>CAMZMU010000043.1:56494668-56635799 GCA_947311845.1 Poa pratensis | reverse complement strand
CTTATTCATGCTTTACCTCTACTTATTTATCTATCCAAAGTGTCCACCTTTTATATTCAGTTTTCATAAGAAGTACTCTATGACCACCATAGGATGTTTTTACTTTTCATTATGCATACATTTGGTCCATAGTACTTTCTTCTATATTACACTTTGTGAATTTATCATTGAACATCTTTACATTGAGTATTTGATATCACTTCATAATTTATCTTGCATATTGTTATTCCTTTGAAGAATGAATCATTTGACTCTATGTAGCAATAGTAATCACCTTTGATATCCATTGATAGTATTAAAATGCAAAGTCCATGTTAGTTTTATCACCTTCATACTCGGGACGAGCATGGGTTAAGCTTGGGGATGTTGATGCATGTAAAATGCATACATGAACTTTACATTTTATTACATGTTATTCCATGTTATTTGCATCATATAAGGGTTATATTCATGATTTATATTGAGTTTTGGGGATAATTAACAACTCCCCATTTTTCTGGAATTAACCCTGCGCTGTCAGAAAACCCCTTTTTCTATATTTTGATGTTTCAGGGACCCAAACGACGTCCAAATGACCTGAAACTTTACGGGGATCACTTTTTTGGAAGGAACGAAACGTAGGCGCAAAGGAATCGAAGAAACGGAGACCAGAAGGCAGAAAGGGGTGGGCCCACGCGGCCAGATTCCCTGACCGCGTGGGTCCCCCATCCTGGCCCTCGGGCCTCCGCTGCCGTCGATCTTTCTTCCCGAAGCTTCGTCTTGACCTAAAAACGACTATATATAGACCCCCCAGGGCTTTCGCGAAAGAGAGCGCCGCCGAAACACAGAAACCACGAAACAGAGACCTGGAGCTGAAGATTGGAGGGGGAAAACTCCGGCGGGGCGCTGCCGGTGTGGTCTCCTCCTCCAACAACATCTCCACCGACACCATGATGAAGAGGGAGTAGTCCACCCCTGGACTATGGGTTTGTGGAAGTAACTTATGTATCTCTCCTCTCTATGAGCTTCACTAATTAGTACCGTATGAGCTGCTGAACATGATTACGGTCATCTATGTAATTCCTTTGTGGTGGATCTTTATTATGAGTTAATACATGTTTGAGATTGCAATGGTTTTGTTTCAGTTATGAAAGTAGATGCATATTATGTACCCCGTTCTTATTTACTTGTCATGATCAAGCATGTTTATGAGAGCATGTGAGGGGGAACGTGTGCATTAGTTGGAGTAACGGGGGGTGGCTAGTGCAGTGAACGTGAGAGAAGTTCTGCGATCCACTTGGGTTTTCTACCTTACTTTGTTGCCTCACTAGGGATAAACAAAAATACCATGCTACCGGAGAGTGGATGTGACCTTGGCCACTATCTCCATGACTAGATCTAGCATGTTCTTATTTTAACTTCATGTCATTGAACTTATTGCTATGCTCTGATTTATCTTAATTACTAAGGTGTTATGATTTAGTTCGCATCTTGGTGGAGCATAAGAGAGAGAACAACTTATACTTGAGATCTCTATGTTAGGACGTGATGCCCATATTATTAATAACTTGTCAAACCATGTCTTGCCATCTTACATGTTAATTTTAGTGTTCCATTGTCTACCACGTTATCAAGAGAGAGTGCATTTGTGAAACCATGAACCCCGGTCCATTTTTAATCATAAGAAACACCTTTCCAACACTTTTATCACCACTTTTGTTTGCTGCCATTATTAAATCCGAAAATACAAAAACACTTTTACATCTTGCATTCATCATAAAAAACCCAAAAATATCATTTATCATTACTACCATCATCCTTGCATATTTATTTTACCATCATTGCATATTTACTATGTTTGCATTGCATATTATTTTATTATCATTCTCACACCTTGTGCTTGACAACCACTTGGTGAGGTTGAGGGCACAAAACAATTTATTTTGTTGCAGGTTCTCAAGAGAAGGATAAGGAGATAACACCTGAAATACTGGTTCCCCGAGAGTTCGATATTAAACCCTCGAGTCACCCCTCGTGGGGAAAACTGTCTTCCACTACTACATACACTCTGCACTTGGAGTCTCAACCTAACCCATTTACTTTTCACGCAGGTACCACGCGAAGGGGCTAGCAACTGTTTTCTGGCGCCGTTGTGGGGTAACTACGTGAAGGGCCATCACCAGTACGTGCCGCTGCCCGCGGTGGCCGGTGGACACCCAGACGAGCGAGCCGTCGCCCTTGCGGTGGCTGTCCACCGCGTGGTGCTGACGTGAAACACACGTTCGTTGGGAGACCCCCCAAGAGGAAGGTATGATGTAGCTCAGCAGTAAGTTTTCCCTCAGTATGAAACCAAGGTTTATCGAACCAGTAGGAGCAGTAGCACTTCAGAAGGTTGTTGGTGGCTCGCACGGCGCAACACGATCACCAACGTGGAATCTGCACACAACACAATCAAACTACTTTGCCCCAACGAAACAGTGAAGTTGTCAATCTCACCGGCTTGCTGAAAACAAAGGATTAAACGTATGGTGTGGAAAACAGTAGTAAATTGCAGAGAATGAAAAGAAACAATGTTTGCAGTTGGTTGTATTATCAGTGTAAAAGAATGGACCGGGGTCCACAGTTCACTAGAGGTGTCTCTCCATAAAAGATAACTAACTTGCTGGGTGAACAAATTACAGCTGGGCAATTGACAAAATATTGAGCGCATGACAATGCATATATATGACATGATGATTACTATGATATTCAATTGGGCATTACGACAAAATACATAGACCGTTATCCAACAGCATCTATGACTAATAATCCACCGCCAGGTTGTCATCGAGTTCCCCGTTGGTATTAAGTTGCAAGCAACGGATAATTGCATATTAAGTAATGTGCGTAATGTAAACAAATACATATGACCGTGGACATAGCATTGTTAGGTTACCCCTAGTAGCAACAGCACATCCACAACCTTAGGCGTTGATGTCAGTCGCCCAGATTACTGGAGACTGAACCCACTATCTAGCATAAATACTCCCTCTTGGAGTTACAAGCATCTACTAGTAACAGAAAGCATGTAAGATCATAAATAACATATGAGATAGATTGATAATCAACTTGACATAGTATTCAATATTCATCGGATCCCAGCAAACACAACATGTAGCATTACTATAAGATGATCTTGATCATGTTAGGCAGCTCACAAGATCTAAACATGATGGCACAAAGTGGAGAGACAACCATCTAACTACTGCTATGGACCCGTAGTCCAAGGATGAACTACTCACGCATCACTCCGGAGGCAGGCATGGTGATGTAGAGCCCTCCGGTGATGATTCCCCTCTTCGGCAGGGTGCCGGGAAGAGGTTCTGGACCCTCCCGAGCTAGGGTTGACGACGGCGGCGCCTCTGAAACTTTTCGTGGATAATGACTCGGGTACCTAGGGTTTTCACATCGGGAGGAATAAGTAGGCGAAATGGCGGCGGCTGGAGAGCCCCAAGGGGCCCACACGCACCCTCGGCGCGCCAGGAGGGGGGGCCGCGCCTTGGCCACGTGTGGGGCCCTCGTGGCTCCCCTTCGTCTCTCCTCTGGACTCTAGGTGACTTCTGATAAAATAGGGGCCTACGTAAATTTTCGTCCAATTCCGACAATATTTCCTGACTAGCTTTTCTGGAATAAAAAAAAGCAGAAAACAGGAACTGGCACCGCGGCATCTTGTTAATAGGTTAGTCCCAATTTTTTTATAAAAGTGACATAAAGTGGATGCAAAACATGTAACAATTGGTATAATATCAGCATGGAACATCAAAAATTGTAGATACGTTTGAGACGTATCACGTGGCAGGTGATCTCGCCGCCCTTGCGTTGACGCACGTAGGGCGGCAGCGGGCGGGAGCGCCATACCCAGTCCTGGTTGTTGTGCTGGTACACGAGTTGCTGGACGTGTCGACGCCGGCCCGGGAGGTCCTGCAGCGGGTCAGCCTCAGCCTCGATGACGTAGACGCTGCCGTTGTCGTAGGCGCCGACGCCGTCGATGGCGACGGACAGGTACGATGGTACGGCGCTTGGGAGCCGCCAAGGTGGGTAGCGGGCGCACAGAGTGCGAGGTGTCGTCGTAGAGCACGCCGCGGCCCATGCAGTTGACGCCGACGATCTTGTCCTTGGAGCGGCCTAGGAGCAAGAACTGCATGGTCCCGGAGAGATCGAAGCTCATCTTGCGTTCAGGCAGGGGCGCATCAACCACCGAATTGGCGCCGTGGTTCCCCCAGCCATGGGAGTAGAAGAGCTGAGAAGGGTCGATGCGGTGGAGCGTGTACCAGGGGAGGAGGGCCTGCTCTTGTGCTTGTCGACGACCAGGTAGAGAAACCGCCGGGCCAAGCTCATCGCCGTCGTCCACCGTGCGTCCAGATCTTTCAAAAGATCAACTCGATCTTCCGCTCAGCCGCCGCCCTAATGCGCCGAACCCGTACGTCGGGACGCTGGCTGCGATCTGGCTACAATGAACGTTACGCCAGTTTCAGAAATTAAACTTGCTGACAAAGAATAGACCTATCAGGAACAGAATAACAAGGTTAATTTTTTGTCGGTTAATTCGACAGTAAATTGAAATTGTTACGACACCTCGTTGAGCACGCAGCAGCTCACACAGGTGATTCAGGAAGCAGGCTGGTGCCGTTGTAATTAGAGGATGACGACAGCGTAACCTGGGGGATGTGCACTCCACACACCAAAAGGTGTCAAACTTCTACTACACAACGGTACCTCGCGGAGGCAGGCACGTAGTAGTACATCCCTGCCTCCGCGATGCACCTAGAAATCCGACGGCTAACCCCGGCTACATTCTTAGAGCACGCCTGAAATCCCAAGCTATATATGAGGCACGCTTCTCCGACGGCTGACGCCGGCTACATTCTTACTTGCCATTTGGCGCTGGCGCTCGGACCTGCCTTGGCCAAGGATTTTGCTCAACATACAGATGCCCTCTCATCATCTCCCAAGTTCGCCATCAAGCTTTCGCCACACTATGAGCATTGTGCAACACCAACACTCATTGTGGAGCCAGAGTTCGGCGTCGGCCTCACATTAACGAGAGTGCGTGCAAAGTGCTTGTAGATACTAAGGATGATGGAAAGAAAAGGTTTAGTTTGATGAATACATGTTGAGAAAAATGTACACATACAGGTCCATTCTGCTCAGGTTTGGTCTTTCACATTGTTCAGGCTCTGACCTTTCTTGTGTGTATGTTACGGACTTATGGTTCAGTTCAAATAGGCTGGATTAGAGCGAAGGTGCCAGATGAGTGAATGATTAAAATCAACATCTCATCTAAAACAGTTGCATTTGTCATGATGAGAATACAAAATCATAGTTTTAGCATGTCAATAACACAACACAATTCTTTGTTGAGCGCCAGCTATACAGCATACTTGGCTGATGACGAACCTCTCTCCAAAAATTGCAACACAAAATGCGCGAATGGACAACAATTCTAGAGTTGAAAAGATACAAAGAGTTTAAAACATAAAAACAGTGCTAAAATACAAGGAAAATAGTACAGGGTCGTCAAATAGGCAACAGCAACTGCTGAAAATATTGGTTTCGTTACCAGGCAATGATTCAGAAGCAGTAAAAGAGGAAAGATACCCCCAGCCAGAGGATGCATTTCGACAGAACCATGTGTACAAGTAATTTACAGCAACAAAACCAGCAAGCCACACTCGAGTCAATGTTAACATATTTGCAGCACCGTTAGGACATGATTAGCGACAAAAGGCCTCAGCCTGAGACCATTTTCACAACAATGATAAGAATATTAAGCGCTATCAAGGGCATCCGCAGAAACTGAGTGGCGTAGATAAGCCCCACGATCTGGCCCTTCAAGGACTTGGTTTGCCCATTTCCTGAAACTTCAGACATGCTCCATCCCCTGGGACCAAGGAAGCGGTCTTCGTTCAGTATCGCCAATGAATTTGCAAGAAGCAAAAAGCCCTCCAGCAGCATCCACAAGCCCATCTCTGCATATTGAGAAAATTGCAAAAAACCACCACAATTGGTGGTTCAGTTGCAAAAGACCACCGGTTTCCAACAAATTCGCAAATCGCCACCACTTTTGAATGACAGCGTTGCAAAAAACCACCAAGTTTTCACGAAACCTCGTCTTAGCCGAGTTAACGCTCGTTCTGACCAGTATGGCCCACTGTCAGCTGTGACGTGGCGCGTGTAAATTTACTAATCGCCACCACTTTTGAATGACAGCGTTGCAAAAAACCACTAGTTTACACGCGCCACGTCACGCCTGACAGTGGGCCATACTGGTCAGAACGAGCGTTAACTCGGCTACCGCTATGCTTTCACTCACCGGAGAGAGAGCGGGGTGAGAGGTGGAGATCTGGAGAATATTCACGAAGATGGGATCCTTTTAACCAAACGCTTGTATGATTTGGCCATCCCACAGACAACTAGGATATCCAGATGAACCAAACGCTTCTATGATGGATCCCACATACGAGTATACGACTATAGGGATATCCAGGCGAACCAAACGATACTAAGGGTGTCTCCAATGTTCAAATAAGAAAAAGCACGGGAAAAGAGAGGACCTACTTTGATGGCTCTTGATACGAGCAGAGAGTTTCATTGATTTCAGTAGAACATAAGAGGACATCCAGAAAATTTAGAATCAAATCCTTAACATAGAAATAAATAATACTTTGTACATATTAATTTGTTAAAATGACATTTTAGATCAATTAATAAATCAACATTATTTTCATCATTTTTATTTCCATGGAAAATTGGCAATTGAAATAGGAGGCATGTCGAGACTTCGGTAATTGATTGAATAACCTCCTTTTCATTTGTTTGCATTTTGGTCACCTCTAAGACCATTTTATGTTAGGTGATTAAGTCACCATTGACCCCCTTACGACGGTGGTCTCATGTTTCTATGTAGTAAAGTGAAAACAAAAAACACCACTTAAATCGACATACCCTCGCAATATTCTCCGGGAATGAATATAATCATATCTCTTCTTTTTCATAATGTATATCATGGTATTTTGAGAAAATTTTAAAACGACCCACAGCACATTTTTTGCATTCTACTCCCTCTGTCCCAAAGTATAATGCCCTTGATTTTCGATGATCAATAACTTATAATTTTTGCTATTATTTCATACAAAATTAGTAATAAAGTACATAAATGAAAAAATTGCAAGACGAGTGCAACAATATGATTTATATAATTCCAATACATATATAATTTAATATAAAAATACTTCCTACTTTTGTATGTACTTCTACCCACATCTTGTATATCACCTTAGATTTTTGTCTCCCGGTCACCCGTGATCCGGCTATAAAAAAAAAAATCATATTTACAAGTCTTAAAAGAAAAAATCCGGATGTATCTAATGGTGTATCCCACAAACGTATAAAGAATCAATTTCAAATATTGTTAATCTGAGCAACACAAAAATGACAAAAGTGTAAATCTTTGTAGGCATATTTTCAAATCTCAAAATTTTATCAGATTTATCATTTTTGTGTATCCTATAATACAAAGAATTTGTACTTGATATTTGTACGTTTGTGGTATACACCATTGGTTATATCTGGATTTTTTATTTTTATTTTTTTACAATCTTGTAAATATAATTTTTGATTTTTTTAAAACAGCATGATCATTGGTGCCCTATAGCCAAAGACATTTTCCGCTTAGAAGTATATGTAATACTTCATCCGTTTGAGTATATATTTGAAATATCATTATATTAATAAATAAATAATGGGTATGTAAAAAAATTGTACATACTACCTGAAAAATAATATATGCTATCGAAACAATCTTAATTATATACTTCATACTACCCGAACATACTCTTTTGTATGATGGATAGTAGATAGATTTTGTGAAATTCGTGCGGGTGTAATTATACTGTGTAGAAGTATGAATTTGTTCTAATTGAATATACGCCGCAACTGGCGCTCATGCGATCGAGATTTAACTCAGTCGGTTGACATCATCCACAATCCTAATTGCAATTTACTTATAACTCACATGTCACACGAAATGTGATGCAAATTTAATGGTCAGTGAGTTGCAACCCATATATAACTGGAAAGATAATTAGTAGCAACTCAAAATCTCAGCTACCACCCATTTTGTGACTCACAGATTGTACGAGTAGTGCTGCAATTCGAATGGCTAGGGAGCTGCACCCCGTGTGTAATTAGAAAAAATCTCGGTTGCAACTCACTTTTAACTCACGGATCACATGAATCACTATTCAAATCTAATAACTAGAAAGGCGACCGAGATTGAGTCAATTATCGGGCATCTGACAATTAGCAATTCCGTTAAATATATAATAGTGTTCAAAGTCCACCTTAGAAACCGTGCATAAAAAGTGTGTCTTATGTTATGGGATGGAGAAAGTATTTTTTCTGTTCGAATTTAGATGTTACAATCCATATACTACGTACTAACATAACGTTACGTACCATTACTCCATAGTTGGATTCTGTTACATGGAAGTATATATCTGCATCGGTGAGAATCCCTTGAATTTCGCGAAAGGAGATCAGATGGACGTGTAGAAGAAGACAGGCTGGGAAATTGGATCTCTAGTCCTCTACACGACGGCGGACGACCATGACGGACTCGGGGTTTCGCCGGCGGTTTCTCTACATGGTGGTCGACAACTATTTGCACCGGCCCTCCCCCTGGTACACGCTGCACCGCATCGACACTTCTCAGCTCTTCAGCCACACCACTGTCTCGCCGGCGCCGGTGGAGCGTGCTCGCCTGCCTGAACCAACCATGAGCTTCGGCAACCTTTCTTCTGACATGAAGTTCACGCTCGTCGGCCACAACAAGGACAAGATCGTCGGCGTCGACCACACGGGCCGCGGCGTGCTCTACGACGACCACTCGCACGCCGTCGCCACACTCCCAGCACGACGGCGCCCTAGCGTTGGCCCACTGTGTCCGTCGTCGTGGACAGCGTCGGACATGAGGACGAGGGCAGTGTGTATCTCATCAAGACGAACCCCAAGGTGGATCTCGCCGGCCGTCAATCCGTCGAGGCGCTCGTGTACGAGCCCGCACAGTACGACAAAGACGACCAGCTCAAGAGCTGGGGCGACTGGGGTGCATGGCGCCCCCTACTGTCGCCGCCCTACGTGCACGACCCAGGCTACGGCGACGACCCAGGCGCCGGCGAGATCACGTGCTACGCGGCGGACAGCAACCGCGAGGGTGAGGACGACGGCGCACTCATCTGGATATCCACGGTGGGCCGTGGCACGTACTGGCTGGACACGGTGAGCGGCGCGTGGAGCAAGGCGGGCGACTGGGCGCTGCCGTTTCGGGGACGCGCCGTTTCCGTGCCGGAGCTCGGCCTCTGGTTCGGGTTCTCGGCCACGGACAGCGCCCACATCTGCGCGTCCGCCATCGACGACGACCGTCTGCCCACGGTGGACGAGATTTGGGAGGGGTTCGCGACGCCCGAGGGGTCCCGCGAGGTCAAGTCGTACCTGGTGCACCTGGGCGACGGCCGGTTCTGTGTCGCCAAGCTCTACGAGAGGCTCCAGCGATGGAAGCGCAGCTGCGGCTGCTGGTGTGACAGCGAGGAGGAGGCTTTGGCGATGCTCACCGGCGTGGAGGTGGTGCGCGGCGACCACACCAGCAGATGGCACCGCATGATCAAGCACAAGACGTTCTGGTACAGCTTAGGCAGAGACTTCCAGCAGTGTATACTTTAGTAGTACCAGTGAACTTCCAACACGTACTATTGCTCACCTAGCTACTCCCTCCGTTCCAAATTACATGACTTCTATTTGTCCACATGCAGATACATCTATACTTGTAAGATGCATCCGCATGTGAAAAAATGGAAGTCATCTAATTTGGAACGGAGCGAGTACAGCAGAGAGGGCCACAAACAAAGTGCACACACTATATAGCTTTGGCAAATTCAAACCTGGAGTAGCTTTTCTCCTCTCTGTCGCGCGTGAAGGTACGTGACAGGCGCGGAAGGAGCGTTGACCGAGCATGCGTGTGAGTCGATCGGAAGAGTCATTCCGCGCGCTCACTCGCTCGTGCCAACACGTACGTACGTTACGCTCGTACTAGTACTGTATGTACGTATGTACGTGTGTCTGCCGTTACGCTTTTTTTTTTTGACCGGAGAAGCCGGACCTCGACCATCTGGAAAAAGTTGCTGACATCGCCGATGGTCGTCACGTCCGAGTGATGGAGTGAGCAACGACGAAGAGAGCGCGCCGCGACCGGGAGGGGGTTGTGGTTGGGTGGATCGGATGAGAGAAGGACGTGTCGGGGGATGGGAGGGGGTAATGGAACCTTGAACGCCACGGGCTGGGTATCATCGTGTGAGAGTAGTGTCGGAAGCATATGCTCTCGGAAGCGTGGCCGTCGCGGGCGGTGGCGGTCACGGCAGCGTGGCGAACTGGGGGAGGAGGAGAACCATTCGTAGCGTAGTGGTGGGCTTTGTACGGGCCCAAACCAATCACACGCTGCCGATTTGTTTTCCAGAAAAGCGTCCTCTAAGGATAGCCAGCGCACACCGGGATCAGATGGTTGAAAATGGTTAGATTCAGAGAATGGACGGCTCCAGACGCTAGTCACCTGAGAGAGGTCCTCTTTAATTCGGTTTTAATATCCCTAAAAACCGTCTTATAGCATAAAATAATAAGGCGAGGCGACACATGTAATGAGACTTCACTAGTATCTCACAAGACATAATATTGTAATTTCTTTTAGGGAACATAATATTGTAACTAGTTAATTGCCCGTGCGTTGCAACGGGGGCACACATATTCTACCTTTTCAACATAAATTGTTTCTAACTATACTTAACCCTTTCTCTTATCGTACACAATATTTGAAGAAAACAATAAAAATAATAAAAACTTAACCTTGCATATTGATATGCAATTTTTTTAGAATCCACTGGCTAGATTTTAGTTACCAATCACTACGGGCTCATATCATGTTCAAATTGGCACCAGAAGTTTTGAATATCCAGCTATGGAACAATACCCTTCTATGAGCATGGACCCATCATCCTACTATTCAGATCTCCCTTCAGGAGTGATCATTCAATCTGGAAACCATGCATTATATTCTTGCAAAACACAGTTAAGATCGCATAAAATATGAGTTCTAGGACATGGAAACTCTGCATTCAATTATTGGGGTGGAGGGAGTGGGGGGGGTGGGGGTGGTTAAGATAGTTACAGAATTATAGTAGGCTAAGGGAAATTGAGTTTAGGGTTTAGCCAGTTGATCAGTTTGAGGCAAGGAACAAACAAGGTCAGTACCATGCCAATGGATCAAAGGAAACAAATCAACATCATAGATAACCTGCACTTAACAAAGAACTTTGCTGCAGAGGTAGACATACCAATATCTGGTGTCGCGATAGGGGCGTCCCCCCCGCCCCCCCACTCCTTCTCGTGCTGGGTGGACTGGTGGAGGAAGAGGGCTCTCCCGACGGCGTTTGGCTTGCTACTTCTGTGATGAGGTTCGGGAGAGGTCGCCGGGAAGTGTGGCTGCGGACGAGGTGTTCCGGTCGCCTCGCAGGCATGGGCCTGGGGCCCTGGCGAGCTCTGGTGTCCCTCCCTTCGATCTGACGGCTCCTGAAGCCGTGGGGGCTGCTAGCCCTCCATCTAGCAGGAGGTGCAACCACTGTGTTCTTCGGATCTCCTTTTCAGCTTCGGTGGCGCTTGGAGTTGGGACGCCGGGGCGGCGGCCCTGGACGGTGGTGAACTTGTGGGTTGGCGGGCGAGCCCGAGTTCTGATGGTGCTAGCTAGATCCACGGCCGTGTGAACGGGTGGTGCCTGGCGAGCTGTGTTTTGTGGTGTGGGACGTGAAGAGACGTTGCGAGGGGAAACTCTTCCTAGGATTTTCTCAGGCCGCAGCGGCGGCGTCCGTGGACATCATCACCTTCTTGAAGGCGCTGCGGTGGCGTTCCTCTACCCTCCTAGGTGCTCCGGGTGAAAACCCAAAATCTTCAGATTGCGCGGTGGTGGCGTTCTACGTCGTGATTTTCTTGAAGACGTCGTCTTGGAGCTCACTGTGGGAAGCTCTCTCGAGGTTGGGTGGCGGAGTCTCTTCAGCGCGCTTCCTCCGACAAAGCTTGCTTCCTTGTTTGCGCTCTCGGCGTTTCTTGTTTGGATCTCCTTGGTGTGCCTCGGCGTGAAGTGATTCCCTTGGTGGTTTTCTCCGTTGTTAGTGGGCGAGTCTTGACGGTGTGCAGTGTGCATTGGTGTGCCGGTCTCAGCTCTCGGGTGAGCTTCGACCCAACCACTTTGCCCGTGTCAACTGTGTCGACGGTGTGCAACGTGTGTCGGTGCGCCGTTCGGGGCGTTATTAACGTTAGGCCTTTGGCCTTTTTTCTAATACATGTACTGCGGCCCTTTCTTGCATCATCACCACGGCTTTATCCACGCGGATGAAGATCGTTGCACCGGTAAGGACGTGTCGGCGTTGCCCGAGCCGGCGATCGCCGGTATAGCCGGGCAGATGGAGGAGGTGTCTGGAAAAGGAGGCAACGGTGCGGTGCCGGTGGAAGAGCGGAAGGACGCGGAGTTGAGGGAGGAGGACTCTGACGGCATGCGTATGATCGCTCTGCTCATGGAGTGCCCGGTGGCCGTGTCGGCATGTCGGTGGGCAACCTCGCGGACGCCAACGGGGCGCTCCTCGAGCTGTGCAGAGGGCGTCCCCGTACGAGCGCCGTCGTGCGGCGAGCGGCTCGTGGCATACTTCGGCAGGGTCATGTCGACGCGTCTGATGAGCTCGTGGTCAGCGTCTGCGCGCCACTGCAGCTGGCGCCGCCGACGTGCGCGAGCATCCACGCCGCGTTCCGTGCCTTCTACTACGTCGCGTCGTTCACGAGGTCCGCCTACTTGGCGTGCAACCAGGCCATCATGAAGGCGTTCCGCGGAAAGAGGCTGGTCCAAATCGTGGACCTCGACGTCGTGTCGGGTGGCCCGCTGCAGTGGCTCTCGCTGCTTCCGGTGCTCGGGGCGAGGCCGGGCGGACCGCCGCCGCTCCGCTTAACCGGATTCGGCATGTCGGCGTCGATGCTGCACGATACCGGGAATAAGCTTAGCAGTGCTGGCGAGCAAGCTGGGCACCGCGTTCGAGTTCTACGCCGTCGCGAATTAATAAAAGAGAAAGCCGCATGCGACAATTAAGCGAGCCAGACAGGCGAGAGATAAATCCTAACCACAACTAAAAGTATGCTCATTTTGGGGAGTAGCAGCACTATTGCCTTTCGGGAAATTAACAGCAAGGAGCGGATGTCATCGTGTTCTTTTTATCCGGAGGGATTAAAAAATCTAACAAACCATGAATAGATAAGGTGCATGCATCAAGCGCAACTAACAATCCTAACAAACTCGAGAGATAAGGCTGCATGCAACGTCGTAGTTGACAAAAAAAAAAAAATAGCGATCGATCCGATCGTTTACGGGAAAGCCACACTACGCCGACGGCCAAATGTCGGGGCCGTCGGCGTACAGCACGAGTTAGGCCAGACGACAAACAAGCCGTCGGCGTACGAAGCGCCGTCGGCGTAGCCATACGTGCCCGACGGCCAACGTCGGCGTTGTAAATCTCGTCGGCGTACAAAGGGCGCCATGACGGAACGTTCAGCATCGTTGATACGCCGACGGGACTGCCGTCGGCGTACGCGAGTTCTTATACACCGACGGCTGCCGTCGGCGTTTAGTGGTTTTTTTTATTTATTTTCGTATATAATATTCATTTCTTTATTTCTCTATGTAATATTTAATGTAGTTGTAATTTATATATATATTGGACCTATGATTGCCCTCCCAATTTCAGTATCCCACCCCTGTAAAATAAAGGTTTGAGTTTTCCGGAACCCAACCCTACAACATATACATGTAAAACAAATAAAAACAACACATGTAAATTCCTTCCTATGACCTAACCTAACAGAACCAAGCAAAAAAGTCCACTGGCCTACCCCCTTTCGACGCACGTCTATGGGGCTTCGGCGAAACCCTGAATCCGCTGGAAAAACCCTAACGTTTTCGTCTACCCCTATAGACGTGCGTCGAAAGGGGGTAGGCCAGTGGACTTTTTTGCTTGGTTGTGTTAGGTTAGGCCATGGGAAGGTGAGAAACCAAAGTCTACCCCAAATCAACACAAGATCCCATCCGGTTCGCCCGAAAGGGGAGTTTTCACCTCTAAGTGCAGAAACTCAGTAGAGAGAAAGTGAAGTCGGTGAAGCCGGTCACACCCCGGAGTAGGATATTGCACATTTACAACACACAACACATTTGTACACATATGGTATGTCACAACCTAGGTTTTGGTGGGGTTCCGACGCTCCGGGGCCCCGCTTCGGCGAAACCCTGAATCCGCTGGAAAAACCCTAACGTTTCCGTCTACCCCATAGACGTGCGTCGAAAGGGGGTAGCCCAGTGGAATTTTTTGTTTGCTTGTGTTAGGTCAGGCCATAGGAACATGAGAAACCAAAGTCTACCCCAAATCGACACAATATTCCAGTGCATGTAGTATGCCCAATCAGGAAGAAGCACACGGATCGTGTGTTTCCTCCCAGCGCTTCTGAGCCGTTGGATCAGCGGTGTGTTTCTTTCGCTTGATCCAACGGCTCCCAAGCTCTCGAAGGAAACACACGATCCGCGTACTTGTTCCTGATTGGCTAGCTGGAGGGAGTCACTCGAAAGGGCTTGTGAGCTGTAGTATGCCCAATCAGGAAGAAGCACACGGATCGTGTGTTTCCTCCCAGCGCTTCTGAGCCGTTGGATCAGCGGTGTGTTTCTTTCGCTTGATCCAACGGCTCCCAAGCTCTCGAAGGAAACACACGATCCGCGTACTTGTTCCTGATTGGCTAGCTGGAGGGAGTCACTCGGGGAGGCATCTTTGGGCAACCAGCGGCAAGCCGTCTCTGATGACCTGTGACCGTTCCAAACGGTAGTTCCAAAAGGAGGGTTGAAGCACTGAGCAAGAAGGCTGAAGCTTCGTCCAAGGGCAAAGGCAAGAAGGCAGAATCTTCGTCAAAGAGCAAGGGTGGCAGCACACGCACGGCATAGGGTGGAGAAGTTTGTTAGTTGTTCATGATTGTTGTAATTTGTTCTACATGCATGTTTACTTGTTTCTTAGTCAATTATGTATCGGCGGTTCAAGAATGTTCTCTGTGTAATTTATGTTGTCACTGTAATTTGCATGGTTTGTTTAACTTCGGAGTCCCACCTCGGAGTCCCGAGATCAACAGAATCTTGGGCACACTAAAATCTTGCAAACTTACAATAAAACCATGCAGAAGCAAAAATTCCATCAACAGGGGCTGCAGTGCATTCAAGAATTGGAGCGCGTCTCCAGAACCCACCGCTGATCCAATGGCTCAGAAGCGCACGAAGGAAACACACGATCCGTGTGCTTCTTCCTGATCCAACGGCTCACCAGCGCTCGAAAGAAACACACCGCTGATCCGACGGCTCAGAAGCACACGAAGGAAACACACGATCCGTGTGCTTCTTCCTGATCCAACGGCTCACCAGCGCTCGAAAGAAACACACCGCTGATCCGACGGCTCAGAAGCACACGAAGGAAACACACGATCCGTGTGCTTCTTCCTGATCCAATCAGGAAGAAGCACACGGATCGTGTGTTTCCTTCCAGCGCTTGTGAGCCGTTCGATCAGCGGTGTGTTTCTTTCGCTTGATCCAACGGCTCCCAAGCTCTCGAAGAAAACACACGATCCGCGTACTTATTCCTGATTGGCTAGCTGGAGGGAGTCACTCGGAGAGGCAGGTCTATATATAGCCCACCTCCTCAGACAGGTTACTCATTCACACAAAACATTCCAGCGTCACTCGGAGAGGCATCTTTGGGCAACCAGCGGCAAGACGTCTCTGATGACCTGCGACCGTTCCAAACGGTTGCAGATCATCAGAGACGTCTTGCCAGACGGTTGCAAATCATCAGAGACGTCTTGCCGCTCCGTGGATCGAAGGCCGATTTGCAGGAGAAACCGTGTGTTTTGTTCTACCTTCGCCACCGAATCCAATGGCTGGATTTAGCCTACCTGCTGGCATGTTCCCTGGCATTATTGTGTTCGTCCTTGTTCACCGGCCAGCCATTGGAGCCACCTCCTGTAGGTCGGTGAATAAGGACAACACAACGACGCTGTTGGAAACACAAGCCCGCAGGTAGGTTGAATCCAGCCACTGGATTAGGGTGACGCAATGATGACCTCTCAGCACCTCGCGGCTTAGGACCCGGCAAAAGTTAGTTACATTATTCGTGATGTATTATGGATTAAATAAAGATGTAGACTGGTGGCTATAAGCACATTCCTACTAGTGCAAGTTTGTTGTCATTCGTCTATGTACCCAAGTTTGTTGTCATTCGTCTATGTACCCAAGTTTGGTGTGATATTTTCTGATCCTAGAACGAAGAGGTAGTCTCTGATCCGAAGGATAAAGGGACCAGTGAGTCAAAAAAAAAAGACTGGCTACCCCCTTTCTTTTAAAAAAAAGAACATAATAGAAGAATTGAAAAAAAAATTAAAAAATTAATTGATTTCTTTAAAAAAAAGAAGCAAAACCATACGCCGACGGCGCCTGACTAGCTAAGCCAAATCGGCCCGAAAGCTTCGCGCGCCTTCACTCCAAAAAATCCCCAACTAACCAAATCCCTCCCCGCGCCGCGGCGACCCAATCCCTCCCCGCGCCGGCGACCTCCCCAATCCCTCCCCACGCCGGCGACCTCCCCAATCCCTCCCCGCGCCGGCGACCCAATCCCTCCCCGCGCAGGCGACCCAATCCCTCCCCGCGCCGGCGAGCGGGCCGTCCCCCACGGCCAACGTTCTAGCTAGGGTTTCTTTCCCCGCCGGCGCTGCCAGCTCGCAGCACCGCTCCCGCCGGCGAGCGGGCCGTCCCCCACGGCCAACGTCCTCCCCGGCTCACTGGTCCCCGCCGCCAGCGGCAAAGTTGTCCCGCGACCTCCTCTTCCTCCTCGACGCCGCAGACGGACCCTGCTGCTCGACTACTCGCCACGCACCCTGCTGCTCGAGGCTCCCCACCGCCCGGACCTAGAGCTGAGAGGCACCCCGCTCTGGCCTAGCTGACGACCTAAGGTTGATGCTGCCTGTCTTCATCGGGTTGGTCCTGCCACAGGGAGAGGTATAATTCCTTCTCAGTTCTAGGTCTGCATGTCATGTGCTGATTAGTTCTTCTCTTAATCACCTAGTGTCGTAGATCAATCAAACATTCAGAGCACACACATTCAATTCTTGGAAAGCACGTAATGGTTTGGAGTAGATGATCTTGCCCTTTTGCTACCTACATTTCGTTTCCTTGATCCATCCTCTATAGGTAGTAGTACAGCAACCTGTTACCAATACTACATGCAATTCTTTTTATTTACATTAGTGATTTTGATGCAAAAGTGTTCCCAGCACCTCATATTTTAACTGCGAAAGAATTACTTTGGTGAGAATATAATGTAAAATATGCTGTCTCGAAACACTTATGATGGTGGATCTCAACGTTCTTTATGGAGTGTTAGGTTAGCAACACCATGCTGCCCCTTTTGCAGCACGGAGCAACTTGTTGATTTTCAACAGTACATCGAGCAACTAAATTATGTGCAGCACTGAAGTTATTGTAGATCTGTAGTAGAAGACATGGTTGTAGGCTTTCTGAATATTGGCCATGGATTATCACCAGTAGAAAAATCAACAGCTGCAATTGAACTGTATAATTATTTGCAAAAAATGATGACAGAGGAGCAAAAAGCATATTACAAGTCTGCGACAATTATGTTTGCTGTAATCTTGATAGAAACAAATCTGAGATCAATTACATGAATTTGAGATGAATTTGATTGTTGATTATTTGATGCTACTTCATTTGGTGCACTCTAGATAAAAATTTGTTCTACCTAGGAGCATTAAGCATTACATGAATATTTCTGTTGTACATATGTTCTTATACATATGTTGTTTTTTGTTTTTTTCAGATATCGTAGTTTACGGTGCTTAAAAGTTTACCCTTTCTCAATGCAGGTGATTGACCAAGATGAGCCAAGGCAAGGAATCATCGGCCTCCTTGGTGAAGAAGATGCGCCAGAAGAAAGTTACTAAAAGTGGAAGAGAACCTATTCCGAACCCGCGTTACCTTTCTGACAGTGGTGAGAGTAGAGGTGATGCAATTCTTAATTTGTTCATGTCTTTATGCTTAATTGTTCACCCTTTCTCAATGCAGGTGAGGGTGGAGATGCTGGAGGAGGGGGAGGTGCCGATGCTCCAGTTCCTCCGAGGGGACGAGGTGCAGGACGAGGACGAGGGCGAGGTGGAGGACGAGGGCGAGGTGGGGGCGACGTGTCTTCGGACATACCCTCTGCGGGCCCCTCCACGGACGTGGGGACGGGCCCCTCCACGGACTCGGAGGAGACGGGCCCCTCCACGGACGTGGGGCCGGGCCCCTCCACGGACTTGGAGGCGGGGTCCTCCGCGCCGCCGAAGAAGCCAAGGATTCGAGGGGAATCCCAGGTCCCTGATGAGGACAAGGAACCTGCTACCGAGGAGGCGAAGATCCTCATTACGCCTAATGGGAAAGAGTAAGTGACTATATATACTAATTTTGAACATGGTAACTTCATTGTGGTCAGGACAATTTGACATGTACTAATGTTTCATTATTGTGCAGCAACTGGATACATCCTGCGGGAGCCCGTGTGCCTAACACCCTGATTGGAGCTTTGATTAGGAAGTTTTGGCCGGGCTTGTACAGTACCGTCCCCAACGGCGCGACGAAGCTAGCCACCCATTGGGTAGACTATCAGGCCGCCAATTACGCGAGCGGCGGGAAATGTTCTGACGCCGTGATCAACAAGTTTTGGGTAAGTTGAACTTTTCGAATTTCGTTCATACTTGATGTCCCCACCATGCTCTCACAATTTGTTTTTTGTGCATGATTAAAGAGGTTCTATAGGGTACTTCCTGAGCAGCGGGCCGATGCGGACAGGACTTTGGAGGGGGCTTGTAGGAAGTTGACACGACAGCAGTTCTACAATGCAAAGCATACCATCATCAATCATTTCAGTACTGAGACGTTACACAAGAAGGCGGTGAAGCATGAGATTGTGGAGAACCCACTTGAGGTGACCGTAGATGACTACATGGCGGTAAGTAGATTGTTAATGAGATTACATGTTGCTGCTAGGTTGCAATTGCATTATCCGTTCTTCACATGAGTATTGTTTTTTCAGTTTAAGCCCTCATGGGCCTATGGCAAGGATGACGCGTGGAGGGCGTTGGTGTCTAGGTGGGCTGGGGAGGACCCCGAGTTCAAGGCCTTGAGCGAGCGAAACAGGTTAAACCGCGGGAGCGGGGGGACACATCGTGCGGGTGCCCGCAACCATGATCGCTTCAAGGCAAAGCTGGTATATATATACATGAAACAATCTTCATTTATTTCCCCTCATGTTCCTACTTGATACGCATGACACTTCTTTGGCATTGCAGGAGGCCGATCTCGGGGAGCCTCTTACGGACATGCAAACATGGGAGAGGATGAAGATGAAGAAGCCCAATTTTTCTGAGCCTCAGCCCTCGCAGCCCGATTACTTCGGCACTGCCAAGGAGGGGATAAAGGCATACGTCGAGACGTTCCAGGGTATAAATCCGTTTGTGGACAACCCTCTTCGGCATGACACCGATGAGAGAGCGGTGGTCCTTGCCGGGAACGGTTGGGAGCATGGCCGTCCTCTCATGCTTAGTGCGGTACTCACGCGTACTCCTGAGTTGGGCCTCTCGCGTGTCAAGGCTACCCTCACCGCCGACGACCCTCCCGTCCTGCCTCGTCGGCCTTCCCGAGCTCGCCCCGATGTAAGTTTTTCTCAATTTCATTCTCTTTCCGACATTCGTTCCTAGCTAAGTGGCTAAGTTGACGAGATGCGTTCCCTTTTAAAACTGTAGGCTGATTTCGAGGCGGCCTTCGATGCCGCTTACGCGGACTATGAGAGACAGTATCAGTTGTGGGTACAGAAGAGCCAGGAGTATGAGGAGTGGAATGAGTTGAAGGATGCTGTAAGTTTCAACTTTTGTATTTGCAAAATATGACAAGTCCCATTTCCTCTAGTTTGAACCTTCTTTTTCTACAACTCCTGACATCTAAACTATCTTGTAGGCTACCGAGAAGTTTTTTGCCACTGGAGAGCGGGAGGCGCTGCCTACGCGTCCACCTAGGCCGGGGATCCCGCCCGTCGGCCCAACGAGGGAGTCGGTCGCTCGCACATACAAGCAAGCGACACCGGTAAGTTATTTGCCAAACAAATTGTTACCGCCATGCTGTGCTTTCCAAGTTGCTAACTTGGACTCAAACATGTAGGGATCGAGTTGCTCGAGGAATGCACCCATTGATCCTGCTTTTGCCTCGCCGACTTCGACGCGCGCGCTCGTGGTGCATGGCACTGGTGGTGCCTCGCCGGGTTCGTCGCGTGAGACCACACAGTCCCGTGGCTCTCCGGATTCCCTGTGTGGTTCGACTGGCCCACGCGGTCGGTCGCCTATTTTCACGCGGTCAGAGATAGGTGGCTCGACCTCTCACGAGATGTAGGATTAGTTCGGGTGTTCCGGGTGTCAATTCGAACTATGTTTCTGTCATTTTGAGTTTGTATGAATTCGAATCATGTTTGTGTCATTTTGGATATATATGTGATGTTTATGTGATGTTTCTGTCGTGTTTTATAATTTGTGCAATTTTAATTGTATTTAAAATGCGCCAGAAACCAGCAGCAACAAGCAGCTAAAATTGGAAATTATGGTCAAGGATACGCCGACGGCATTGCCGTCGGCGTAGAACTTCCCAGGCGCACAGGGTGCTGCCACGTCATCTAAAATGGACCAAATGGTCACGAATACGCCGACGGCTTTACCGTCGGCGTATGCCACGTCCCAGACGCACCAGCTCGCTCCACGTGGCACGCTAGGCCGACGGCACTGCCGTCGGCGTATGGGTGGAGCAGACGGAGACGGACGGCTTCCGTTTTTGTGGGTCCCACAGCGGCTACGCCGACGGTTACGTATACGCCGACGGTTATTTGTATACGCCGACGGGCTGCTACGCCGACGGAGATACGCCGACGGCCGCCGTCGGCCTAGGCCTACGCCGACGGCAAACGTGCCTACCCCGACGGCTTCTGGCCGTCGGCGTATCGTGGGTTTCCCGTAGTGTTTAGTCTTTTTTTCCGTTCCATTAGAGATCGATCCGATCGTTTAGGCTTTCTTTCTCTCGTTTCATTAGCGATGGATTGTTATTGGCTGTTGTGAACCGGTATCTTTTCACTTATCGGTGGCAGGGAGTGGTAAATAAAACGAGGTGTGACACCAACGACGGACTCTCTTTTAATACTCCCTCCGTCCACAAATAAGTGTCTCAAGTTTGCTCAAAAGTTGAGGTATCTAGACATGTTTCATGTATAGATACATTCACTTTTTGTCAAACTTGAGACACTTATTTTTGGACGGAGGGAGTAGTAAAGATTAGTGCATGCATGCGTGCACGTGTGGTGGGCGCTGCTCCTTTTTCTTTTCTTTCTCCCGCGCAGACGCCTGCTTGATCGATTAGCTGAGCGAGTGCCGCTCCTTTTTTTTTTCTTTTCTTTTCAGGTCAATACGTGCAGCAGTGCATGTACGCTTACGTGTGGTGGGCCATTGATCCATGCATGCGTACATACGTGCTCCATATATAGTGTCTCCGGCCGCTAGACCAATTCATGGTACTACTACCGTCTAGACCTAGCTACATGCATACATACTCAGGAGCACCAAACCAAACACACAAGCTTGGGGTGCCCCCACTCCCGGACTCCCTCGCTTGCCTAGTCGCCTACCTTGTGCACCGCCCTATCTTGTCCGGCGCTGCCAGGACAAGTGGTGTCTGACATGGAGGGCGTGCGGATGGAGGCAAGGACATGCCTCGTACGTAGAAAGTTTTCTTGAAGCACTCCTATATAATACGTACATGCATTGACCCCTTTGTTAGAAATTGACTATATGCCCCTCAAAATAATTTTGTATGTAATTAGCCCCTCTTTCTACCATTACTGGCTCTGCCCCTGTAGGGCACTAAGCAACTTCTCTTTGAATAAAATGGAGAGGCTGCTTGCCCTCGCCACCCTGTGACCTGGTGGAGACAAACAATGGGCGGAGACAAAAGATGGTGCAGGAGGCGTCGGGACAACAATGTCGTCATGTCGGTCTACTCGAGCGGGGAAGTTCTGGTCTTTGCCACTCCTCTATCACCTCATGTGCCGGTTTTGGGAGAGAGAGTGAGGGGGAGAGAGAGAGAGAGAGAGAGAGGAGAAGGAGGGGGCGGTGGTTATTTTTAGAGTGATTTGCTTTTTGTATTTTATTAAAGTGAATTTTTGTAGAGTGCATTTTTAGAGTGGATGCTTTTATAGTGAATTTTTGTAGAGTGAATTTGTTTTAGAGTGAATTCTTTTAGAGTGAATTTTTGTAGTGTGAATTTTTGGAGAGGTTGCTTGCCCTCGCCACCCTGTGACCTTATGGAGACAAACAATGGGCGGAGACAAGAGATGGTCTGGGAGCATCGGGACAACAATGTCGTCATGTCAGCCTACTCGAGCGGGGAAGTTCTGGTCTTTGCCACTCCTCTATCACCTCCTGTGCCGGTTCACCGCTGCCTAGGTCGCCCTCTACTACCTATTACAATGAATGTCGATTGTGCGTACATGTTGTGAAGTTGTTGACTACCTTTAGGTAGGGAGAGACGATAGACAAGTGAACAAGTTATGGAGATGTTGCTTGTTAATAACGCCAAGATCCTTAGAATACACGTGTAGCATCTGACGTGGGGGTACCAAGGCAAATCCCATGGTTAGGTTACCTAGGGTTTCATGAGAGGGAGAGAGAGATGGTAGCGCTGGTGGAATCGTCAGCTGACAAGCAAGGCATTTACCCAGGTTCAGGCCCCAGAGGGTAATACCCTACTTCCTGCTTGTCTGGTGTTGATCTCGAGGTGTACATGATGTTTACAATGACGGATTGCTTGACCTAGGTCGGCGGCCCTCCCAGCCTTTATATAGGAGGCTGGGTATCGGTAGTTCGCTACCGACTAGGTTTACATGTACGTCAAGTCTAAACCGCCTCAATCTATGCTTTATTTGATGCGTACTCCTTGTGACGGGCCTCCTGGGTGGGCCATCTATATGGGCTTCTCTTGGGCCACCTGGTGGACCCTAGTTCAGTCGTGCACCAGGTATGCTTAAGGTGGCGCACCCGAAGGGTATGTCCACGTCAGCATCGGTCAAGGAAGAAACACAAAAAAAGTCAGAACAATGCAAAGAATGGCTACAACACATGACCACCCGCTAATCAGAAGACTAGTCACCCTACACACATTGCAAATACATTGTAAGGGCCCTCCGTCAAAACTTAACATCAAAGCCACGTCTATACAAACGCTGGCACCTCTGAAGAGAAACAAGTCCAACCAAACTCCCTCGTCGGCACACCATCCACTCTAGATTGCCTACAAGAGTCGGCGAGTGGGTGACGGGACTTGGTCGGTACCGAGGAAACCGATGGTGTACATTGCACCCATGAAGCTCAACCCGGAGCAACGGCCAACACTAGAGCAATGCTACACGGAACCAAGATGCTCCTCCAAGACGCAATACTCCCAACAAAGCCAACTGCATGAGCAGGTTCACATCGGCTCTAGTAACCTCAATGGCGGTGGGCACCTTAGCTAACTAGGTCCTACGTGCATGCCGACATGATATATTGATATCAAGGACCAAAATTATTATTATTGATTATTGACTAATACTGTGTAAACAGGCACCAGAGAGACCAATAGTCAAGAAATAATCTTCACTGCAGCCAATGGAAGAAGCGGGAGGAGGAGTTGGATCGATCCATCTTCTTTTCCAATTTTCTCGTTAATACGTACGTTCATGCATGTGTGTATGTGTGTGGTGGGCCATCGCTCCATGCATACGTACATACGTACGTGCTCCTTTTTGTGGTACTACTACACAAGCTTGGGGTGTCAGCGCTCCTTGCCTACCTATAGTCCACCCGCCAATCTCTTCCGGCGCCGGCCAGTACTAAACAATTTCTCCGAGCCTAAGATGGAGCGGCTGCTGGCCCTCGCCACCCCGTGAACCTCGTGGAGACGAACTTTGGGTGGAGACGAGAGATGTTGCGGGAGAGGTCGGGAGAACAATGTCGTCGTGTCGGCCTACTCGAGCGGGCAAGTTCTGGTCTACGCCGCTCCTCTGCCACCACCGGTTGCCGCTGCCTAGGTCGCCATCTACTAGCTACGGCAATGAATGTCGATTGTGTGTATGTGTCGTGTAATTGGTTGACTACCCTTAGGTAGGCAGAGACGACTGACAAGTGAACAAGTCTACGGATATGTCAAACCCTTTTTTACATACACATGTGTAGCATCGATCAATGAAGAAACCAAAAGAAAAGTCGGAACAACGCAAAGAATGGCTACAACACATTGCAAACACATTGCACTGGGCCCCACTCATAGCTTAACATACAAACGCTAGTCGCTAGTCGCCTCCTAAGAGCAACAATTTCAACCAAACTCCCTTGTTACACATCATCCAACCCAGAGTGCCTACAAGAGTCGGTGAGTGGGTGATGGGATTTGGTAGGTCCCGAGGAATCCGATAGTGTACAACGCACCCCTAATTTTTTCTAACACGAAATACTAACCCTAGTAACACGTATGCTACTGGAGTTTTTCATTTGTTTCAAAATGAAATGCCCGAGTCGTTAGTTTTCTAAATTGCCACACATATATAACTCTGCGACCACCTTTTCTCTTATTTTCCCTCTTATTTTCACGGACACCAATTAATTCCTTACTATATATATACTATATATTTTCATTAGTGCCAATTAATTCCTCCTATTTTGTAGGGCGAGATCTATCCGTCCAAATCCAACGTCCAAAAGGAAAACGCATCTCCTCCCCGACGCCTCGATCCCACTTCCCTATTCTCGACGTCGAATATTTATTTTTCTGATTTTGGAGCGAAAAAGTTTGGGCGGCAATTTTGGGCAAAAAGCGGGAGACAGACCACCTCCCTCGCATTCTCACGTCTCTCCCTCTTCTCCCTCGCGATCCCCTTTCGCCGCCGCCTACTTCGCCGGCCGATCCCGGGCGAATCCGGCGCTTCCTCGCGCCGCAGCCCGCCGCCTCTTCCTCCTCTTCTTATTCAACGGCGTGGAACCGGCGATCCACGCCCCCTCCCCTCCACACAAACCCTAGCCCAGGCGCAGGATTACAACGGGAGAAGCCTCCATCTTTGGCGTCCATGGCGGCGTCGGTCGCCCAGGAACCACGCCAACCACGCGCGGAGAGAGTTCGTTGCATGCCGGCCTGCAGGACGCGACGACTCCATCTTCTTCGCCACCGACAGCTCGGGCGGCCATCCATCCGCGAGATCCGGCCGCGACAGGGCGCCCTCCTTCCCCGCGTGCAGCCATCTCTCAGCCGGTGATACATCTCGTCTTCTCTCTAGGGACCCTTGGCAGAATCAATCTTGTTAATATTTTACTGGTCATGCTAGATTGGATCCGGAGAGATCTGTGTCGTACGTGTAGAATTATGAGATATGCGGAATTGGTGGATGTTGTATTGAGCCTCATGGGCGAGTATATATGGGAGTACAAACTTGGAGGACAAGAAGTCTCTCCTAGAGATAAGGTAGGTGCCGGATTACAAATCCTAAACTACCAAATATGTGCAACCGTAATATATCTCTAACATCCCCCCGCAGTCGTAGCGGTAGCGTCGTGAACAACTGGAACGTCGCGGACGGTCAGACTGGAGAGAAACCGAAGTAGACCAGTGGGCTGACATCCCCCCGCAGTAGGAGCGGGAACGTCGTGGACGGTGTCGCGGCGTCGATGCTTGGACTGTAGAGGAAGCTGATGAGGAGCTCAAGCGAGGTGATAGCCCTTGTTGCCGATGTCGAGGGAGCCGAGAGCGTTAGGCGGTGCAGCGTTGGTCGGGGTAGCCGTGCGAAGGGTTGCCGTGGTCGATGTCGTGGTCGGGTTGCCGGTATCGAAGTAGACGCAGGAAGAAGCCGCATGCACATAGTACGCGTGAAGAATGACGGAGACGCGTCGAGGTAGTCGTCGAGGAAGCCGATGCCGAAGACGACGCGGTACGAGCCGTCGAGGACGAGGTGCGGCCATTGTTTTTCCAGAACAAGGCGCACGTCGGAGACGAAGGCATACTCCGGCTTTGCCAGAGCCGAGTACGCATAGAAGAAGTCGGTGACGAGGTCGAGGCAGTCGTAGAGGAGGGAGCCGATGCCGAAGACGTTGTCGAAGCCGATGAAGACGAGGCGCCATCCCGGGTTTGCCAGACCCGGGGACACGTCGGGGACGAAGGCACGCACGGTGTTGCCAGTACCGTGCATGCGAAGGCAGGGACCACCATGAACCATACGCCAGCGTCGGAGGGGCCAGCAGAGGAGGACTCGACGACGATTGCGGCGCCAATCAGCGGGGGGGGGGGGTAGTAGAAGGTGCCGATGTCGTCCGCGGTTGTCGGAGTAGACGTAGTCGGGGACGAGGATGATGACGCTGGCGACGTGGTCGTGCTGGACGAAGATGTAGAAGGCGGCGAAGGCGCGGCGGCCGGGGGTGGCCATGCTGGACGCCTGGACAAGGGGTGGTCGGCGGGACCTGCGACGGCCTGAGGTGGCCATGCAGGTTACCTGTAGATGGCGGCGGCGTTACTCGAAGTAGGTGAGGAAGAACCCGGCGGCGTGACGAAGACCATGCGCGGACGGTGGCGTTCCCGCGCCTAGGGAGGCGGCGCGGCGCATACCACGTAGAAGTCGATGCGCAGAGACGGCGGAGTGGACCGCGTGCCGCAGCGCTACGGCCTGAAGGGGCGACGCAGCAGCATCGCGCGAGTTGGGGCGACGAGGGGTGTTGCTGGCGACGTACACGCCTGGGAAGGCGCGTTAGCAGCCGGCAACGTGGACCAAGCGCGGCGACGCGGCGGCCCGAAGGGGCGACGCGGCGGCAGCCTGTAGCTCGATCGGTGGTAGGCACGTGCTCGGGGACGTGCTTGACGGAGACAGGCGCGATCGGTTGATCAGACCGACGCTGCGCTGTACGCGCCATGGCGGGGACGACGCGCATATCGGAGTCGATGGCGACGTTGTCGGTGAAGTCCCGGTCGATGACGGCGAAGACGAACGGCGATGGAGACCTTGCAAGCGAGAGAAGCCGACGGCGACGCGTCGAGACGTCCCTTGGACGGCGCGTCCGGCCTTGCTGCGCAGTCGGTGAAGACGAGCCTGTCGGTGTGGAGTCGGTGCTGGCGAGTCGACCACGATGGCCGGCTTGAAGGAGCCGGACAGTGCGGAGTCGGCGCCGGCGAGTTGGCCGCGATAGCCGGCTATCGAGGAGCGGGCCGGTGCAGGTCGATGCCGTTGTCGGAGTAGAGGCGCGAGAAGACGACGGCAGTGGGCGACTCAACCGAAAAAAAAGAAAACGCCGATCGAGTGACCGGCGGAGAAAAGAAAACCGATCTAAAGATCGGAAAAAAAAGACGCTAGGGCAGCCGATCAACCGATCGGCGGACGAACCCTAGGTACGGGCGGCGCGGCCCCCGGCGGAGATCATGGAGATCGACCTCCCGGGGGCGGCGCGGTGCGGAAGCGCGGCGGCGGCGGCTAGGTCAGATCGTGCCGCTCTGATACCATGTAGAATTATGAGATATGCGGAATTGGTGGATGTTGTATTGAGCCTCATGGGCGAGTATATATGGGAGTACAAACTTGGAGGACAAGAAGTCTCTCCTAGAGATAAGGTAGGTGCCGGATTACAAATCCTAAACTACCAAATATGTGCAACCGTAATATATCTCTAACAGTACGTAGATATCTCAGATTCATGAGTTGTTCTAGCTAAAGTGTCCTACTACTGCTGCAACCCGAGTTCAGATTCGTTCGAGTAGAAAACTTGCAACTTTTTTCTCTAATGTTCGGTGCTTCCAATAGATGCGAGTCTCCAAACTCTCTAATAATCTGAGCCCATTGGGTGGGTCTTTCACTTTCGGATCTGAAACTGCTGCATTAGCTCTTCGTTGGATTAATTCTCAGCCCTGGCTAGTCTCTTTTGTTGTGTGATGAACGGAACGTGGTGGCATTTGCAACAGCATGTTGGGGTATCAATACGATCAACCATTTTGGAGGGAAAACTAAAACTATTAGCTGCTGGAGTGGTGCATGGTTAGCTAATAAATTGTAATTCCCTGTATCTCCTCATGTGTTTGTTGCTGGCAGAAAAAAGAAGAGGAATCATGCGACTGTTATGTACTAGTATTACCCAACCTCTAATTGCAATTTCTAGTCTGTTAGTCTTTGCTGGTTACTGGCTTGCTGTTTTCTTTCCGTGGTTGTTTTCATTGGTTTGTCAATTGGTGTTGTCATGTCTGTCAAGGAAAAGGGGATCCTATCATCTCCTGTGATTTTAAAATTGGAGCACTTTTTATTGTCCAGATCCAGCCTTTAATAGCAATTAGTATTGTTAAACACTGGAACCCTTTTCATGTTCTGACCATGCTTGTACATGTTTTTTCTCAGTCGTTAAATCTGTGTTCTTTGTTCAAAGTACCCAGGCAGTGACAGGGGAAGTGGAGTTCTACAATGTTCAGAACCATGTGTATTTTAATCTTTACTATTAATTCTTGGTTTTGTAGCTTCCTGCCTGACTGGGTAGAGATTGATAATCCTGGGAGTGTCAATTATTTTGATCTAGCCCGGCTGTTAAACTATCTTTCAGTTGGATCATTGTCGCTGCTGTTTGTAGTTGATGACTCGTTCTCGATTTACTGCAGTATTGCAATAACGTAATTCAGATTGTGTGAGCAGAAGCTTACATAGTTTATAGGTTGAAATAGTAATTTGACTACCCATAGCAAACCCAGTAGCTTTTTACTTGTAAGCTGACCAAACCCAGTAGCTAGCCTTCTACACAATTTTTTTAAATCTTATTTTGTATCACGACACTTTGGGTCCTGAACTTAAAGCAACCTGGGCATATATAGCTGATTCGTATGTAGCAAAGTTGTCGATTGGCATCCATGCTTGTGTAACATTTGTCCTCCTGTAACTGTTTTGCCGAGGAAGTTGAAACTTAGATTGATTGCTTGCTTTTAAGTTAATGCTAGCGTTGTAAAGTAGTTTAATTAACTCGTAACCTGATAAAGGTGTATGTACCGACCTGTAGCAATTAATTTTTATTTATGCTTCAAAATTCTCCATGTCAAGCACTATTCATGTACTGATCTACCACACTTAGTTTATTCATTAGTAATTCAAGCGACTTTAGCATCGCTTGGATATTAGTTTACACTGTACGTCAAATCAGTACTGTAAATAATGTATCCATGTGTGTGCCCCGTGCATGCCTTAATCCTCACTTATTTTTATAAATATTTTATCATGTAAGGGCGGTGTGTACTATTGGCCGTAATAATTTTTTCGACTACCCATATATGCCAGGCACTAGTCTCAGAGCTCTAATAATTTTCAGTACATTAGGTGTTTCAAAAGTTCACTTTCGGATCTGGAAGTGCTGCCCAAGTTCTCCGTTAAATTTTGAGTCCTATGCTTTCTGTTGTGTAATGATTGGAACAGGATGTTCATTTGACAATGAATTTGACATGTCCCCTAGTGTTGCTTTTTTGTACATGGACAGCATGATGTTCTGTACAATGATTTGTATCAAATGGATCTTGTGGCTATAAGTCGACTGGTTTTGGAGCATATGCATGTTACTTTCGGTGCTGTAAACTTTGCCTATCTGTTTTTACTGTTGATTATTGTTTCATCGGTTTATACCCTTAGAGCTTGTAATACTACTTAGTTGTCCATATACAAGCAGATAGGAATTAACAGCCAAATATGATTTTTTACACTGCTTACAGGCAGAGTTTACATGGTCTGCATCTTGTGCTGCAGCCCAAGCTAGCTAGCCCACCGTTGATGTGTTTATCTATGATTATATTCATGTGTTCTGATTGTCGTTCGGTGTCTTCCCAGAACAATATAGTCTGTCCTTATCTATGACTAGTTGTAAGTGATCATTCTATAGCTTGCAACTTTGTCTTGTGTTAAGTCACCTGAACATTGACGACTAGAACTGGGAGAGGAACCTAGTAAGATTGATAATGATGTCTCATGCATCTACTGCTCTATCTATCTGCATTTGTCTACTCTGTTGGTTGCTTGAACAGTGGACTATCTTAGACAATAATTGAATAATTAAGTGTACTGATTTTGTGTAGTACTTGCTGGATGGATGGATTGCCAACAGTACACTCAATTAGTGTACTGGATGGATGGATGGATTTGTGTTGTATCGAGTGTCATAAACTTCGTCATGTTTTCATCAGACATATGTTTACTTGTTTCTGAACATGTTTTTCTTTTTGCTGCGTGCAGGTTATAGTGCACGCTCGCGTGTTCATTGTCAGTGAGAATGCAAGGCTGCGGGGGTTCTGGGAGATCGGAGCGCCGCCAAGTTCTGGTGCCGGTGGCGGCGAGATCTGGGGGGCTGAGAGTGCTTTCAGCCAGATATAAATTTTCGACAATGCTTAAAGGCAAATTTTACATAGTCTATATCATCTACTGTTAGCCAAGCTAACTAGCCTGCTGTTGATTTGCTTATCTATGATTGTATTCATGTGTTCTGATTGTCATTCGGTGGTCTTCCCAGACTTCTATAACCTGTGTTTATCTATGACTAGTTGTAAGTACCAATTAATCATTCAAAATAATGCCTTTTTCTATCAGTTTCTACCTATCTAGAGTTTATGAGTTTAGAGCTTATACGACTGTTTTCAGGTTTTATTGTTTTGAGTTGCCGCTTTTACTAGCAAAATACATATGCCATGCAGAGTTTACTGTGATTACATTTTTTTGAACTGATGTGTACCGTATCATACTTGTACAGCATGATGCATGCATAAACCATTTCCTTGCCTAAGGTTGGACAGTAGGTCACTTTAGGATCCTATATATTTCATCGAGAATTCTCCATGCTTGAAACGTTCACTTCGGGTTAATCATGCCATGTCAAAGTGTGATCCCGGACATGTAAATGTTGCAGGTGTTGTATGGCTATTCTTTTTGCAACTTTGTCTTGTGTTAGTGACCTGAACATTGACGACTAGATCTGGGAGAGGAACCAAGTAAGAGTGTAATATGTCTGATGCATTTGCTGCTATATCTATCTGCATTTGTCTACTCTGTTGATTGCTTAAACAGTGGACTTTCTTAGACAATAATTGAATAATTTAGTGTAGTGGTTTTGTGTAGTACTTGCTGGATGGATGGATTGCTGTCAGTACACTCAGTTAGTGTATTGGATGGATGGATTTGTGTATTATTGAGTGTCATAAACTTCCTCATGTTTTTATCAGACTTATGTTTACTAGTTTCTGAACATGTTTCGTTTCGCTGCCTGCAGGTTATACTGCACCAGAAGCAGGCTCACACGTTTATTGTCTGTGAGAATGCAAGGCTGCAGGGGTTCTGGGACTACTACCGAATGGATGGACCCACCAAGCAACAACATGGTCATGACCTGTGAGACATCTGTCCACCTCCCTCTAGTTATCTGTCCATGTTGTGAGATTGATCTGGATGTATATGCGTGTTTATTCATTGTTACGGTTTGATATAGATGCATTTTTTATTTGGTTAACGTGCTGAAGCTCTTAGAATTAAAAAGCATGTCGATTGTTCAGATCGCTGTATTCATATTCTATGGTTTGTTTGTGTATTGGTAGGTCCACATTGTGTTTTTAGGACGATTCCGTGTATGTGCTCTCGATCAATATTATTCTTGTAGATTTTAATCCAAATACTATAGCTGCCCCGTGAGTTCATGTAGAGCTGTTGATACTTAAGTTTGGACCTGCTGTTGTAGATTCTTGTTTAGCATCAGATTATTCCTAGGCTGGCCCATAGTATCAGGTTGAATCCTATATTTATTGATTGGTGATCTGCCCTATTGTTGTCTCAATCTCTGTTTTTCTCTTCTGGCAGGTTGACTGCAGATGTGCGGCACCTATGCGCACTTGATCTGAAGGCAGGGTGGGGAGCGTCCATGTCGTGCAGGAGGTCAAAAGCTGCTCGCTCCCGAGGGTCACCGCCGGCGACCTCGCTGCTGCCGTACAAGGTCTCCTCAACATCGGCACCCCAAGGTCGATTTTTTCTTTGGCCATGCTTGCTGACATGCTTCTTCAATATCCAAGGCATACTTAATGAAGTGATGCTTCCATCGTAGGCTTATTTCTTGTTCTGAAATATGCATCAGTGGTACTTTGTTCATTTCAATGTGCATCAGTAGGCTGTTCACTTCAATGCTGATCTGATCTTCTCCGCTTTTGCTGGTCCCGATTGATAAACAATTGTTGGGTTGTCAGTTTTATGACTTGTTGTTGGTACTAGTATGCACGTCTGCAATTAAGGCTTTATTTTTCGGTCATTGTTCATATTAGTCTTTGCACATATTCTTCACTCTGGTTGATTCCAGCTGCTGCTGTCCTAAAGATTGCATACTCCTATGTCAAATAACTGTTTTCTGGATTTTCTTTCGCACCTTTAGTGTGTTAATAGCATCAGATGGAGGCTTGAACTCTGCTTTAACGTTCTGCTATTTTTGTGCACCCTCTCTTAGCACTGGATTAATAGATATTCTTCTGTTGTTCCTTGTATCTAGCCGGCGGTTGTGTACTGACTGAATTCCATTTGGTGCCACACCTTTCACCAGGGAGGACAGTAGCAGTGGCATGATGATGGTGTTGTACGCGTATGATTGCGGCGACTAGGTGCTTCCTTGACGCACCAAGGTCTGCTATAAATCTTGAACAACTTAATGATTCTGCTTTTCATGTATAATGCATCCGAACCGCTGATTCCAGTTTGCAGTTCTTATATGAAAATTAATTACTCACTGCCTGATTCGAATTCTACCTTCAAGTGGGGTTACATCCTCGCTGAATTAGGAATGGAAGATATCATTGGCACTGCCAAATTTTTTTTTTTGGGGGGGGGGGCAATGCTTTTGTAGCTTCACTTTGCGTACACAACACTGCAGTGCTTCTGATGTAACTTGCGTGTTAAGACTACATAAAATCTTGAAACATGCTAATTTTGGGACATTTCTTCGGTCATAGGCTGATGGTGCCATTTATTTTCTTGTTTTTGAGATTTAAAGCATACAACATGTTCCTTGTATCTGAGTTGGTTGTGTAGTGACTGAATTTTTATGCCACCAGGAGGGATATGCGGCAAGGAAGCAACATGAGTTTCTTACCCCCGAGTCCGGTTGTGCGGGTCCACGGCGCGCAGGAGGTCAAGCAGATCACCCGAAGGACCACCGCGGTGACCTCGACGCCGCCGTTCAGGAGATCGTCGACATCGGCACCCAAAAGGTTACCTTCTTGGATACACTCAAGGCGATACTGCATTTGTTTTCATATATAGTCCAGAAACTTTTAGAGGATAGATTTTGTTCTCCATTTATTTGATTAGTGCATAACTTTGCTTTGCTTACCCTTTTATTTATTGGACTGAACTGATACTAGGAGATAGTTCTCTGTATATGGTACTGAATGAACGTATTGCAAGCTTGCATGTGTTATCAAATTTCAGTCTGGTTTTTATTCATATTTCCAAAGTTCCCTACAGTCGTGTATTTTACTATTTTTTCATGTATATCTTACATTATATTGTTATAACCAACAGGAAAATTGTCCCCGACATTGGACTGGTAGCACATTGCCTCTTCTTACAAAAGCCGGCGTTTTTCGTGAGAAGGACGAGGAGCTGGTGCTGTTCCTCCAGATGCGTCGTCGCTGCAACATGGAGGCCAACCGTGCTGCTGCTCTCCTCTGACGGCAACGAAGATGCCAACAACGGTGAGAATACCAGACCCGTCTGTTTCATTTTGTTAGTATGGTCCTAACTTAACTTACTGGCCTGGGTAGCCATCGGCTTGGACTACTCACCTCCACCCTCGCTGCTGTGTGATGGCCTTCTTCTTTGACTTCATGGGTTTAGATAAGCCTCTGGTTTCTCTTGTTGGTGCGTGTGATGCGCCATGGATGTAGCTTGTTATGTCCATCGAGCGATGACTTGCTGCCTATGATTTAGGTTGAGCGGTGGTAGTTCTGGTTGGACCTGGTAGATTCGTTCATCTTGTTGCGGCTGGTCATATTATTTATCGTGCAATAGCCCTTTCATGGTAACATTTGGTTTGGGTTGCAATATACCATAACCAGGCTTGTTGAATTGCACTAGCACTTGGTATTTACTTGACATGTGATGTAGTCATTATTAAGATGACTTGTACTTGAGCTAAGAGGAGGAACCTAGGCTTGTTATAGGTTCTGGCTAGTAACCATGTGTCTTGATTAGGTATTTTTTAGTGATTATTAGACATTGTTTTAGTTCAGATTTAAGAAACAGGCTTAGAACAGAATTTGGCTTCTAAATGTAGATATTTGTTTCTTGGATTTAAACATGTGGCCTCATGTGCCTTTTGGGCCAACCCTCGGCTTCAACTACCTCAGCGGCGGCGCCACCACCTCTTCAGGTGAGTTCTTGATTTTTGATCTATGTTGGGTCCTATATGTTTAGACTTGTCATGCATGTGTGTACAATTGCTTACGCTAGGGGTCAAATGTCACATTTTGCTTGGTTCAGGGTAGCTTTAGTGTAATGCGTCCATCATTATGCAGTTGGGAGGCACTGGTGTTGAGATTCCAAACATGTAATGATGCTAACAATATTGATTAATACTTGCAGCGTACTTCCTTCACGAGTCTGATATTGTGCTTTCTAAAATCCTATGACCATTACACTTTTACCGAATATTTCATGTCTTGGAAGCTGTTTCAGACATCGCTAAAATAAATTCTGCAATACAGAAATAGATACTGCAATTTGTTAGGGAAGCTCTCTAGCCATACTGGTTTTACTATGAAATTGCTTACTGTTGAAACTTTTCAAATGACACAGAAAACACTGATCGACATTGGATGTTTCTTTGCAGGTACATCAAATTTCGGTATTCCAAGTGTTCTAGACAGATGGAAGTTTCAAGGGTTTTGGAACTGCTTCAATGTTTATTAGCAGATGGATCTACTTTTGTTGAAAGCTCTTTAATATATGCTACGAGTACATTACTATGTAGCCTACAATATATTTTTGGGAAAAAATCTGTAGCTTATTATGTTACCTAGGATCTATGATGAGTTGTTTGAAGTACTTAGACTTGTGCAACTGCATGTAACAACTTGAATACTTGTTTCAAGTTATTGGTGTAATGTCATGTGATGAGGCATCTTACAATATCTCTAGGATAGATCTGTAAAGTGCTATTTCGTTCTTTAATTGTTGATAAAGGATAATTGATCTTGTGATGTGGTTGATAAAGATTGTTAGTGTAATAAATTTGTTTGATGTGCACGTTCGTTTATTTGTTGGTAAAAGGCAAATTATTGTTGGTAAATACTGTGCATATAGAAACTTCCAGATTCGGTACCGGTAAACAATCCCGAGCATAAACACTCGCATAAAGGCTGGTGCCGTGAAGTGTCCGTTTTTGGTACTTTTCATCTGTGAGGGTATAGTTTGGCGAAGGCCGCATAAAGCGCTAGATATGAAACTGTATGCCGAAGGCCGTGTGTGTAGTTGCTGAAACCAGTTGTCGAAAACCATGTGCCGAATACCATGTTCGGCATATGTGGTTGCATGAGTAGATTTTCGGAATTTGGCATATGTCGAACTTACCGGGTGCTCGTCACACGAGTCGAATTTGTTAGTGCGTGAACAACTTGAATCAGCCTACTTCGGATCTTACGGTGTGACTAAAAGGGAGATCAATGAGATGGTGTGCCTATTCTCGATGGCGTCTTCAGGGAAGAAATAGGAAGCGGTCGTCTAGCTCTCCTTGTTATTCAGTGAACTGAGTATTCGGATCATGGGTCTGGCTCTTACATCCTTCCGAAGGACTTTATACTCGCTTAAACCACATGATCAAATCATAAAAAAAAGCCCCCCCCCCCCCCCCCCCCCCGGAAAAATTGTTCATGATTGGCATGATTTTATGGATTTGCATCCTAAAAATCCGGGATTTAAACCGGTTATCCAGATTTGGTGCTCCAATTTGGCGATCAGGCGTGATTTCAGTGCAGATCTGCGCCGTAACATTCTATCCTATTTAGCTACCTAGGCTTACCATTTAGTAACTACCTGGGCCGCAACATTCTATCCTATTTAACCTTCCGTGATTTTAGTGCAAAAATCCAGGCGTAACATTATATTCTAATTACCTACCATGCCCACCTTTTACCAAGCCATTCAGAGAAAACCCATCTCACGGCATTCCTGATTAGATAGGCTTTGGTTGGTAACTGGACTTGATTTTAGAGAAAATTCCGACGTATAAATAACTACCCAGATCCACCTTTTACGATGGCCATCATGTAGAGAAGAGCGGCACACACGGCATATGACTAGTCCTTTCCTGTCAGTTCACACCGAAATTTTATTTTGTTCCCGCCTTACCTCTCTCTCCCCTCGAAATTCAAAGTGTCCTCTCTCTCTCCAACCTCCCCCTATAAATAAAAGGCCATTGTCACGGAGCCACGTGCGGTTTGCGCGTGTGACTTGGCGACTTGGGCGAGCTTGGCGACGGAAAGGAGAGGTGAGGTGAGGTGAGGTGAGCAGTCCGTCCGGCCGGGCGTGATCGAGATCGCACTTTGTGCCGTGCGCCCAGGGATCGGATGATGCAGCATGAGGTCAGTTACGGATGGATGCCATCTACTAGTGTTGTCTTTCTATTTTTCATTCTTTTTAGATGTTTAAATCGTCTAAGGTGCATGCGACTTGTGTTCGCGTGAGAAGAGATTAATTAGAATTAGAAAGATGTTTGGTTGACACAAGTGAATTTCGAATTAGTAGTTGTGGATTTCGATTTAGGAGTTGTCTGTAAGATGAACTATGTTATGAATTCGAATAAATTAGCTCTAAATGTTTCCAGTCGAAATCGAAAGCGTATAAATTCAGGTGGAAATCAGCTCTGAAAGGGTGGCACTACATAAAAGTTCTTAATTAGACTCAGAATATATCCCTAGAAAAGAGCGTTTTAGCTTGATGTTGTTGTCATCTTGCTAACAGTAATACCAATGCCACATATAAGAATTTATTAGTAAAGCTAAAGATGATTAACTCGAACAAAAGCAGAGTAGATGCAAGTAACCAAATTGAAATTGTTATCTATCAATGGTTAGCATAACTGCTGTTCTAATCCATATAGACCTTGTTCAGAATCAGCAGAATAAACAATAGGCACGATGGCTATGCTTTGAGTACTCTAAACATGTTGGGAAAAGAATGGACCAATTGTATCGGAAGCGTTGTTGATGGCCTATTTTACCAGAAGTTTCATAATGGTTCAGACGAGGTTGCACAGGACCTAGCATCAAACATCCTCTCCGCACTATCTCTTTGATTATGTGGATACTGCCAGATTTGTGGTCGCAACGCAGGGTCTCGCACCAAGAATACTATACCTCGAAATACAACAGGAATCGGAAATGATTCATTTGCTTGAGGCTATTCATCTTGATTTTCTTGCTGCTGTTCCAATTGAAGAAGAAGTGGTAAAGGTTGTCTGGTAAATGAAGTAGGAGGATCTTCACCCTGAAGAAGGTGCCTCTGTTCTGTCTCTTGAAGTAGGACTCAATGTTGCCCACCTTAACCATTTTCAGTCCAATTCCCAATTCCTCGAGCAACTGATCTCTCTCCTACTATCTTTCTCCAAATTCAAGCAACTACTCAACAGGACAAATCTACAGTTCAAATAAGAAGAAAACACCCAATTAGGAATTTGAGATTGAGGATTATTGTACTCGTACTGGAAAATCCCTACAACTTACCAATAATAAGGAGGGAGGACTGGATTGGTGGATCCGTGGAGGGCATAAACGCCATGTCCTGATGTCCATGAATTAATGGCGGAGGCGCGGAGCTGTCTGCTGCGTGGTCTGCTGCTGGTGGCCGCCCGCCAGGTTAGGGTAATGGGGGGTGGCCGGGCCTGTGGCCGGGTCGCCGGCGCTAGTCTCCGGGTGCGGTGGGCGCGTGTCGCATCTGCGCGTGTTCTCGAATTTTTTGGTTTTTGTTTTTCAGCTGATTTCTTAAATGGGTTAATGGCCCAAAATCCTAAGGCCATAGCCTGCAGCCTCGATTCCTGGAGGGGCCAACAGGTCTTTTTTTTTCTCTAACCTGGGAGGATCACGACTAACTAGCTGCTAAAGTGCTAATTTTGCTATACAAAAATAGCTGCTAATTCAAAAACACATTGGGATGCGGAGCTTCAAGCTTCAAGCAGCCATAATGTAGTATCAGAGATAGGATTAGGGATTTGGACTTGGATTTCAACTCACTGAGGTCTAGGTGGCTTGATTTCTCTCTTTCTATCTGGACGGGGATCGAAACACTCGGGCAGATTCGGGCAGGAACAGAATTGCCAGCGAAATCGCCTCCGGGAAACCCGGAGCGATGAACCGTCACCATATTTTGCCATCTTTTCTTGGTTATCTGAATTTTAAATTTTATGATTTTTTTGCATCTCCAAGGTGAATAATTTTCAGGAATTTTCACAGTTCGTGAGGTATGAGTCAGAGTACGAGGAACCCCTGATATGTCATGACATACTACCCGGAGCTAGGGTGCAAGGAAAGGCCTTTTGTTCTTTGTGAACGATTGCTTCAAATTTCAAGACGAAAACAAAGAGATTCAGAGGCAATCGTTGCTCCATTTCATCGACCAAAATGAGCTAGGCCAGTTGGATGCTTGGAATAGCTCACCGGATCCGATACCCGGAATCCCGGATACTAACTGACATAGCAGAGTGATCAGCGTCTCCTTGATGTCTGCCATTCACATGGCTAGTGTTTAACTTACATGGACTCTGAATATTTAGCAAACACGAGAACTCTGAAGCTGTAGATGGATGGCACAGGAGACACCAAGGAATCTTACATGGACTCTGTCAGCAGCAACGCCCAAACAATTGATGGGATCTCGCATGCCCGGACACAAGCTGCTTTCGCTAGAAAACTTGCAAGTGTAGTGCAATCAAGGAGAGGCAGAGTAATCCTCGCATGCATGCCCGCAGCATAGGGGGGTCCGGGCTTGGCATGCAGTCTGAAAAATTCAGAGAAGAGGAAAACATTCAACCTGTAGATCGATGGAACGGGAGACACCAAGAAATGCACATCCGATCCTAGAGGAAAAAGCAGTACCTTGTAGCGAGACGTTGTGAAGCCACGGTCAGGGGCCAGATCGATCGGCTGCAGGAGCACCGGACGAACACCAGCGACGGCAAGCGTCGGGGCGGGTCGACGGCCACCGAACGAATTCGTGTTGCAGCGAAGCGGCAGGATCTGTGGCGGCGCCGACCGGCCGGAACCCTGGGCGGCTAGGGTTCGTCGTGGGCGGCGGACGGGAAGATGCACGCCGTGAATTTTGTTCTGTTTGCAAGTTCTGGAATTCTATTTATATTTACTTCCATTTTTTTGGCCTAAAATCTCGCCGCACGTCGTTTGGGCCTGAAATGTCGCACCGCGTCGTTTCAGCCCGATACCACAATCTTTGCCGCTGTTTTCAAATATTTTCAAGCCTAAATTTCGTTTGGCGCCCAAAACTCCATGAATCAACTGTGTACTAGGTTCGGAACCGACTAAAGCCTGCCGATGTCAACGAGGACCTAGCAAATCTTTTGATCCCCAAATTTCGTTTGCCGCCCAAAGCTCGTGTGTTGTACAACTAATCAAAATGTCACGTACACACCTAGACCCCATGCATGCATACATGATATGCATGCCATAGGCCATATAGGTCGTATAATGAACCAAATTGCCAGCCCTAGGACTAAATGCCAGAACATAATGTAAACCAAGAAGCGACCTTTGTATGTCGATGTAGTCAAGGACCTGGACGGCGGCCACGAGGTTATCACGCTGACTTAGTGTGCGACGCATACTGGCATGCTCGACAATGACATGCGCACACCATCTAATCGATGCGCGCGCGCTCCGTATGTAAATGATACGGCGGCCACGAGGCTATCACGAGGGTTTGTATAACTAAGAATAAGGATTTGGTGGAGGTGGTGGCGACGATGTCGATATCACTACGAGGATATACTAGCAGGATTTTGTGACGGGTTATGCGGCAACTCGTACGTAATAATTATCTCATAGTATAAAATATGGACACTTATAAAATGCGATTTTTTTAGCAAAAAATGAGGACCCTAGTAACATGTTGAAGCTATATTTTTTTTAGAGTAACCGCAGGAGAGCTGCTATGTTGAAGCGAGCTGTTACATGAAATGATAGTAATAAAGTACCCGATACATGAAATAAGGACCCTAGTAGCTTGTGGCAACAAAATGACACATGAAATGAGAAGTATTAATCCTCTAGCACAAAATTAGGACCATAATAACGTGCGACAACGAAAACTGCACATTAATGATATATATAATGTCTATGCTCGAGCCTGGAATGGTTTGCAACCCTCCCCCGCGTGGCAGGGCGGCGACGACGCTATGAGGACGAGGAGGAGCACGGTGAGGGAGTACTTGGAGGTGAGAACGCCGGCGAGCGGTGGTGCCATCGTGTAACATGTGCTACGCTTTTTGTGCATGATGAAAGGAGGCGATGTTGTGGGTGGCCTTGGTTTTATAGCAAATGGAGGTGGCTTGCCTGCCAGAATGATGTAGGAAATAGTTGCTGCATATTTTGTGTCTACTTCTTTGTACTGTCATCAAGGTTCAAGTTTCAGAAAAGCAAGGGAAATCACTCTGTCCTTCTAGTTTTTTTTGGGCACGGAATGAATTACGGCACAAGATATTTGCACCTGGCAAATTTGTACATGGTTCTTTTTCGCCGAATCTTCAAACAAAATTGAAAATCAAATTTGATTAAATTTAAAGATATTTGGAAGACAGATATAGTAGTTGCAATTAAGTTCCGAAATTTCAGTAGGGGTCGAATTTAATTCAAAACCCCGAGCCACCATGTCTTAGGCCAGAAAATCATTTCTATTCGGATAATGTGTCTAAAACACTCAGTTGAAAATTAGCCCTCTAGCTTTAATGACCCTAATATAGAAAACATAGTTGTGCAAATGGATCTTAGATTAGACGTCTGTTCTAAGAATTACTGCATTATTACAACGTTAAACTTGAAAAATATCTTTGTACAATCTAACAGGCACATACAAATACGATTAACCTTCACTGTTCTCTTTGACAGCCTTTAGACGAGCAAGCCGGCGATGCCCACGTGACTAACAAATAGGAGTGTTTCTGATACTACAGAATGCAGTGTTGTTGGTGGTACTCAGGTACTTGACGAATTTATAGCCCGTTACTAATTCGCTTATTCCATAGTGCATTTTTTTATATTTCTTGTTGGTTGTTACCTGAATTTCAACTTCTGTGATAATTTGTATCTACATGGTAGATAATTTTGAGGAATTTTCAAGATATGCGAGGTATCAGTCAGAGGAGGAGGAAGCCGAGATACGTCTGTACATACAACCGGAGTGTGCCAACTGGTAAAGAAAGGCCTCGCGTGTGCTTTGTGAACCTTTGTTTAAAATTTCCAGGCGAAAACAAAGCAATCGTTGCTCCATTACATTGACTAAAATGAACTAGGCCAGTTGGAGGCTTGGAGCAGTTCTCCAGATCGCATACTAACTGACATGGCAGCGTGACTAGCGTCTCGTTGATCTCTACCACTCATGCAGAAGCCTTGATTATCATCTGGGACTGAGACTAGTGTTGCATCGATCATTTCCCGCCGTACCGTAATAACTTTGTTGCTAGATCTACATGCAGCATAGTACGTACTATTGCTCACCTAGCTACAACAGAAAGAGCCAGAAACAAAGTGCACACACTATGAAGGTACGTGACAGGCGCGGAAGGAGCATGGACGGCTGCCGATTTGTTTTCCAGAAAAGCGTCCTCTAAGGTCAGCCATCGCACACCGGGATCAGATGGTTGAAAATGGTTAGATTGAGAGAATGGACGGCTCCAGACGCTAGTGACCTGAGAGAGCTCCTCTTTAATTCGGTTTTAATATCCCTAAAAACCGTCTTATAGCATAAAATAATAAGGCGAGGCAACACATGTAATGAGACTTCACTAGTATCTCACAAGACATAATATTGTAATTTCTTTTAGGGAACATAATATTGTAATTAGTGCACGTGTGGTGGGCGCTGCTCCTTTTTCTTTTCTTTCTCCCGCGCGGACGCCTGCTTGATCGATTAGCTGAGCGAGTGCCGCTCCTTTTTCTTTTCTTTTCTTTTCGGGTCAATACGTGCAGCAGTGCATGCACGCTTACGTGTGGTGGGCCATTGATCCATGCATGCGTACATACGTGCTCCATATATAGTGTCTCCGCTAGACCAATTCTTCATGGTACTACGTACTACCGTCTAGACCTAGCTACATGCATACATACTCAGGAGCACCAAACCAAACACACAAGCTTGGGGTGCCCCCACTCCCGGACTCCCTCGCTTGCCTAGTCGCCTACCTTGTGCACCGCCCTATCTTGTCCGGCGCTGCCAGGACAAGTGGTGTCTGACGTGGAGGGCGTGCGGATGGAGGCAAGGACATGCCTCGTACGTAGAAAGTTTTCTTGAAGCACTCCTATATAATACGTACATGCATTGACCCCTTTGTTAGAAATTGACTATATGCCCCTCAAAATAATTTTGTATGTAACTAGCCCCCTCTTTCTACCATTACTGGGCTCTCTGCCCCTGTAGGGCACTAAGCAACTTCTCTTTGAATAAAATGGAGAGGCTGCTTGCCCTCGCCACCCTATGACCTGGTGGAGACAAACAATGGGCGGAGACAAGAGATGGTGCGGGAGGCGTCGGGACAACAATGTCGTCATGTCGGTCTACTCGAGCGGGGAAGTTCTGGCCTTTGCCACTCCTCTATCACCTCCTATGCCGGTTTTGGGAGAGAGTGTGAGGGGGAGAGAGAGAGAGAGAGAGAGAGAGAGAGAGAGAGAGAGGAGAAGGAGGGGGCAGTGGTTATTTTTAGAGTGATTTGCTTTTTGTATTTTATTAAAGTGAATTTTTGTAGAGTGAATTTTTGTAGAGTGCGTTTTTAGAGTGAATGCTTTTAGAGTGAATTTTTGTAGAGTGAATTTGTTTTAGAGTGAATTCTTTTAGAGTGAATTTTTGTAGTGTGAATTTTTGGAGAGGCTGCTTGCCCTCGCCACCCTGTGACCTTATGGAGACAAACAATGGGCGGAGACAAGAGATGGTCTGGGAGCGTCGGGACAACAATGTCGTCATGTCAGCCTACTCGAGCGGGGAAATTCTGGTCTTTGCCACTCCTCTATCACCTCCTGTGCCGGTTCACCGCTGCCTAGGTCGCCCTCTACTACCTATTACAATGAATGTCGATTGTGCGTACATGTTGTGAAGTTGTTGACTACCCTTAGGTAGGGAGAGACGATAGACAAGTGAACAAGTTATGGAGATGTTGCTTGTTAATAACACCAAGATCCTTAGAATACACGTGTAGCATTTGCCGTGGGGGTACCAAGGCAAATCCCATGGTTAGCTTACCTATAGGGTTTCATGAGAGAGAGAGAGAGATGGTAGTGGAATCGTCGGCTGACAAGCAGGGCGTTTACCCAGGTTCAATATATCATGCCGACATGATATATTGATATCAAGGACCAAAATTATTGATTATTGACTAATACTGTGTAAACAGGCACCAGAGAGACCAATAGTCAAGAAATAATCTTCACTGCAGCCAATGGAAGAAGCGGGAGGAGGAGTTGGATCGATCCATCTTCATTTCCAATTTTCTCGTTAATACGTACGTTCATGAATGTGTGTATGTGTGTGGTGGGCCATCCCTCCATGCATACGTACATACGTACGTGCTCCATAACTGAACCTATCGATCAATGCATGGTACTACTAGCGTTTAGACCTAGCTACGTGCATGCATACTCAGCACGAAATGCTAACCCTAGTAACACGTGACCATGAATGACATGTGAAATAATATGTCCCCTCGTTCGAGTATCCTATGCTCATGGAGTTTTTTATTTGTTTCGAAATGAAATGCCTGAGTCGTTAGTTCCCTAAATTGCCACACATAACTCTGCAACCACCTTTTCTCTTATTTTCCCTCCTATTTTCACGGACACCAATTAATTCCTTGCTATATATATATATACTATATTTCATTAGTGCCAATTAATTCCTCCTATTTTGTAGGACGAGATCTATCCGTCCAAGTCCAACGTCCAAAAGGAAAACGCTCTCCTCCCCGACGCCTCGATCCCACTTCCCTATTCTCGACGTCGAATTTGGAGCGAAAAAGTTTGGGCGGCAATTTTGGCCAAAAAGCGGGAGACAGACCACCTCCCTCGCATTCTCACGTCTCTCCCTCGCGATCCCCTTTCGCCGCCGCCTACTTCGCCGCCGATCCCGGCGAATCCGGCGCTTCCTCGCGCCGCAGCCCGCCGCCTCCTCCTCCTCTTCCTATCAACGGCGTGGAACCGCGATCCACGCCCCCTCCCCTCCACACAAACCCTAGCCCAGGTGCAGGATTACAACGGGAGAAGCCTCCATCTTTGGCGTCCATGGCGGCGTCGGTCGCCCAGGAACCACGCCAACCGCGCGCGGAGGGAGTTCGTTGCATGCCGCCAGCAGGACGCGACGACTCCATCTTCTTCGCCACCGACAGCTCGGGGCGGCCATCCATCCGCGAGATCCGGCCGCGACAGGGCGCCCTCCTTCCCCGCGTGCAGCCATCTCTCAGCCGGTGATACATCTCGTCTTCTCTCTAGGGACCCTGGCAGAATCAATCTTGTTAATATTTTACTGGTCATGCTAGATTGGATCCGGAGAGATCTGTGTCGTACGTAGATATCTCAGATTCATGAGTTGTTCTAGCTAAAGTGTCCTACTACTGCTGCAACCCGAGTTCAGATTCGTTCGAGTAGAAAACTTGCAACTTTTTTCTCCAAGGTTCGGTGCTTCCAATAGATGCGAGTCTCCAAACTCTCTAATAATCTGAGCCCATTGGGTGGGTCTTTCACTTTCGGATCTGAAACTGCTGCATTAGTTCTTCGTTGGATAATTCTCAGCCCTGCTAGTCTCTTTTGTTGTGTGATGAACGGAACGTGGTGGCATTTGCAACAGCATGTTGGGGTATCAATACGATCAACCATTTTGGAGGGAAAACTAAAACTATTAGCTGCTGGAGTGGTGCATGGTTAGCTAATAAATTGTAATTCCCTGCATCTCCTCATGTGTTTGTTGCTGGCAGAAAAAAGAAGAGGAATCATGCGACTGTTATGTACTAGTATTACCCAACCTCTAATTGCAATTTCTAGTCTGTTAGTCTTTGCTGGTTACTGGCTTGCTGTTTTCTTTCCGTGGTTGTTTTCATTGGTTTGTCAATTGGTGTTGTCATGTCTGTCAAGGAAAAGGGGATCCTATCATCTCCTGTGATTTTAAAATTGGAGCACTTTTTATTGTCCAGATCCAGCCTTTAATAGCAATTAGTATTGTTAAATACTGGAACCCTTTTCATGTTCTGACCATGCTTGTACATGTTTTTTCTCAGTCGTTAAATCTGTGTTCTTTGTTCAAAGTACCCAGGCAGTGACAGGGGAAGTGGAGTTCTACAATGTTCAGAACCATGTGTATTTTAATCTTTACTATTAATTCTTGGTTTTGTAGCTTCCTGCCTGACTGGGTAGAGCTTGATAATCCTGGGAGTGTCAATTATTTTGATCTAGCCCGGCTGTTAAACTATCTTTCAGTTGGATCATTGTCGCTGCTGTTTGTAGTTGATGACTCGTTCTCGATTACTGCAGTATTGCAATAACGTAATTCAGATTGTGTGAGCAGAAGCTTACATAGTTTATAGGTTGAAATAGTAATTTGACTACCCATAGCAAACCCAGCAGCTTTTTACTTGTAAGCTGACCAAACCCAGTAGCTAGCCTTTACACAATTTTTTTTTATCTTATTTTGTATCACGACACTTTGGGTCCTGAACTTAAAGCAACCTGGCATATATAGCTGATTCGTATGTAGCAATGTTGTCGATTGGCATCCATGCTTGTGTAACATTTGTCCTCCTGTAACTATTTTGCTGAGGAAGTTGAAACTTAGATTGATTGCTTGCTTGTAAGTTAATGCTAGCGTTGTAAAGTAGTTTAATTAACTCGTAACCTGATAAAGGTGTATGTACCGACCTGTAGCAATTAATTTTTATTTATGCTTCAAAATTCTCCATGTCAAGCACTATTCATGTACTGATCTACCACACTTAGTTTATTCATTAGTAATTCAAGCGACTTTAGCATCGCTTGGATATTAGTTTACACTGTACTTCAAATCAGTACTGTAAATAATGTATCCATGTGTGTGCCCCGTGCATGCCTTAATCCTCACTTATTTTTATAAATATTTTATCAATGTAAGGGCGGTGTGTACTATTGGCCGTAATAATTTTTTCTACTACCCATATATGCCAGGCACTAGTCTCCAAGCTCTAATAATTTTCAGTACATTAGGTGTTTCAAAAGTTCACTTTCGGATCTGGAAGTGCTGCCCAAGTTCTCTGTTAAATTTTGAGTCCTATGCTTTCTGTTGTGTAATGATTGGAACAGGATGTTCATTTGACAATGAATTTGACATGCCCCTAGTGTTGCTTTTTTGTACATGGACAGCATGATGTTCTGTACAATGATTTGTATCAAATGGATCTTGTGGCTATAAGTCGACTGGTTTTGGAGCATATGCATGTTACTTCGCTGCTGTAAACTTTACCTATCTGTTTTTACTGTTGATTATTGTTTCATCGGTTTATACCCTTAGAGCTTGTAATACTACTTAGTTGTCCATATACAAGCAGATAGGAATTAACAGCCAAATATGAATTTTTTACACTGCTTACAGGCATATTTTACATGGTCTGCATCTTGTGCTGCAGCCCAAGCTAGCTAGCCCATCGTTGATGTGTTTATCTATGATTATATTCATGTGTTCTGATTGTCGTTCGGTGTCTTCCCAGAACAATATAGTCTGTCCTTATCTATGACTAGTTGTAAGTGATCATTCTATAGCTTGCAACTTTGTCTTGTGTTAAGTCACCTGAACATTGACGACTAGAACTGGGAGAGGAACCTAGTAAGATTGATAATGATGTCTCATGCATCTACTGCTCTATCTATCTGCATTTGTCTACTCTGTTGGTTGCTTGAACAGTGGACTATCTTAGACAATAATTGAATAATTAAGTGTATGATTTTGTGTAGTACTTGCTGGATGGATGGATTGCTGTCAGTACACTCAGTTAGTGTATTGGATGGATGGATTTGTGTATTATTGAGTGTCATAAACTTCCTCATGTTTTTATCAGACTTATGTTTACTAGTTTCTGAACATGTTTCGTTTCGCTGCCTGCAGGTTATACTGCACCAGAAGCAGGCTCACACGTTTATTGTCTGTGAGAATGCAAGGCTGCAGGGGTTCTGGGACTACTACCGAATGGATGGACCCACCAAGCAACAACATGGTCATGACCTGTGAGACATCTGTCCACCTCCCTCTAGTTATCTGTCCATGTTGTGAGATTGATCTGGATGTATATGCGTGTTTATTCATTGTTACGGTTTGATATAGATGCATTTTTTATTTGGTTAACGTGCTGAAGCTCTTAGAATTAAAAAGCATGTCGATTGTTCAGATCGCTGTATTCATATTCTATGGTTTGTTTGTGTATTGGTAGGTCCAAATTGTGTTTTTAGGACGATTCCGTGTATGTGCTCTCGATCAATATTATTCTTGTAGATTTTAATCCAAATACTATAGCTGCCCCGTGAGTTCATGTAGAGCTGTTGATACTTAAGTTTGGACCTGCTGTTGTAGATTCTTGTTTAGCATCAGATTATTCCTAGGCTGGCCCATAGTATCAGGTTGAATCCTATATATTTATTGATTGGTGATCTGCCCTACTGTTGTCTCAATCTCTGTTTTTCTCTTCTGGCAGGTTGACTGTAGATGTGCGGCACCTATACGCACTTGATCTGAAGGCAGGGTGGGGAGCGTCCATGTCGTGCAGGAGGTAAAAGCTGCTCCTCCCGAGGGTCACCGCCGGCGACCTCGCTGCTGCCGTACAAGGTCTCCTCAACATCGCACCCCAAGGTCGATTTTTTCTTTGGCCATGCTTGCTGACATGCTTCTTTCAATATCCAAGGCATACTTAATGAAGTGATGCTTCCATCGTAGGCTTATTTCTTGTTCTGAAATATGCATCAGTGGTACTTTGTTCATTTCAATGTGCATCAGTAGGCTGTTCACTTCAATGCTGATCTGATCTTCTCCGCTTTTGCTGGTCCCGATTGATAAACAATTGTTGGGTTGTCAGTTTTATGACTTGTTGTTGGTACTAGTATGCACGTCTGCAATTAAGGCTTTATTTTTCGGTCATTGTTCATATTAGTCTTTGCACATATTCTTCACTCTGGTTGATTCCAGCTGCTGCTGTCCTAAAGATTGCATACTTCTATGTCAAATAACTGTTTTCTGGATTTTCTTTCGCACCTTTAGTGTGTTAATAGCATCAGATGGAGGCTTGAACTCTGCTTTAACGTTCTGCTATTTTTGTGCACCCTCTCTTAGCACGGATTAATAGATATTCTTCTGTTGTTCGTTGTATCTAGCCGGCGGTTGTGTACTGACTGAATTCCATTTGGTGCCACACCTTTCACCAGGGAGGACAGTAGCAGTGGCATGATGATGGTGTTGTACGCGTATGATTGCGGCGACTAGGTGCTTCCTTGACGCACCAAGGTCTGCTATAAATCTTGAACAGCTTAATGATTCTGCTTTTCATGTATAATGCATCCGAACCGCTGATTCCAGTTTGCAGTCTTATATGAAAATTAATTACTCACTGCCTGATTCGAATTCTACCTTCAAGTGGGGTTACATCCTCGCTGAATTAGGAATGGAAGATATCATTGGCACTGCCAATTTTTTTTTGGGGGGGGGGGGGGGCAATGCTTTTGTAGCTTCACTTTGCGTACACAACACTGCAGTGCTTCTGATGTAACTTGCGTGTTAAGACTACATAAAATCTTGAAACATGCTAATTTTGGGACATTTCTTCGGTCATAGGCTGATGGTGCCATTTATTTTCTTGTTTTTGAGATTTAAAGCATACAGCATGTTCCTTGTATCTGAGTTGGTTGTGTAGTGACTGAATTTTTATGCCACCAGGAGGGATATGCGGCAAGGAAGCAACATGAGTTTCTTACCCCCGAGTCCGGTTGTGCGGGTCCACGGCGCGCAGGAGGTCAAGCAGATCACCCGAAGGACCACCGCGGTGACCTCGACGCCGCCGTTCAGGAGATCGTCGACATCGGCACCCAAAAGGTTACCCTCTTGGATACACTCAAGGCGATACTGCATTTGTTTTCATATATAGTCCAGAAACTTTTAGAGGATAGATTTTGTTCTCCATTTATTTGATTAGTGCATAACTTTGCTTTGCTTACCCTTTTATTTATTGGATGAACTGATACTAGGAGAGACTTCTCTTTATATGGTACTGAATGAACGTATTGCAAGCTTGCATGTGTTATCAAATTTCAGTCTGGTTTTTATTCATATTTCCAAAGTTCCCTACAGTCGTGTATTTTACTATTTTTTCATGTATATCTCACATTATATTGTTATAACCAACAGGAAAATTGTCCCCGACATTGGACTGGTAGCACATTGCCTCTTCTTACAAAAGCCGGCGTTTTCCGTGAGAAGGACGAGGAGCTGGTGCTGTTCCTCCAGATGCGTCGTCGCTGCAACATGGAGGCCAACCGTGCTGCTGCTCTCCTCTGACGGCAACGAAGATGCCAACAACGGTGAGAATACCAGACCCGTCTGTTTCATTTTGTTAGTATGGTCCTAACTTAACTTACCTGGCCTGGGTAGCCATCGGCTTGGACTACTCACCTCCACCCTCGCTGCTGTGTGATGGCCTTCTTCTTTGACTCCATGGGTTTAGATAAGCCTCTGGTTTCTCTTGTTGGTGCGCTGTGATGCGCCATGGATGCAGCTTGGTATGTCCATCGAGCGATGACTTGCTGCCTATGATTTAGGTTGAGCGGTGGTAGTTCAGGTTGGACCTGGTAGATTCGTTCATCTTGTTGCGGCTGGTCATATTATTTATCGTGCAATAGCCCTTTCATGTTGAGAGTTTGTCAGTAGCATGGAAACATTTGGTTTGGGTTGCAGTATAACATAACCAGGCTTGTTGAATTGCACTAGCACTTGGTATTTACTTGATATGTGATGTAGTCATTATTAAGATGACTTGTACTTGAGCTAAGAGGAGGAACCTAGGCTTGTTATAGGTTCTGGCTAGTAACCATGTGGTCTTGATTAGGTATTTTTTAGTGATTATTCGACATTGTTTTAGTTCAGATTTAAGAAACAGGCTTAGAAAAGAATTTGGCTTCTAAATGTAGATATTTGTTTCTTGGATTTAAACATGAAAGCAAAACCTCTATTTTTGGTCTAAGTGTTGCCCTTTGCTTTTTCCATTCCGGAGCTTATTTTTGGAGATTGCTTGCTGGATCATATATATATAGGAAAATGGTTCTGTACTCCTGGGCGTACATACTCTCACGTTCAATATACCACATAGGTGAATCATATATACCTTTTTATTATTTTTAATATACTTCATTATTTAATAGCAGATACCCCAAAGTGAGTTACATGAAATTTTTCATTTGAATCTATATATTTTATATTATTTGCACATATACTGCTTTTTGTACGAAATAAAGGTATATGTAAAAATTGAGGACTATGGTGATAAATTTTTTTCATACTTTTTGTATTGAGGTATCTTAGAATAATTAATGAGGTATATAAAAAAATATAAAGAGGTATAATACCCTCGTATGTGAGGTATATTGAGTATGGGAGTATGTACACCCAAGAGTATATAATAGGAGTCCATATATATATATATATATATATATAGGGCTGGACTAAACTGAAACCTACCCTTAAGAGTTTCCCTGTAAGCTAACCGGAAACTATTCCTAATTTTGGAAACTATAACACACCCGCACCCGACCCAGCCCACGTCCCATCCCCACCAACCCCACCTACACCGGCCAACTACCCATGCGCCGCTTGCCGCTCGCCGCCGGCGACCTCCCGCGAGCCAACCCCCGCCGGCGACCCCCGCGCGCCGCCCCCGCCGGCCTCCTCCCGCTTGTCGCCCCCGCTCGCGAGCCCCGCGCGCCGACCCTGCCGGCGACCTCCCGCGCGCCGCCCCCGCTCGCGACCCTCCCAGGCCGCCCCCGCCGGCGACCTCCCGCGCTCTCCCGGCGGGCGACCCCCGCACGCCGCCCCGCTGGGCCGACCTCGCGCGCTCGCCCGGCCGGCGATCCCGCGCGCCGCCCTGCACGCGACTTCCGCACGCTCGCCATCCCCAGCGAGGTCGTCACCCCCGTGCGCCTCTTGCTCCTCTCTAGCCGGCGCCTCCCCGGCGAGGTCGCCGTCCCCGGGCGCCTCTACGGCCCTGCTGCCACCGCGAGCCTCCCCGCGCGAGTTCGCCGCCCCCGTGCGCCTCCTGCTCCTCTCTAGCCGGCGCGACGAGCTCGCCATTCCGGGGCACCTCCATGGCCCGGCTGCTTCCGCGCGCCTCCCGGCGAGGTCCCAGCGCGCCTCCACAGCCCGGCCTCCATCACCGGTGACTTGATTCGCCATGCCTGACCACCCAACGATCTGATGCTCCCGAAGGTCTCCGTTTGTTCGTCGTATTACCCACGCCCGAGGCAACACAAATGGGCAGCGGCAGCAGTTCGTACCAATCATGTGTAGTCTGGTGCTTGCGCGTACATTTTTCACAGTGGCAAGTTCAATTTATGTTTACTTGGTCTTTGTAGCTATATTTTGAATTTTAGACGAAGGTTCACTTGATGAATTTTTTGAGTTCACAACTATATTTTTTGTAGTTCACTTTATCCACTGATGAAGTCTTCACATTCGATTTTGCCCAGAAACAAAGTTCACATTGCCCAGAAAAAAAGTTCACTTCATTCAAAAAAAAGTTCACGTGAAGTTCAGAAAAAGTTGCTGTTCAGAAAAAAAGTTCACTTCGTACAGAAAAAAGTTCATGTGCAGTTCAGAAAAATATCACTTCGTTCAAAAAAAAAGTTCGCTTCGTTCAAAAAAAAAGTTCACTTTGTTCAGAAAAAAGTTTGGGGAAAAAGTTCACTCCGGTCAGAAAAAAAAGTTCAGAAAAAGGTTCACTTTGTTCAGAAAAAAAGTTCACCTCGTTCAGGAAAAAAAGTTCACTTCATCTTACGTCTGAAGGTTCACATGTCATATGCGAGAAGGTTCACATATCCGTGCCGACATAGTTCAGAAAGTTTTCACTTCGTTCACAAAAAAAAGTTCACTTCGGTCATAAAAAAGGTTCACTTGGTTCAGAAAAAAGGTTCACTTGCAGATGCGAAAAAAGTTCTCCTCGTTCCGAAAATTGTTCAGGAAAAAAGTTCACTTCATGTTCCGTTTGAAGGTTCACATGCCATGCGCGAGAAGGTTCACATATCATTACCGTGACAGTTCAGAAAGTTTCCCTTTAGCTTAAACTGAAACCAGTTTCATTTTAGCTGATATATATATATATATATATATATATATATATATATATATATATATATATATATATATATATAGGGTGGGACTATTTAGAAACCCCCCTTAAGAGATGCTCTAAATAACTATTTAGAGCACCTTTCCATCTTAAACACCTTATCTCAACCCGACCCGCCGTCCCGCACCCCACCAACCGCGAACCGCGCTCGAAAAAAAAACAACCACCTACACCACGAACACATCCCGATCGATCCCCACCCAGGCACACACACCAACTTCCCATCCCTCACCCACCAACGTCCCATCCCGCACCCGATCCCCACCTTGCTGCTGGGTGCTGGCCACCCGTTCTGCCCCGCCGCCGGCTTGTTGCTCCGGCCAACGTCCACCGCACGCCGTCCCGGGGAGAGCCCCTAACCTCGCCGCCCCGTGAGGTCCCCGACGTCCGCCGCGCGCCGCCCTGGGAGGGCCCTCGACCGCCGCCATGGAGGCCCTCGACCTCCGCCTCGCGCCGCCCGGGAAGGGCCACACCTGCGCCGCCTGTCGCCCGGGAGGGCCCCGACCTCCGCTGCGCGCCGCCTGGGAGGGCCCTCAACCGCCGCCGGGAACCCCATCTCCCGCCCGGCGCCGCACCTCTGCCTCCCCCCGCCGGGACGCCTCTCGCCTGGCGCGGCGCCTCTCTATCAACAGCCGGGCGCTGCCCCTTGCACCGGCGGCCCCCTCGCGCCAGGTCGTCTACATCGGCATCGTCGGAGAAGGTGATGGAGGCACCGCGTCAACGTAAAAGGTTCCCATCCGAGGAGCTGTGACTGTGAGGACGAGGCTGCTGAACTTTTTTTGCAGTTTAGATCTTCGGTCGATGGAGTTTACTTGCATCATCGCGGGAGTTTACCTGCAAACGTCGCGGAGTTCACCGCCGATCTTGACCGTGAGCCGGATCCCCTCCATCATCTATCTACTTGAACTGTTATATGTTTTTTTGGCACAACGATTTGTGCAATTGTGCTGGCTGTTTCAGAGTGCAATTGCCCAAGTCCCTGCTCTCCCGTGCTCCAATAGGAGGAGATCGACCTTCTTCTCCATTTTTTCCCTTTCACGAGCAGGGCTGGGGACTCGTGCTTCAATTGAGGGACGCACTGCCATGTAGAGGTTGCCTACAGCGGCGGCGCAGCCTCATCCAGCGTCGCCGTCTGCTGATGCGTCGCACTCTACTCAGCTTCCGCCCGCACACGCATGGAGACATGGAGAACTGTAGTGCTATCTGAACTGTTTGTTGTTGATGTGAGCCGCATCGGTATTGTGAAATCTTGTACGCATTCAAGCTAATTGTGTACTTGGCCGTAGCTGAACGGATGCAGATCTGCAGTTGGAGCTGGCTGAACGGATGTATTGCACACAAAAAAAGAGATGACAACGTTTGGACAAATTGCAATGTGAAAATGATGTAGTTCAACATTATTTTGCGCACTCCATAGATTAAATATTAAGTACACAATCTGTACAATGGATTCAAGTCCCGTGAAAAAAAAGTGGAGATTGTCGTGTAAGTTCTGGAGCACTTACCTATCTCTGTCAAATTGATTAATTGATTTATCTTTGTCTGAGAAAATGCTCACATTAGCTACTGTACACGTCATATTTTTGATTTTATTACTTCTGGGAAGTTCATGTTAACCATGTTCGGAGTTCACATTATAGGTATTGGAAGTTTATCTACATCTATATTGGGAGTTCTCCTAAAAATACATCAGAAGTTATTCTCGGCCACATCGGATTATTACTGTTTTATCAGAAGTTCACCGAAATATAAAAAGGAAGTTCGTTCTTAATTTTTGAGAAGTTAACTTTAAATGCATCGGAAGTTAACTGAAAAAAATTCAAATCTAGAGACTGGAAAAAAGTTTCGCAATTTTTTCTCGTGAAGTTCAAAATTTATAGAAGTTCACTCTCAGAAAATTGCGAAGTTCAAAAGTATACAAACTCGAAATTCAGTCTGAATAACAACATGAAAATAGGGAAACATCTAAAAATACAGCAGTTCGTATATTTAAAACTGCTTTTAAACCACGAATAATTTTGTAAACTGGTCAACACTGTAGGATGCGCAATTTTCATACCTTTCCAACGGTATATCATTTGCATCGTTTTGACAAACGGTTTAAAAACTACATCAAAAATAGTGCGCGATACAGAATAAAAATTTCGCGATCGGAAGTTCACCATCGCACGACCAGAAGTTCACAAACGTGTAAAAGGAAGTTCGGATGCTCTGTTTTTGTGGGGCGGAAATCGTACGCATGAAAATCATCGTTATGAGCTCCGTTTGTCCAAATCGACCGCCGCCGCGTGCAATTAGCAAGGATGTGAGTCTATTTTGACACTCCCATGCCGAGTCATCCAATTCGAACACCACAAAAGTGCTAATTTTAAATTGATCCCATGTGGTCTTGTTTATCTGTTTTTCGTATTTTTAAAATTAAGAATAAACCGTGTTGAATTTGGAAAATATTTCTACATGAAAAAGTTGCGCCTAGTCAATATCTTTCCAACGCCATATCATTTGTTACGTTTCGACGAACGGTTTGAAAGTAATTGGCAAAAAACTGTCAGCTGGACCTAAAATTTCAGAAAACAGTATTGTTTATTTTCAAATCTGCTCTTAAATCGTAAGGAATTTCGAAAATTTGCCAGAGAAAGCAAAGATGCGCATTTTCCATAGCTTTCCAACGGCGTATCATTTGCATCAATCCGATAAGCGGTTTGAAAATGGTGGCCAAAACACAGTACGGAAACTGAAAACTTCGCGAAAACATAGTGTAGTATTTCTGAAATTGTTTAAAAACCGTACAGAATTTGAAAAACCCGTCAAGACGAAAAGGATGCGCATTTTTCATAGTTTTCCAACGGCATATCATTTGCATCAATCCGACGAGCGGTCTAAAATTGGCGGCCAAAAACCAGTACCAAAACGGAGAAATTCGTGAAAATTGTGTTTAGTATTTCTAAAATTGTTTTAAAACCGTAACGAATTTGGAAAACCCGTCAAAACGAAAAATGTGCGCAATTTCCATACCTTTACAACGGTATATCGCATGCGTCATTCCGATAAACAGTTAGAAAATGGCGTTGAATATACTGTCCGCAAAACAGAAAATCTGAGAGTTCCGTCCGGAAGTTAACATAGTATAGACACGGAAGTTCAGAAAAGGTGCTCTGAATAGTTATTCAGAAACTGGTTCTTGAATAGCTGGAATATATATATATATAGGGCTGGACTAAACTGAAACCTACCCTTAAGAGTTTCAGAAACTGGTTCTATATATATATATAGGGCTGGACTAAACTGAAACCTACCCTTAAGAGTTTCTATTTAAGCTTAAATAGAAACTATCCTAATTTGCCCGATCAGAACGCACCCACGAAAATACAACCGACCACTTCTATTCTAGTACCCACCCCACCCCCACGAACCTTCTTCCTCCTCCCGATTCCCCACCAGGCCACCATCCACAGCCCACCTGCACGGCCACCCACCTCCCGCCGGCGTGCCCCCTCCGGCGACCCCTGCGCCGCCTCCCGCCGACGACCCCCGCGCACCGCCCCAGCCTGCTACCCCCGCGCTCCGTGGTGGCCCACCTTCCCCAGCCTCCCACGAGTCGGGTGCCGCCCGCCTTGCCCTGGACTCGCAGGCGCGCCCGCGTGCCCCCATGGCCGGCGACCCCCGCGCGCCGCCGATCTCCCTCCTTCTGCGCGCCATCGTTGGGCGCCTCCCGGCTACCTCTAGCGCGCCGCTGCAGGGCCATCGCGCCGCCCCCCACCTCGAGCGGGCCGCCACACAGGCAATCGCGCCCCTATCTCCAGCGGGCCGCCGCACGACCTCCAGCGGGCCAGACCTTCTTCCCATGCGCGCTGACTTCTGCCCGGAGGACCTCCGCCGCGTGCTGCCAGGGAGGACCTCCGCCTTTACCGCTTGGATGGGAACTGCAGTGCTCCCGTCTACCTCCTGCCCGACGTGACCTCGACCACCTCCTGCCCGGCGCGGTGCATCCCCGGCCACCTCCTGCCCGGCGGGGCCCCACCACCTCCTGGCCGCCGGCAAGGTCCGCGCCAGGACTTCCCCGTCACGTCATATTCGTCCCCACGGCGCTCTCTTGGCACTGGATTTGGGCGCAGACCTCTCTTCTCCTTTAGTGTACTGAACTACTATTTTTTTGTGAAAGTTCATTGCGTCAAATATTAAAGTTCATTGCATTTTGAAAAAATGTTCAGAAAAAAGTTCATTTCATTCACAAAAAAAAGTTCACTTCGATCATAAAAAAAGGTTCACTTGGTTCAGAAAAAAAGTTCATGTGCAGTTGCAAAAAAAGTTCACCTCGTTCCAAAAATTGTTCAGGAAAAAAAGTTCACTTCATGTTCCGTCTGAAGGTTCACATGTCATGTGTGAGAAGGTTCACAATACATTGCCGAGACAGTTCAGAAAAATTTCACTTCATTCACAAAAAAAAAAGTTCACTTCGGTCATAAAAAAGGTTCACTTGGTTCAGAAAAACGTTCACGTGCAGTTGCGAAAAAAAGTTCACCTCGCTCCGAAAATTGTTCAAGAAAAAAGTTCACTTCATCTTCCGTCTGAAGGTTCACATGTCATACGTGAGAAGGTTCACATATCATTGCCAAAACAGTTCAGAAAGTTTTCACTTCGTTCATAAAAAAGTTCACTTCGGTCATAAAAAAGGTTCACTTGGTTCAGAGAAAAGGTTCACGTGCAGTTGCGAAAAGAAAGTTCACGTCGTTCAGGAAAAAAGTTCACTTCATGTTTCGTCTGAAGGTTCACATGTCATGCGCGAGAAGGTTCACATGTCACTGCCGAGACAGTTCAGAAAGTTTCCCTTTAGCTTAAACTGAAACCAGTTTCATTTTAGCTGAAATATATATATATATATTGTTTTGTGCATGTGTTTAGGAAAAGGCTCCTATGCCACACATATTGAGGTGATATATGGGCAGAGCAATTCACTGAGGCAGTACACAGAGTGTTGCTGGAGATGGTTTGCGGTTGTCGAGACATGCTTTATTACGCGCTTGGTGTTTGGTAAAACCTGGGATGCACGTGTGATCCAAATGTAGTGTGCAAGTCTAGCTAGCTGGTGCTGATGTGCATGCCTAGCTAGCTGGTGATGGCTATGGCTTGCCTGATCCAGAAACCTGTTATGAAGACACAACTGAAAGTTGTTTATTTTGGTTCATCTTACATTTGTGTGTTGTAGCAATTTTGTTTGCATTTTATTTTGTATCACACTTTGGGTCCTGAACTTGTAGCCACCTGGCCATATACAAGTAGTATGTTTGTAGTGAAGTTGTCGATTGACATCCATGCTTGTTGTTTCCTGTAACTTTTTTTGTTGAGTAAGTTAAACTTCTCTGTTATGTTTGATCGGTGTGTTATCCAAAATACAGTAGTTCTTGGCAATTAACTAAGCTATCAAATTAAGTAGTGGCATCTTGCTTGTACAAAATTAAGCATGAAAATGTTTCATGGTTCTAGATAATAGACAATTCTTTCCGAGACAGGTGGCTTTGTTCAATTTAGCTAGTGACCATGTTGAGAAACCATGATTTCCTCGCAAGTTGGTTCAAGATCTTTTTTCTTTGTTTGCTGGAAGTTAACTTGTGTCTTTCTCCTCAGGACAAGTCTTGAATCATGTGAATCTTGGTAACTATTTGGCTTCAAGAATACCAAGCATGGAAAACCATTCAATTGACCCCTAGATCTATTCCAGGTTTAGGCAAGTTCTCTGTTTTTTTCTTTTTCCATGTGCTCTATGGGTATGTTTCGCTCCGGCCATCAAATCGATGTCCTATTTGGATTTAGGGTGCTGCTGATATCTGGCCATCTAGCTTTCTAAATCCGGTTGCTAAGAATCTGATATGTAGGCCTGGTTGTTGGTGTTCTTTGTAAGCCAGTGAAGTTGATGATTGAGTTATTAGCCTCAACCTGCTGTTATACTGTTCTGGTTAGTACCGTGTGGTCTTGATCAGGTCTTCTTTAGGGAGAGTAGCTCCATTATTTGATATTATTCTAGTTCAGGAATAAGAAATAGGCTAAGAACATAATTTGGCCTCTAAATGTAGATATATATATATATTTTTTTGGTTGGATTCAAACATAAAGCTAAAACTTAATTCTCTATCCAATTGTTGCCCTTTTGTGACTTCTGGAGCTTATTTCTGTAGGCTGCTGGTTGGACCATATGTACTTCCTCCGTCCTCAAATAAGTGGACATATAGATATTTCAAGACAAATTATTGTGCGGGTATGGTACTTGTTGTATGGTACTTGCGACTACTTTGTATTGTGCGGGTATACATCAATCTGGGATGTATACATCAATAACTTTCACTATTTCATTTTATGATTGTGCGGGCCTTATATTTTCGGCACTTTCAAACCAAGTAGTAGGAACTGTAACAGTGGCTGGAAGCTCAAGTGGTATTCACCATACGCCTTGTACATCTAGAAGGTCTCAGGGGATGTTTTGAAGAAGTTTTCGGGCTCTACTGATGTAGAGGTGTGGATAATAGTGACATTTTTAGAAGTCAGCCTGGTGTGGCAATTTCATTCATATCACTGCTTAGCGTGTCTTCTGTTTTTGCTACTTTTTTTTTGTGAGAAGACATCGAATAAGGTTTTGATCATTCTCACCGTGATGTTTAGGATATCATGGACTGTTCGGTTTTATTGCATTGTCTTGGCATGATCTAGGTGTTGCTATGACCTTTAGGTGTGTATAAATATGCAGGATATTCCTACTGGTAGTAGGTGTTGTCTTTTTATTGATCTGTGGTATTTCCCAACATTGGAATCATGCTATGTCTTGTGCAACAGTGAACTGGCTGTTCTGGCTCCAGTGGTGCTGCTGCTGTGCTGGCTGTGGCCTCATGTGCCTTTTGGGCCAACCCTCGGCTTCAACTACCTCGGCGGCGGCGCCACCACCTCTTCAGGTGAGTTCTTGATTTTTGATCTATGCTGGGTCCTATATGTTTAGACTTGTCATGCATGTGTGTACAATTGCTTACACTAGGGGTCAAATGTCACATTTTGCTAGGTTCAGGGTAGCTTTAGTGTAATGCGTCCATCATTATGCAGTTGGGAGGCACTGGTGTTGAGATTCCAAACATGTAATGATGCTAACAATATTGATTAATACTTGCAGCGTACTTCCTTCACGAGTCTGATATTGTGCCTTCTAAAATCCTATGACCATTACACTTTTACCGAATATTTCATGTCTTGGAAGCTGTTTCAGACATCGCTAAAATAAATTCTGCAATACAGAAATAGATACTGCAATTTGTTAGGGAAGCTCTCTAGCCATACTGGTTTTACTTAGCAATGACATCTTCTAATCTAACTATGAAATTGCTTACTGTTGAAACTTTTCAAATGACACAAAAAACACTGATCGATATTGGATGTTTCTTTGCAGGTACATCAAATTTCGGTATTCCAAGTGTTCTAGACAGATGGAAGTTTCAAGGGTTTTGGAACTGCTTCAATGTTTATTAGCAGATGGATCTACTTTTGTTGAAAGCTCTAGAATAGATGCTACATTACTATGTAGCCTACAATATATTTTTGGGAAAAAATCTGTAGCTTATTATGTTACCTAGGATCTATGATGAGTTGTTTGAAGTACTTAGACTTGTGCAACTGCATGTAACAACTTGAATACTTGTTTCAAGTTATTGGTGTAATGTCATGTGATGAGGCATCTTACAATATCTCTAGGATAGATCTGTAAAGTGCTATTTCGTTCTTTAATTGTTGATAAAGGATAATTGATCTTGTGATGTGGTTGATAAAGATTGTTAGTGTAATAAATTTGTTTGATGTGCACGTTCGTTTATTTGTTGGTAAAAGGCAAATTATTGTTGGTAAATACTGTGCATATAGAAACTTCCAGATTCGGTACCGGTAAACAATCCCGAGCATAAACACTCGCATAAAGGCTGGTGCCGTCAAGCGTCCGTTTTTGGTACTTTTCATCTGTGAGGGTATAGTTTGGCGAAGGCCGCATAAAGCGCTAGATATGAAACTGTATGCCGAAGGCCGTGTGTGTAGTTGCCGAAACTAGTTGTCGAAACCATATGCCGAATACCACGTTCGGCGTATGTGGTTGCACGAGTAGATTTTCGGAATTTGGCATATGCCGAGCTTACCGGGCGCTCGTCACACGAGTCGAATTTGTTAGTGCGTGAACAACTTGAATCAGCCCTACTTCGGATCTTACGGTGTGACTACAAGGGAGATCAATGAGATGGTGTGCCTATTCTCGATGGCGTCTTCAGGGATGAAATCGGAAGCGGTCGTCTAGCTCTCCTCGTTATTCAGTGAACTGAGTATTCGGATCATGGGTCTGGCTCTTACATCCTTCCGAAGGACTTTATACTCGCTTAAACCACATGATCAAATCATGAAAAAAAAAGCCCCCCCCCCCCCCCCCCCCCCCCCGAAAAATTGTTCATAATCCGGGATTTAAACCGGTTATCCAGATTTGGTGCTCCGATTTGGCGATCAGGCGTGATTTCAGTGCAGATCTGCGCCGTAACATTCTATCCTATTTAGCTACCTAGGCTTACCATTTAGTAACTACCTAGGCCGCAACATTCTATCCTATTTAACCTTCCGTGATTTTAGTGCAAAAATCCAGGCGTAACATTATATTCTAATTACCTACCATGCCCACCTTTTACCAAGCCATTCAGAGAAAACCCATCTCACGGCACGAGAGTAGGAGTCCTCCATTCCCGCCATTCCTGATTAGATAGGCTTTGGTTGGTAACTGGACTTGATTTTAGAGAAAAATCCGACTTATAAATAACTACCCAAATCTACCTTTTACGATGGCCACATGTAGAGAAGAGCGGCACACACGGCTTATGACTAGTCCTTTCCTGTCAGTTCGCGCCGAAATTTTATTTTGTTCCCGCCTTACCTCTCTCTCCCCTCGAAATTCAAAGTGTCCTCTCTCTCCTCCAACCTCCCCCTATAAATAAAAGGCTATTGTCACGGAGCCGCGTGCGGTTGCGCGTGTGACTTGGCGACTTGGGCGAGCTTGGCGACGGCGAGGAGAGGTGAGGTGAGGTGAGCAGTCCATCCGGCCGGGCATGATCGAGATCGCACTTTGTGCCGCGCGCCCATGGATCGGATGATGCAGCATGAGGTTAGTTACGGATGGATGCCATCTACTAGTGTTTTCTTTCTATTTTTCATTCTTTTTAGATGTTTAAATCGTCCAAGGTGCATGCGACTTGTGTTCGCGTGAGAAGAGATTAATTAGAATTAGAAAGATGTTTGGTTGACACAAGTGAAAGAGAGAAGAGGAAGAGGGCGATCTGGATCTTGGTTTCATATCTCGATATGAATACCAGAGTAGAGATTAAATCGTCCTTCCTTTTTATTTTGCTTTTCTCGCACGCACGTATGGTGATGCACGGTTATTAATTATTTTCAAGACAAGATCGCCTACCAATCTTCATTTATTCATATCCCAGCATCACACTTTAACCAAACATGTATGACAATATGTACTGAACCAAACAAAGATCAGCATCATCGATAGATCGATCAAACATATTAACTGGGAAATTCAACAAGGCTCGCCACAAAGGCTGAGCACAGAATCCCCACCGCTTGAAGGCCGTGTTACCACAGAGAATGGACAAGAGGAAGAAGGAAACCCAATGAGCTCACCAGAGTGAGGTGTAAACGAGGCCAACATCACCAGCACTACGGTTGCGGCACAGCACCGGGAGCCAAGGAGGTAGTCGAAGCCGGAGGGGTAGCCAAGCCTACCAGCACACATGAGGTTGTTCCTGTCTTTTTTTTTATTAAGCCTGCGCGTGAGACGCAGTACTCATACTGCTTGCTGTGTGATCTAGATGTCCAAAAATCAGCACGTGTCATGCCAAAAATTTGAAGCTGTTAATTAGCTTCCAGTAGCTTTAACGAAGTGTTCTTTTTAATCATCCGTTATATGTGCTATTGCAGGTAGTTAATTAGGTTTGTATATGTAGTTTTGCTTCACGTAAGCTAGCTTTGCTGGTCGCTGTTTAAAGAGAAGAAGATTAGAAAAGTTGGTTGCGTTCTGATGTAAGAAGGAAAAGTTGTGTCATATCTATCTAGACAGTTGAGACCGCACGAAGAGAATTATCCAACCCATGATCTGGAGTTAGCTGCTGTTATTCTTGCTCTTAAGATGTTGCGTCCCTATCTTGTGGGACATCGCTGCGAAATTTATACGGATCATAAGAGCTTGAAATATATTTTCACCCAGAAGGAGTTGAACCTGAGACAGAGAAGATGGATGGAATTAATCAAGGACTATGATATTGGAATCCATTACCATCCCGGAAAAGCCAATGTGGTTGCCGATGCTCTTAGTCGTAAACCCTGTACCCTGACTGCTTTGATCAAAGCCGAACAACCAACCTTGTTCAAGGAGTTTGAAGATTTTGAACTAGAGCTCATTAGCCAAGGTTATCTTGCTAATCTTGAGATAGCCCCAACCCTGGTGGATCAGATCAAGGAAGCCCAAAAAGGTCATGAAAGTATTGAAGGGATTAAAAAGAAGATTCATCTCGGTAAAGCACCTGGTTTTACCGAAGATGCTGAGAGAGTGCTGAAATTTAATGACCGCATCTGTGTGCCTGATGTCAAAGAGCTGAAGGAATTAATCCTGAAGGAAGCCCACAAGATACCCTACTCAATTCATCCGGTGGAACAAAAATGTACCAAGACCTCCGTGAGAGATTTTGGTGGCATGGGATGAAGCGAGAGATTGGTTCTTTCGTGGCCAAGTGTGATGTATGTCAGCAAGTCAAGGCTGAACATCAGCGCCCCGCGGGATTACTTCAACCTCTGAAGATTCCTGAGTGGAAGTGGGAGGAGGTTGGAATGGACTTTATTACCGGACTGCCAAAATCCAACCGAGGCCATGATTCAATTTGGGTCATCGTTGATCGGTTGACCAAAGTTGCCCATTTTATTCCCGTCAAGACCACTCACACCGGAGCTCAGTTAGCAGATTTGTATATCTCCAGAATAGTAAGTCTGCATGGTGTGCCCAAAAAGATTGTGTCTGATCGAGGAGCGCAATTCACCTCAAGGTTCTGGAAATCTCTCCACGAAGCCCTCGGAACCAAGTTATCCTTTAGCACAGCATATCACCCCCAGACCGGAGGTCAAACTGAAAGAGTGGATCAGATACTGGAGGACATGCTGCGTGCCTGTGTTTTATCCTATGGTTCCAAATGGGAAGATTGCCTTCCATTTGCAGAGTTCTCTTATAACAATAGCTATCAGTCCAGTCTGCAAATGGCCCCTTTTGAAGCACTTTACGGCAAGAAGTGTCGTACTCCCCTGAATTGGTCAGAAACCGGAGAAGGGAAAATATTTGGACCAGATCACCTCCGTGAAGCTGAAGAACAAGTTCAACATATCCGTGAGCATCTCAAAACTGCTCAATCCCCCAGAAGAGCTATGCTGACCCAAGCGCCGCAAGATCACTTTCAACGTTGGAGAATATGTTTATCTCCGAGTGACACCACTCAAGGGAATGCAGCGTTTCCATGTCAAAGGAAAATTGGCGCCAAGGTATATTGGGCCTTTCAAGATCTTTGCTCATAGAGGAGAAGTATCCTATCAGCTAGAGCTACCCTCAGAATTATCAGACTTTCACAATGTCTTCCACATTTCTCTGCTCCGGAAGTGTCTTGAAGTTCCTGATCAGCCCGATGTTTTCAAAAACATCGACCACTCCTACGTTGACCTGAATCCTGACCTAACTTATCGTGAGGTACCTGTCAAGATTCTCGAGGAGGATGTTCGTCTCACCCGGAATCGCAGATCAAGTTCTACAAGGTTCAGTGGACTAACCACCTGAAGATGAAGCAACTTGGGAGCGAGAAGACTATCTTAGAAAAGAGTTCCCCAACCTTTTTAGCACCCAAGCCTAGCCAATCTCGGGACGAGATTTATCCTAAGGGGGGAAGGATCTGTCACATCCCAAAATTGTAACCCTTGTAATAAAAAAAAATTGGGATTAAAAAAAAATTTAGTTGCATCATGAGTGCTGCATGCTTCTTTTGTTGATTGTATTGCTTGCTTGTTGTGTGAATTAAAAACTTGAAAGAAACAAAATAAAACAAATAAAATAAAATGGGAAGCTCACTTCCATTAACCTGAGACAACAAATCAACCAAAAATAGAAACAATTATTTTTCTCTCACTCAAAAATTCAGAGAAGAGATAATCTAGTCATTCTCAATCTCTTCCTATTACTTTGATCTCTCTAAATTAATTAGTTTCAAAATTCAAAATTCCAATTTGATTTCCTTCTTTATGTTTTAAAACACCAAGTGAGACAAGGTGATCCCACACCTAAATTGTCCAAAACCAGAAAACAAACCTTGATAAATCCAAATAAAGCAAAATATGAAATTAATCCACTGGATTTCAAATTTGATTTTGGCTCTGACATTTGGTCGAGCACCTCGCGGGCAGAAGCCATTTCTTCTCCAAAACCGAATTTGATCAGCTCAAATTCGAGCAAGTTTCTGCAAAATTCTTCCCCCTCTCACCCTCTCTCACACCCCTTGATCCATTCCTCTCATCTGGAAGCAAAGAACCCGAGTGAAAGCGACGTCTTGGCGCGTTGCCATTGGAGCCAGCGAGCTCTGCACGCGCCCGTGCTCGCTCTGCTGCTGCTTGACGAAGACGAGCACCGAGGCCTCGCTGCACCGCGCCGTCCACCACCTCTGCATCGCCGCGCTCGATTGGCAAGGGGGGAGCACCCCAGAGGCTCTGCACGCCCGTGCCGGTCGGTCGAACCAGAGCTCGCCGCGTCCATGGCCGCGCGTGGCCATCGACGGAGAGAGCGCTCTCCTCTGCACCCCGTGCCACGCACCACCGCGTTGACGACCCCTGCTCACCTTGCGACCCCGCCGACACCTTGACGCCGTTTCTCGTGGATCATGCGACGCCTGGACGCCATCGCGGCTCACGGCCGTTCGCCATGGACGCCGTCCGCCCGAGACATGCTTTGCTAGCTCCACTGCACCTCCGTCTCCTTCCCGTAACTGCCACCTCCCCACGCCGTCTGCGCACAGCGCCGCCACCAATGGCAAGCTCTCCCACCTCTCTAAACCCCTCCTACACCGAGCGCACCGTGCGCCGGCGATCGGCCTTATATACCCCCACGCCACCCCGCAGCTCCTCACTCCAATCCACCCCTCTCACTTCATCCACACACCCTCTCGTGCACCGCCAGGAGGGCGGCCACGAGCTCGCTGCCTCTGCTGCTCTGGACAAGCACGGCCAGGAGCTGCCGGAGTAGAAGGTGATGTCGATCACGGCCGTGCCGTGTTTCACCTCCTTCCTCTCCTCCCTGGCTCGTTCTCGCCTCACCATTACCACCGCACTGACCCGCACCCTTTTCCCCTCTGGTTCATGCACAGGAGAGTCGCCAGGGATCGCCGGAGTTGGAGCACGGCGGAGGAACCCGAGCCAGACGTTGCCGACGCCAGGGCCTCCCGCAGCACGCACAGCCCACCCCAGAAGGATCCCACGCACCCCGCCGTCGAACGCCGTCTTTTCCACCGTCCCCAGCCTCCCTAGGTGAGATTCCGGCCACCTCCCCGACGCACGCACGGCGGCGCCGCCCAGAAATGGTCGTCGCCGACGCAGCCTCTGCGAGCCGTTGGATCTCTAATCAACGATCGCGTACCGCTTCGTTAGATGTATCGCTGACCAGTGGAGCCCACTGTCAGATTTTTAAACATATCCAGAGCGCGCGCAACGTCTCTGTTGAGTCGCTGACGCGTGGGTCCCGCCCGTCAGGGATTTAATCTTTATCCGTTAGCTAGATGGTTTTGATTTTTAAAACTCTGAGAAATTCAGTACTGGACCCAACTTGAAAATAAAATATCTCGAGATCTATAAGTCCAAATAAATCGAATCAAAATGTTCTGGAAAGCTTATGAAATTGTCTAACCAACCCAAGTGGTTTCATTCCATTTAGACAAATAATAAAAATGTATTATTAAAAATGCCACAGAAGGTTTAAATTACAAACTTGTTTGTTTCTGATACTCTGTTAGTCCAAATGACTTGAAACCAATTTTGTTAGCTTGGTACTGCCATAGCCTAGCTTACCTAATTTTGGTAGAATTAATTAAGCAACCATAATTGTTTAGTATTAGATTAAAAATTAGTAACCCTTGCTGTACAGAAACCAGTAGAAATAATTAATGGTTAATCCAAATGAGCTAGGACCAATTTTGTTAGATCACTTTTAACAACTCTAGTTGCCCCTAGAAGGATTTAATTTTGTGAGCAATAGAATTTAATCAGTAGCTAAAACTTGATTATTAAGGTACTGGATTGAAAGATTTATGTAGGGAGTTTGGTAACTCCAATTAATTCAAACTAAATTGTGTTGTCTTCTACACACCAGTAGCTCTCTGTAGAAATTTAGTTTGTATTTTTGTGACCAACAGAACTTAAGTTGTGCAATTAATCATGTTCAACTAGTTTCTGCCATAATTAAAACTTAATAAAATAATGTTTAACTCAATTAAATTGAAACCAAGGTGTGTGTTTGATGTATGCAGTGGCTCTTTAGAGCACTTAAGATTGTATTGTTGTGATGATTGATTGAGTAGATGTAGTGATTGCTTGTATTTGTTTGTTTACTACTTAGACGAAAACGCTGTCGGAACTCTCGAGGAGGGGGAGTTCATTGAACTTGAAGATCAAGAGCACGACCACTTTGTCGAGCAAGGCAAGCTACTCTCTAATCATGCACATAATTATGAACATCCTTTTCATCCACATGTTTACCCATGAGCAACCATGATTTTACAAACTTTCGTCAAAATTTATGAAAACCTATTTTGCCACCTATGTAGAAATATAAGAGAGATGGTATCAAAATTATAGGATGGGCAAAACTTTGTTTACTCAAAACCCTTTTTGAAAATCATGAGATGGATTGTGGTGTGCCGAGATGTCGGTACTGAAGTGGAGAACTTGGAGAATGGAGTTGTTTATGAAAAATGCACATTGTGTCTTTGTACTATGACTACCAGCCGATAACCTGTGCGACCACATTTACCCACATATGGGCAAGGGCGTAGTCATATAATTTGCTCTTATTAGTATGGGATGCCTCATCGACGGAGAGGACTCCGTTATGCATGAGGGGATGGTTTGGCACCTGATGGATTGGTGACCTACCCCTGACCTGGGTCCTCACACGTTGGTGTGGAGGATAGAAGGCTCCGCCATAAGCCGCCGGGAAAAACTATGAGTCCTCACACTTAGATTCCGAAGGGCTGGGTTAAGTGTGTTGGAAAGTGTCATAAGGGCAGGGTCCTATACTAGCATGAGCAAAGGACAGGCTATGGTCGGTGACTCAACTCCGCATACACCTGGTATGGCGGGACGTGGCTGACACGATGAGTTACCGGATGGATGTGGGAAAAGCGTGCTACCTCTGCAGAGGGTAAAAATCTATTCGAATAGCCGAGTCCTCGGATATGGACAGTTGGGAGGCTGTCCTCTGACCATGTGCAAGTTTTACAAAAACTTTGTTTTAAAAAGAAAAGGAGTGAGAAGCGTTTTATTCCACTATACCAGCGGATCGATATGAGGTGGTTGACCATGAAGGCTATGGTCGGAAAGTTGGAGGAAGTTTGGAGAATTGTCCACACGGTGGTTTTGTGGAGGAAAAAGTTTTAGTCTTTTCTTATCTTCTTCAACAAAGATATAGAGGTGTTGCTCATAAATAAAAGTTGAGAAAATAATTAAAACTGGTGCATGTGCATGCTGGGGGTAGTTTGCGAGTACAATTCCAAATTGTACTCATTTTGGATTCGTCCCTGGCTATTGTCTTAGCCAGGTTTCGAGGAGAGCTACATGGAGGAGGAGTATGGCGTCGACTACGCTACTTAAGGATCTTCATAAGTCAGCTGCCTGTCGGGTTGATGCCGCTAGGATGTATCGCTCTACTATGCCTTAGTTCCGCTGAATAATTTGGTGTGGCCCATGAAGGCACCTATGTAAGACTTGGTCTGTATGACCGTATCTGTAAGACTTTTAATTCGGTATTGTAATGGATGTAAACTATGATACTCAGTTCGGATTATGCGCAACGACAGACTGATCACGAGATCGTTGGGTTAAGCATAATCGGGAATTTCGGACAGCTAGTCCGGGGTCCCCACACGAACAATGAGTTTTAATGAGTGATCATGATGTCTAGTTTTCATTGTTTTTTTGTTTTATTTTTGCAAGTTCGAATTTTTAATTTTTTGAGAATTATCAAAGATGATGCTCTTTTCATAGTATTATCCACAAAATATAATATTTAAGGATAGTTGAGGCCAAAATTTTAGCCTATTTTGAATTAATTTGCCACTTATGCGTCTAATTTATCTCTCTTTTTTGTGTGTTGAATGCATTTATATTTAATATTTTGCAACACGGCTTTCCGTTGTCTTGTGAACATGGTAAATTGTTTTCATAATTTTGCACTATTACGACCTATTTTTATATGTTGATAGTGTCGAGCGCACCGGATACGCTATGACATGTAGCAGGCCAATGAAAGATCTCTTGTTCTTGTGGACCATGCTTAAAATTTCAGATGGCCAACTGTAGAAACAAACCACATATGGTACATCGATGCAACATCGATGATGAGTGTTCTCTAGGGTTGCAGTGAGCTTAGAATTGAAAAATAATCGAAATAGTATTCAAAGGTTTTCGAAATATCTGAAAAAATGCTCATGGACACACATAAATGTGCTATACATATCTGAAAAGTTTCGACTAAAAAATAATAATGTTAAGACTTCAAGATCTATCTATATATAATAGCGCTCCTCTTCAGCCATCGCTCGCGCTGCCCACGTCACATGCGCACTATTCACCTAGAGTAAGCTACAGTCCACTCACTTCTACAGTACACTTTTTTTTTCCTTTTCCTTTTCCTTCAGCCATCGCTCGCGCTGCCTAGGTCACGCTAATGTAGATCGCTGCAGTACACGGACTTCTACAGTTTTTTTTTTTTGCCTTTTTCGCTATAATATGTACATAAAATATATGCGCGCCGACGAGCAGGTTCCATTCCCGTGATCGGTTTCGAGTTTGGTCGATTCTAACACCTTAATTTTGGATCCAAACTCGCAAAAACATCTGATGAATTTTGTCAAATTCGTCGCACTCAGTCATCTGTTTAAATTTTTCTTTCACGAGAAGATGAATATCAACCTGCCGAACAACTTTCATGTTTTAACCTTTTAGTTTTGACGGACATAAACATAAACATATTTCTCTCCAATCTTCAAATTCGTTGTATTTTTGGCTGCGCAAAAAAAAAAAAACAAATTCTGACGGATTTCAAAATTTTGAAACTCGAGGTGGCCATGTCGCCCTGGCACTGTAGAAGCGCCGTCGCTTCGTCATCCGCCGGTAAGCATGCAATTTTGCGCAAAGCCCCCTACATGTTTTGAAATTTGCAAACCGGTCCTCCCCACCCTCCTCCCCTCCTCTTTCCTCCTCCGCTCAGACGGAGACGCCGCCGGCGCCGAGCTCCTCCCCCGACAAATCGAAGCACACAAGGAACTCCGCCGTCGTCCCCTCTACCTCTAAGAAAATTTCAAATTTAAGAAATTTTCAAACTTTACACATAAAGGTTGCACCAAATATCCATTGTGTACAAAGTGAAACCAAGAAATTCTTGAAATTAAGAAATTTTAAAACTTTTCGCATAAACTAAGAAATGTTCGTTTTGTTGCGGATTTTTTGGATTAGTTTTCCAAATATTTTTTGTGTTTTCTGCTGAAAAAAAACCAGCGGATTTAACAATTTTGTATCACAAAGTTCGCGCCCGCTCCGCGTCGTCGATCACGGATCCGATGGCCCACAATTTTCGGAAAGTATAGGGACCTTTTCGCAACGACGCGGTCATCGCTGTGATCAAGAGGGACTTATTTGCAATTATCGAACAATCTAGGGACCTTTTCGCAACGACACAGTCATCGCCGTAGATGACGTTATCACGACATCACAGTGGACCTGACCTGCCAGGATTTTTTTTCCCTTTCCGGAAACATATTCAGAAAATGTTAAATCCCTGACAGGTGGGACAGGTTTATTTAAACAATTTCCAGAAAAATGAAAAACCGTTCAAAAATCAATATCTCTGAATATATCCATCGGAAAAATATGAATAATATATCAAAACGTTCATAAAAATACATGCTAACTACTTATGCTAAAAAAAAGGACAATTTCCAGAAAAATGAAAAACCGTTCAAAAATCAATATCTCTGAATATATCCATCGGAAAAATATGAATAATATATCAAAACGTTCATAAAAATACATGCTAACTACTTATGCTAAAAAAAAAACAAATTTGTATATTCAAATTCGGTAAATACTTGGAGAAAATTCAAATGTATTTTATCTAATTATAGTTAAATATTCATAGAAAAATACAAACATATTTGAGCATTCCAATTTGGTCAATATTTGGATGCAATATAAATGGACTTTCCCTAATTGTGGAATAAAATCCAAAAAATGTGCATTTCCGCTAAATACGTACTTACGGGAAAATAGAGCCATAATTGAACATTTCGATTTGCTAAAAATTTAGAGATACCCTACAATATATCAACATGCTCAGAAAAATAAATATTTAGGAGACAATTTAAATGCATTTTCTCTAACTACATTTAAATATTCATAGCAAAATACAAACAGATTAGAACATCCCAATTTGCTAGATATTTGGATAGTCTCTAAAATACATAAAAAATGCTCAGAAAAAATAAATGCTAACTATTTATGGCAAAATACAAACATATTTGAACATTTCAATTTGGTCAATATTTAGATTCAATATAAATGAACTTTCCCTAATTGTGGAATCAAATCCAAAAAAAGATTTTCACTAATTATGTATTCAAACTAAATATTAATGAGAAAATAGAAGTATAATTGAACATTCCAATTGGCTAAAAATTTAGAGATATTCTAGAATATATCAACATGCTCATAAAAATAAATACTACCTACTTATGGCAAAATACAAACATATTTGAACATTTCAATTTAATTAATTTTTTTACATAATCTAAACGAACTTCATCGAATTATGGATTATAAATTTGATAAATGCTCACATAATGCATTTTCCTAAATATGGAGTTAACTTAAAAATTTATGGAAACATATAAGCATTTTTGAACATTTCAATTTGCTAAATATTTGAAGTTACATACCATCATAAAATACACTTTAAATTATGCAGCAAAATTAACACCACAGGCGCGGCGTGCCGCCGCGCTAATTTTCCTAGTATTTTCTTTTCAGAACCAGTGGAGCTTGGGAGTACAAACACCGCACTCAATCGATGCTCCACTACATGAAAAAAACAACTAGGCATCTTCAAAATTCCTTGTATAGTAGTGCCTCTTTAGTCCACCACATAGTCAGTGCCTAGCAATTTCCATTTCTAGGGCAATTGATTTCTGGAGCTATTACTCCACATGGATCAGTTTCTTGGGGGCTGGTAGGTGGCTAATTTTTTTTAATAATACATTTATTTAATTAAATTCGAAAAATATAACGGAAAACTACGAAATTACAGAAATAATACGGCCTCGGCCAGATTTGGGCCGACAAGACCTCGTCGGCCAGAGTTGGGCCGAAAAGTACCCGTCGGCTGAACTCCAGCCGACTGCTTTGCGTGGCGGGCCATGCCTGCGGCCGACAGGCCTTTCGGCGCTCCCGTCGGCCCAAGCCTGGCCGACCGCCCTGATCAACGTTTCGGCCCAACTCTGGCCGACCGCCCTGATCAATTAGCCATTTTTCGCGGCAGCCCTTCCCGGCGACGCCCGTTCGCGCCTTATTTTTCCCGCCTTCTTCTCTCCCTCCCGTTTGTCGCTCCCGGTATTTTTTCCGCCCTTCTTGTCCCGCCATATTTCTCCCGCCCTAATTCTCCCGCCATAGTTCTCGCGCCTTTTTTTTCCCGCCATTTACCTCCCGCCTTTTTTCTCCCGCCATTTTTCTCCCGCCATTTTTTGCTTGCGTGTACGGTCGCCAGATTACCGCTCCCGAACTCAGAATGTCGAACTGCTCGTTGAATGGCTCGTAGCAGTTCCTCATCTGCGAATGAGCAAAGCGTCTCTGCACGACACAAAATTTATTGCAAGTCGGCAAAAATATAACAATTGTGATAAATATGTAGATTAGACATACCTGACGACGTGTCCAGACAAAACCAAAAGTAGGCATGTCTATGTGATCAGCATCAAAAAACGCATCCACTGGGAAAGCCTCGTGTGCACGCACGTCTGGTCGTCCAATTGGGAACCTCTCCCATGACCAAAGCTGCAACAACAAGGGACATCCAAGTATGGATGCTGTATCCGACAGTAGATGGCACCCGTTGCACATAGCTCGGTAAGTAGCCGCTAATACAGCTGATCCCCAACTCCTCTGTGTAATGTGTTCTGGCGCAGTAGCACTCGCGATCTCGAAAGCAATAGGGATGTACCTCTTGCTAATAGTGGTGACATGGTTCTCCGTGAACATCACCTTCCCCATAAGCCACAAGATATATGCTTCAAGGCTCCTAGTGATTTGTGTAGCATTCAGCGGAATGTCAGCAGGAAACTTATGTATCTGTACATTTCAAAATAAATTCTGTCAGTGAAATGAAACGATGCATGCGAAACATTGCATTCTGTATATAAATTGATGCATGTAAATTAAACAGTGCGTACCTGAAAATCCAGTAACCATCCAAGCTTAGGTCCGTGATTCTCTGACTTAAACACTCCAGCATTGGGGTTTATACCCTGAAAGCGAAGTGACATCTCGTGCTCCCAATTTTCTGGGGCCTGCAACGGCCCTATGGGCTGACCCGCCAACGGCAGCCCAAGCAAGAAAGATACATCCTCGAGAGTAGGAGCCATCTCACCCCATCGAAAGTGAAACGTGTGGGTCTCGGGCCTCCATCTGTCCACTAAGCATGTGAGAAGACAGTTGTCTATCACCATGCATGAAGACTCCGCAGTGGCCTCAACTAGACGCGCGAAAGGTAAAAGCCCAGCCCACTTCAACCTGCAAACAAATATAAATTCGTAATCATATATATGTAGCGAACAAGAAAATTAATGCAGATAATATATGACACGTAAAAATCAATTAGGCATGTACCTCTCCTCCCAAGCAGGGTGTATCTGCCAATATTCACTCGGTCCTCGAGTTATTAGAGGCTCGAGGCTACGCTCCTGTAATATCTTTGCGGGATGGTTCTCATCCACATCCGGACTGATCAAATATACTTGTTCCATATCTTCGCGCAGCTAAATTAAAAGTCTAAATTACAGACTACTTACAGATGAAATCAAACTCTAAATTTAAAACACTGATCCACACTTATGACAGATAAAAACATACTCTAATTTAAAAACATTGATCCACACTAATTGAAGGATGCGCACTAATGTGACACCAATTTACTGTTGTAATCGGCAACATCTATGTACATAATATTAGTAGCGCAATAAATACCTAGCAATATCAATATCACACTACCACCTTAACACTAATGCGTACATAATTAACAGTAAATCCTAATTAGTCAAAAAAATGCATACCCTTGAAGCGTGCCGATTCAATGGACAACCACCGTCACCACCGCCACCACCGCCGCTGCACCACCACCACCACACTCCACCACCACGCTGCACCACCACCACCACTCCACCACCACCACCCTCCACCACCACCACCTAAACTACACCATTGCTCTAACCAAACAACACGAAATTGCACAAAATCCTAACCCAATGTATATCTGAGCTGTCTAAACTCTCTAACACTACATGCAGGAAGAATTGTTGGTTGGATTGACAGATCGGGCAGCAGGGAGCTGCTGTGAGAAAGAAAGGAAGAAAGGAAGAAGAAGAACACGAGGAAGAGGAAGGCTCGGCCGAGCCTTATTCAGCACCCTGTCGGCCAGGCTTTGGCCGATGAGGGGCCGGTCGGCCAGGCTTGGGCCGACGGGAGGCCACGTGACGCCGACAGGCCTGTCGGCCGCAGGCGTGGCCCGCCACGCAAAGCAGTCGGCTGGAGTTCAGCCGACGGGTACTTTTCGGCCCAACTCTGGCCGACGAGGTCTTGTCGGCCCAAATCTGGCCGAGGCCGTATTATTTCTGTAATTTCGTAGTTTTCCGTTATATTTTTCGAATTTAATTAAATAAATGTATTATTAAAAAAAATTTAGCTGGTAGGTGTTCCTAGAAATGAAAGCATTGTATGTGCAATTGGAAGGCAAACTGAGAAAAAAACAAGGCCGACCACACATAGCCGCAGACAAACCTCAAGAATCATGGATAGCAGTATTGATCGATCAGTCCATATGCATTGTTCAAATTAGAACTGATCATGTATATCGGAACCATCAGACACTCCGACTGCTCCACGGCAGGCTACGCCCGATTAGGAATCGGATTCTTTTTGAGGTTTAAAACGGTCGTATCCGTCATCCGATTAGATAGAATAGAGTGTTATGTACAGAATTTTGAGCTAGGGCAAAAATCCCTTCGCAAGCAAAAAAACAACAAAAACTAGTCTCCAGGATCTTGTGTGTGGGCGAAAGCCCCCATCGCCAACTCCTCCCGCACCAAAGCCGCCACCTCCAAAGGCGAGAATTCCACATTGCATAAGGTCCTTTGGCTCCTCTCCTTCCCTGTCTGCCGAGTCAAGTGGATGATGGTTTCGCCAGCCGCTCTCCTAGACTCGTGTGAAGAACCCACAAGCGCTCGCCATGACAACAGACAACCTCGATCAGCAACGCACAGTTCTCCCTGTGCCCCACAGACACAAAAAACACCTCCTCTCCGCATTTGCAAGGAGGAATGTCCAAGCAACAAAAGCTTCATCATCTAGGCCTCCCCCGGCGGCATCTGCCGCACCATCGAGGTCCCTGACGTCGTCTTCTTCTTCTTGGTCTTGTTCACGGCGAGGACGAGGTCGTCGATGGCCGCCACCTCCTGGTCCGGGAAGGGCCGGTCCGAGACATCTAACAAGGCCAAGAAGTCCTCTCGCCGGCGCCCCGCGGGGTGGGCCTCCTCGGTCAGCGAGCCGAGACGGCGCGCCACGGTCTCCCTGGCCAGCTGCTCGATGTTGGCACCCTTCGGGTGCAGCTTGGCGAGTCTCTCGCTCCTCCACACAGACGGCGCCTCCACCTCCATCTCGCGAACCAACGGCGTGGCCGGCGTGCCCAAAACGGTGGCCGCAAGTGGCACCGTGAACCGGGCTACCCGACGAGGGGCACAGAGGTGCACCGACCTCCATGTCCTGCTGCCCAGGTCCAGCCTGCACCGGCGAGACAAAGTCCTTCACGAACTGCTGCCCATCCACCTTCTCAACAATGATCTCACCCTGAGCAGACAACAGGGTAGAGCCCGCTCCAGTCTTGGCAATGCACTGCTCTTCATCCTCCACCTCCTCGCACAACAGCACCACCTCGCAGGACACATCGCCTGGCGAGACGATAGAAGGCGGCTCGTCGCTCACAACCGGACGCGGGGAGCACCCCGAGGCCGGACACGAGCCCCACTCCGAAATCTCGCTGATCAGCCCTTGCCACGCCAACATCTCCACAGCCTCTGCCGCGGATACCTGCTCCCGCGCCTCGCGGTCGCCATCCTTTCCCTGCTTTGGTGGCAGCATCATCCCGGCCCGCTCGTTCTCCTCTGTGAGAGCTCCATCCACGCTCCCTTTGTGGCACCGCTCGTTGGGCAGCAACACCTCCGCCGCCGCCGTGGAGCAGCACAAGTCAAGCTCGCACCCCATGAGCACGTCGCGGAAGGAGCGCAGAGGAGAGACCGGGGTAGCAGTGCGCCGACGCGGTGGGGCAGCGGGAGGCGGGAGGCCGGAGGCTCGGTGCAGCTCCCAGCAAGGTGGCCTACGCGGTGGCACTGCCAACAGACCCGAGGCTCTCTGCAGTCGATTGCCAAGTGCTTTTGGCTCAAGCACCGGAAGCAGTGTCCCCGCATCTTCTTAAGGAGCAGCCTCCGCCACGCCATGCTACCGCCTCCGCTCCAAGGCCGGCCCCTAGCTCCGCCCGAGTCCCGTCGCCACCAACGCGGTGGACGGACGGTCTCCCATCCGTCCAGCCCACGCGGCGCGCCATGCCGCTCCAAAGAAGGCCCATCTTGCCTCCTGACTCCGGCGTTGCTTCGTCTTGAAGACGAGGAGCAGGCAGCACCCTCCCGAGCAACAAAAGGACGCGGCTGACCACGGGGAGGTGGACCCGGCGGGGGAGGGGGCGGCCGCCTACCCGCAGAGAAGCCCATCGCAGAGGCCTGATCGACGAGCAGCCGACGCGGAGTTGGGAAAGCCGCAATGAAGGCGCCCGTCGCGTCCCCGCGGCGCTGCGGCGGGACATAGCGGTCCCTAGACCTGACCACCGGCGAGAGCTCGCCGTCTTCAAGCTCCGCACCCTGCGAATCCGGCACAGACTCCAGATCGGGATCTTGCGAATCCGGCACGAAGTCAACGCCCTCTTCCTTCTCCACTTCATCCGCCCACGAGAACCTGGTCGAGGAGGGCTGAAGCAGCAGCGAGGCTAGCTTGGTAGGGGCAGAGGTCTGGGTGGAGGTGGCTATGGCTGCCGCCGCGGTGGCCGAGGTGGTCGCCGCAGGAGTCGCCGCCACGGGGTCGGGAGGACGCATGGCTTTTCCTCTCACCCGTGCCTCATTGGAATCGGATTCTTGGATGTAATGAGACCTGCCCGAGGGATCTGCACGAACTCTGGATAGAAAGTGATCACCGCGGGGCTGCTGGAACTGAACACTGAACCTGCCGTCGCAAACCCTAGGTGTGCGGCCCCTATGCTCACATGCATGTGTCAAAACGATTTTTTGTGAATTTAGGTACTAATTTTTGTGACATGATAATCACAACATGTGAGTCACATGTTGTATCCACATAGTAATTTTTTTTCAGAATTCTATCAGTATGACTTATTAGACAAGGCCTCTTCTTTACTGTGAAACTTTGCTTAAAGTTTCTTAGCCTTCAGGAACAAAAAACACACATCTGGAGATGCGTTTGCCATCATTTTCTGAATCTTATGAAGATCGTAAAACAACAATTTCCACGATGGAGACTGGACTCTCACAACACATAATATCTGAAACAAGTTGGAACTCACGACACATATATACTTAGTTGCAGTTGACGAGTTTGAGACTATCGATCAGCAGTACTACCACCGACCATTCAGACTGGCTGGGAGGGCACTAGTTCTTCGCACCACCGCCAGTGGCATCAATGGCAGCAGCACCACCGCCGGTGGTGTCGCGCTTTGCTGAAGTCCTGGGCAGCCAGGGCGCCGACATCGTGGCGGAGACCTGCAGCACCGCCATGCGGTAAGGGTCCTCGTACATGGACCGGACGAACAACGCCTCCCGCGAGACACCAGGACCCACCGATGCCCCACTGGGCAGGAAGCTCACTTCCTCGAGGTCGCCAGAGTCGGACCCGGAGACCCTCACCTTGCCGAAGCCCCGGGGCATGCCGGACGGCTGGGACAGGGTGTACAGGTCCACGACGTCGCCGGGCTGGAGCCCGGCGAGCATGTCCGAGTCGATGTAGCCGAGGAGGACGTGAAGCGAGAGGTGCTTCTGGATCGCCTCGCGTGGCATGGGCCTGAGCGGCGCCATGCTGTCGTTGTCGACGGCGAGGACCGTGAGCTGGTCGGCGCGCCCCATGATGTCGAGCGTGAGGCCCGTGGACGTGAGTAGACTGCAGAACTCGCATAGCTCTGGGTGCCCTGCCAGGAGGGCGGTGATGTTGTCCCCAGCGTGGCAGGGCGGCGATGACGCTATGAGGACGAGGAGGAGCACGGTGAGGGAGTACTTGGAGGTGAGAACGCTGGCGAGTGGTGGTGCCATCGTGTAACGTGTGCTACGCTTTTTGTGCAAGATGAAAGGAGGCGATGATCTGAATAGCTTGTGGGTGGCTTTGGTTTTATAGCAAATGGTGGTGGCTTGCCAGCCAGAATGATGTAGGAAATAGTTGCTGCATATTTTGTGCCTACTTCTTTGTACTGTCATCAAGGTTCAAGTTTCAGAAAAGCAAGGGAAATCACTCTCTCCTTCTAGTTTTTTTGGCACGGAATGAATTACGGCACCAGATATTTGCACCTGCCAAATTTGTACATGGTTCTTTTCGCCGAATCTTCAAACATAATTGAAAATCAAATTTGATTAAATTTAAAGATATTTGGAAGACAAATATAGTAGTTGCAATTAAGTTCCGAAATTTCAGAGATTTCAGTAGGTGTCGAATTTAATTCAAAACCCCGAGCCACGATGTCTTAGGCCAGAAAATCATTTCTATTCAGGTAATCTGTCTAAAACACTCAGTTGAAAATTAGCCCTCTAGCTTTAATGACCTTAATATAGAAAACATAGTTGTGCAAATGGATCTTAGATTAGACGTCTGTTCTAAGAATTACTGCATTATTACAAAGTTAAACTTGAAAAATATCTTTGTACAATCAAACAGGCACATACAAATACGATTAACCTTCACTGTTCTCTTTGACAGCCTTTAGACGAGCAAGCCGGCGATGCCCACGTGACGAACAAATAGGAGTGTTTCTGATACTACAGAATGCAGTGTTGTTGGTGGTACTCCGGTACTTGACGAATTTATAGCCCGTTACTAATTCGCTTATTCCATAGTGCATTTTTTTATTTCTTCTTGGTTGTTACCTGAATTTCTACTTCTGTGATAATTTGTATCTACATGGTAGATAGTTTTGAGGAATTTTCAAGATATGCGAGGTATGAGTCAGAGGAGGAGGAAGCCGAGATACGTCTGTACGTACATACAACCGGAGTGTGCCAACTGGTAAAGAAAGGCCTCGTGTGCTTTGTGAACCTTTGCTTAAAATTTCCAGGCGAAAACAAAGCAATCGTTGCTCCATTACATTGACTAAAATGAACTAGGCCAGTTGGAGGCTTGGGAGAACGTATCCTGTGAAACCATCCAACTGGTGCACCCGGTGCACCCGATTTTGTACAGGGTGCATACGATGTCATTTCGGCGCGAAAAAAATCATGGTGGTGCGCAACATGGTTAGGTACATGCATGATTTTTTTCGAATTTTTTGATAAATTTTCAATTTGCTAAATTTTTTCGAATATGACAATGAATAGTGTCAACGTATCCTGTGACACTATTCATGCTATATTTTGTCTTTTTTGTTTCTCAATGTGTATTTCTATTTTGGATCTGCAATTTTTTGAGCTTGTTGACACATTCCGTGTTAACATTCTCACTTTTTGCAGATTTTTTGGAACAACAAAAATTGACTTTTTCAAAATGGTATCACGGGTGCATGGGTGCACTGGATACTCTCTCGGAGGCTTGGAGCAGTTCTCTAGATCGGATACTAACTGACATAGCAGCGTGACTAGCGAAAAGAGCTAGCGTCTCGTTGATTTCTGCCACTCATGCAGAAGCCTTAATTATCATCTGGGACTGAGACTAGTGTTGCATCCATCATTTCCCGCCGTACCGTATATAATAACTTTGTTGCTAGATGGCAGCGGCGAAGGTGTCGTGGTCGCATGCATCAGCGGCGAAGGTGTCGTGATCTGTACTCTACGTCTAGTGTCGATCGGTCGCCCAACAAAAGGAAACGTACCAAATCAAAACGTTTCTCTCTCGTCGATCTCTCGCCGCGCCAAGGAACTAATTAAAGACCCCTACGTACTCCCAGCATGCAGTACGTACGTTTCGGGGTTTTCCCTTAGTTTTTCCTAAATCTATACTGTAGAAGAAGAACGACGACAGTAGGAGCATGCACCAAATCCATGGCGCGCATGCATGCGTTCCAAGTTACTAATTACCAACTAAGACAACACGAGAACCAGAAATTCAAATCCGTATAAAAAAGTGTGGCTGGATCGATCCGAGACGGCAGGGCATGGCTGAATAAATCAAGAGGGCATCATCGAGTTACCTGCTGCTGCTGGATCCACCTCGCCGCCGCCGCCGCCGCCGCGGGCCGGAGATCGACGGAGCGTCTCCTCCATTCTCGTCACGCCCATACCTCTCGCCGTCGCCAAGCTCGCCCAAGTCGCCAAGTCACACGCGCAACCACACGCGGCTCCCTCACAATGCCAAGTCACAGTGGCACGCCATTCCTCTCTAGCGGGTGTGTGGTGTAGGAGTCAATCATCATATATAACCTGTTTAATTTCCACTAGCAGCACCCACAAACTTGAATCTACTAATCTTTAAATATAGAGATAGGAATGTCTTCCTTCCTGAAGGAACACCTAATACCAGCGACATAAATACAAATTCTGAAACCACCAAGATTCATCAATCATTCTCGCAACACTTTGCAATTGCATAGAAAACCAAAATACTAATCTATGTGGACATGAATGGGTACAACCAGGAAAGAAGATGCCTAATGTACACACAAATATTTGATCTTATTCGCGTATTCTTTGCCATCATTTGGTTCAGAACAAAGATACAAAATTCAGTACACGCACTCTGCTTCAAAGTTAAACCAGATAGCTCGCTAGAAACCCCAAGTGTCCAACATGTCCTGCTCCTGTCCAGCTGTAACAAGCAAGCTCTTTTTCCACCTCAACAGCCCTATTGCTCCAATACATTGCCAACACAAATTAAATCACAGTTGCTCGTCTTCAAACAGCATGGTAATCATCCATTAGCTCACGATTGTGGATATTAATAAAGTATAGATCTAGTAGTTACTAGTTGACATATCAGTAGAACTAGTGGAAAGTTTGCCAACTTTTTCATCATATACAAGCTTGGTTGTGAACATGAAAAGAATTGCAGTATATTACGACGTACATACAAGACTAATAAGATGGATCATTGCAGTTACATGATTACAGAAGCAAGATCTAGGGGAGAAAACAGTGCTGTAATAATGAAGAGATTTCATCCTAGAGTGATCTTTTCAAGCATGGGATGTGCTCAAATTATAATTGGAGAATTATTATATGCAGAAAAGGTTTATTCAAGCATGATAAAACTTTATCATATAATTTAGGATGCTGTCAAAAAAATTCGAGCATGATTAATCCTAGGATTTGGGAGGCTATCGACATTTTTATTCATGATTATTAAATCCAAAGATTTATGAGGAGGCTACAGGCTAGCATACTTGTGTGATAAAAGATAATCATCAGGGTCTGCTACGCGCGTGCCACTGCTTATACTTTGTTCAGATTGGCTAGCATACTTGTGTAGCCAAACCAATCTGAACAAAGTAGCAGTGATAAATATAGAACACCTATGCCATGAATGTACAAATCGCGGCTCCCAGGATTCAAACAGACTACATTAAGAATCGTGTTTTTTTCTATACGGTGCATCGTCATGCAAAATGGATTCATTTGTAGGAAGGAGAGCTCACCAGCGGACGCGGCCTTATCTGTTCTGTAGCGCTGCCGGGACGGATGTCGCGACCACCCTAGGGTCCGGAGCAGCAGCTCGGGGTTGGACACCAGCAGAAGCAGCTCGGAAGCAGCAGCAGCAGCACCGCTGGACCCCTCGCCGGAAGAGCTCGTGGAAGATGCCGGCAGCAGCTAGGAGAGGCTCTGTCCGGGGCGCAATATTGACCTGCAAAACACAACCAATTGATCTGTGAAACAATGATACAGATATAGGCATATAGCATACAATCCAGTAATAATGCTTGCATATCCTGTACTAGGTGAAATATATATAAAAAAATGGCACTTGAAGAGTGAATGAGCAACAAAAAGGCAGGCCATGTTTTGTTTGTGGTTACGATCGAATGTGAGTTTTCTTGCAATCCATGGTTTCCTACTTGGATGGAAAGTTCATTAAACTTTAGTGGGACTGCACTAGCCGGTTACATGGCAGCCATGGAAGGAACCAAAGAAGAAAAGGATGGACCTATATATGTGGTGCAGATAAAGAATATATGGCTGGATGAACATCTCATCGAAATTGAGGAAACTCTTACAATAGCAAAGAAAGCCACTAATGGTGCAGCTGCAATTGTGACAATATGTAAGGAATTTTAATTCGGTAGCAGATGGCCTGGACAAGGCATGTAATTTTTCATAAGAAGAAAAACTTGTCATAGTAGTGGTAATACCTTACCTATAAATGGGTATACAGCTACCTATATATGTGATCCTATTGCTGCCTGTATATGTGGTGCTACTAGTATTCAGAGAATAAAAAATCAAATGAAATCAAATTGTAACCAGCATGAATAAATTTGAATGTGTAGAAACAATATAATGATGTCAAACATGTTTGCTCACAGTTTTACAAGAACAATTCCCAATAAAAAGAACGGAACACAAAGAAAAAGGAGACGGAAATGCTTTTCTGATCACAGCAAGGCATGTATGTATGAAGTATCAAAGTGTATGTGCGTATGACATCGAATCAATGAGGAACAGATTGCTATCTACTAATGAAAGAGGTGGTTTCATTTCCTAAACCGTCAGGTACTAGTCTATTGACGGCAAGAATGAAATTATGGATGTCAACCAATTCAGGACACAAACACTCACCGGCACGGCGGCACCACCCAGCTAGTACAGAGTGACTAAATTCGCAATGGTTGTGGGCAGCACAAAAAAAAGAATCACACGAGGCTGCGGGAGGCACACCTAGCAGTTGTTGTCCCCAGCGTCGTCCGAGTTGTCATCCCCGGCCTCCTTTGGCCACCGCCGCCGCCTCCTTGTGGCCGAAGAAGCCGGCCTGTCTCCGGCGTCAGAGGAGTGCGGCAGCAGGGCGGGCTCCCGGACCGAAGAGCCGGCGAAGTTGCGTCCTGGCAGGGCACCGGCGACGTCCCGGAGCACGGCTCCGAGGGGTTGACATGGACGGTGAAGGAGGGCTTCAGCCCAGCCGGCGGAGACGTTGTTGGTGGATGGTCGTGCAGCTCTATCCGGCACCAGACCCGTCCACGCGGCGGCCGGCTCGTCATGGCGGCGGCGAGAGGGGGTTGGGTGGGAGGCGTGCAAGGCAGGCGTGAGGGGCGGCGGCGAAGAAGAAAGGGGATCGAGGAGGGGTCCGGTGCGGGCGTTTGGTGGAGGAGGTTTGGATCATGGACGACTCAGATGTGGTCTGAATGGATGAACGGATGAGATTCATGCTGGTGCTGTGATTTGATTGGCGGGAGACCCACTCTGGCAGATCAATTCCGTTGACGCCCGTCTTCAAAGAATTCTCTCTTCTAAATTTTCCCGCTCGTCACGCTGCATGCCGCCGTACTTTCGTATGCAATTTTTTTTTATTTTTTTTTGCGTTTCTTTCGTATGCAAATTGCCCTAGCTCTATACCACTGGTGCACCCTACTTCCGTCTAAAAAAGTCTTTTTCTTTCTTATGGCAAATAGTCCAGCTCTATACATGTTGTACTTCGATCTCGCCCCACTTCTACTGATAATTTGTACTCAATCTATTTTTCTTGACTTTGCGTTCTGGGTTTAGTTAAAGAAGTCAAACTTTATTAAGTTTGACCAAATATTTGAGATGAACTATCAACATCTACAATGTAACATCTATAGTTTCAGATTCGTCATAAAGTATATTTTCATATTATATGCATTTGGTATTATGAATATTGACATATTTTCCTATATTCTTGGCAACGTTTGACTTTGACTAATCCCAAATCGTAAAGTAATAAAAACGGAGGGAGTATGTCATTTGCTTCCACCCAATCGTTCAGCTGTACACATGTAACGCATCCTCGATCTTATTGCCGATGTTTGTTTGTACACTACACACACTGGCGGACGCAGCGGGTGGGCAAGGTGGGCAGCGGCCCACCCAGAATTTTGGGAAATTTTTTGACCCCCCCAGGTATTGGGCCAATGTTGGGCTTGTTGCCTCGAGAAGACGAGAACGAACTGCCTGGACGAGAGGAACGCGACTACGCGAGGGACGACCTGCTCCTCCCGCCGGCCGCCGCCGCCCCCACTTTGGCTCCTCCGCCGCCGGCTGACGCCTCCCCCGCCCGCCCGCCTCCCCCGCTCTGGGATCCCCCGCCCGCCTCCCCCACTTTGGATCCCTCGCCGCTCGACTCGCCCCAGTCTGCACCGGCCACCGCCGCCGTCGCCCGTCGGCCGCCCGAGTCCCGAGCTTCTGTCACTGCCTCACTAGAGTGGAGGTATAAGACATGCCCCATTAGGTTTTACTAAAATTTTCTCATCTGTTGGATGCATATTCATGCTTTGTCTCATTAGGTTTTACTAAATTTTTCTTGAAACAGATTATATCTGGTGTTGAATACTGCCACAGAAATATGGTTGTTCATCGTGATCTAAAGCCAGAAAACCTTTTACTTGATTTCAAGTATAATGTAAAACTTGCTGATTTTGGGTTGAGTAATGTCATGCATGATGGACATTTTCTGAAGACTAGCTGCGGGAGTCCAAATTATGCTGCTCCGGAGGTATTCTTGTATTTGTATTCCTGTAGTTTTTATCTGCATGCTTCTTTATACACGCCGTCTGTGTTAATAGCTTAGCGTGTCCTCATGCGCAGGTTATCTCAGGTAAACTGTATGCTGGGCCTGAGGTTGATGTTTGGAGCTGTGGAGTTATCCTTTATGCTCTTCTCTGTGGTACTCTTCCATTTGATGATGACAATATTCCCAACCTTTTCAAAAAGATAAAGGTGAGAATTCACATATATAGACTAAGTTGGATCTTACAAGAGTGGATTTGTTAGTCTGGAAACTAACAAAAGTTCATGTAGACTAGTTGGACACTTTTGTCTGGAGATTTGACCCCCTTTGTTTGGTGTTCCAGGGAGGTATCTATATCCTTCCAAGTCATTTATCTGCTCTTGCAAGGGATTTGATCCCAAGAATGCTTGTTGTTGATCCTATGAAGAGAATCACAATTCGTGAAATCCGAGAGCATCCGTGGTTTCAGAATCGTCTTCCTCGCTACTTGGCAGTGCCTCCACCAGACACAGCACAGCAAGCCAAAATGGTATATCATATATTTCTCACATTTTTAGTGACTATTATATGTTAACTGTAATTTTTCAAACTATATACAGGACGTTTTGATAGGCTAAAATGACCTACAAAACGTCTTATATTTGGAATGGAGGTAGTATATAATATATAAAATGAACTTCCTTTCCCTAAAAATATATATAAGAACTTGGCCCACTTTTTTTTGGAATGACTTCTTATATTTGGAATGATTTAGTTTGCTGTTTATGTTGTCATTTGCCCACTTTTTTTTAGACTCTGCCCACCCTCCATTTTTTTCCTGCGTCCGCCACTGACTACACAGGGGCCGGAAAAAATCCACGACATTTTCAAGCGCACCTAGTTTGCACGTGCTTTGCTGCCGAGCCGCCTGACGTATTTGCATGAACCGGACGTCGAAATGTACCTATTAGGGCCACGGCGTCACCGTTGGACTACCCGTGTTGAGCCTGTTGTGGCTGGAGGCGCGGTAACCGACATGATCGTTGCGCAGTTCAAGTGGGGCCCATGTTGCCCACGGTGGAGACTCCCATGGAGTTGGTCGACGGGCGACGGCGACAAGCGCTGGCTTAGCTGGTACGATGGCAAGTATCAGCTCACCGGCGGGGGGGTGGTTGCCGGGTCAAGGGCTGGTGCTGACTGATGAGGGCTTACTTGCTGCTGCGGTGAGGTGGTCGCCCGGTTTGGACGCCATGCTGCTGCTGCTCCCGGCCCGGTTGTTCTGTTGTCCCACATTTTCTGTGTCGCAGGTGCTGAACTTGGCCCGATTCTGCACAACCGCATGTCGAATACGTACATTGCTTATGCATCTTCGTGAGGAAACCGGCACATTTGCTAGTTGAGTTGAATGTGCATGCCCGAGTCAGCGACCGCGTACGCAATTCAGCGGGAGGCAATTCCTAGTTTCCTACAAGAAGGCCGCCCAACCTCAAGTCAAACTTTATTGTGTAGCCCATTCATCACAATCACATGTACATCTGCTGAATTGAAGCCGTTGAGCTAGTCTTTTTCTAAATCTACATGCACAACTAATTGGCCGATAGCTAGCTTTTCTACAGCATTGTAAACACTGAATATTTAAATATCGTTTAAGATTGTCAAGACGGCGCAAATGCGTCAGAATTGATGACATCGACAAAGGCCCCAAGAAGCAGCTCCAACGACTTTGCAAAGCAAACAAAGACGCTTCACCAAACTGTCACAGTTTTTTGTACGCCGAGAAAACTAATTAAGCCTCCAGCCGATCGTTTGCACAAGGTTGCCGGTTTCATAGGTAATGTAAGGGGTAGACAGACGGTTAGCAGTTGTGAACCATAGATCACAGGATATTTAGATATAACACACTTTTTCCGTAGATAATAAGAGCAAATAAAGAGATCCTCTCGAGATCAGTTCAACGAGAGGCGCGCCTGAGCCCCAACTTTGATCATTCTTCCTCAGTCCTCACCACCATTTTTCCATCGTCCCTCCACGGACATGTTTGCTTCCTGACCATCCATTGTAATGAACATGGCCATACTTGAGCTGAACGCTGCGGTCGCATAGCGTTCACGACATACTTCAACAGACCATATATATGTGGCGCTTTGTGAATCCAATCCAATCATTACCAGCCACTTGAGGTGATGGAGCCGAAGATTTTATTGAGTGACATTGCGCTGGCGGAGACGATCCGGTCGGGAAGGCCGGCAGCTCAAGTCGAGCCCCAGCAGCTCCCGCGACACTAGTAGAAAAAATCGTATAGGTGAGATGCTATCAGTGGCGCACCAGGCTCTCACCTCTGTTTTGGGATTTGCCAGAAAATATCAGTGGCGCACAAGATATTGGTGCGTCACTGGTATATATTTACCAGTGACACACCATAAACCTGGTGCGCCACTGGTAAGTTTCATCAAAATTTTGAAATTTTCGGGGTGGAGGAGAGAGACTACCAGTGGGCTCGGTGCGCCACAGATAGAAAATTACCTGTGGCGCACCACAAACCCGGTGCGCCACTGGTAACCTGTGCAGACAGCAGATATCACGAGACGAGAGAAAAAACACAACACGCCTCTCTCCTAGATCTAGATTCTCTCTCCTACCACACAGACACACGCACGCCTCTCTCTCTCTCCTTATCCTCTCTCTCCGCACGCACACCACCGCATCTCATCGATTCCTTTCCTCACACGCCGCCTCGGCTGCTCCTCGTCGGCCACCCGCTGTACGAGCCGCCGCCTCTGGTGCTCCTCATCGTCCCGGGCCGGAACCAAGCCTCGCCCCGCCTCTGGTGCTCCTCCACGGCCGCGGAGATCAACGAGAAGGCTCGGGGCGTCGGGGTCTGCGGCGGAGGAGCCAAGCTCCTCGGACGCCGGGGCCGGCTGCGGGGGCTCGGCGACGACCGGCGGCGGCAGTGGTAGCAGGGGCGAGCTGGCTGGGCGCCGTTGCCGCGGGCGGTGGTGGTCGAGGGGCGGGGTCGCCGCCTTGTCCCCGGCGGCGCCCGGTCCGCATCTCACTCCAAGTGCAGCTCCTGGCGCGAGCCGTGCAACGCGGGTGGGCTCCGTCCACAGGAGGTGGTCCAGCGGCGCCATCCCTCCATCCGGCCGTCATGCAGCCGCCGTCGAGCTCAATGACGCCAGCGATGGAAGCTCGGTGCGGGGCCGCGCCCGTCGGGGTCGAGTCGGCTGCCGCGGTGCAGGGTGTTGCCGCGGTGCAGGGTGTTGCCGCGGTCGCCCAGCCTCGATCCACCACTCTCCTAGGCCGGCCTGCTGCGTCCAATCTTGCCTCAACCTCATTTTTTCCGCTTCTGATTCCGTCGCTTGCAGCAGCTCCTTCCGGTCCCTCCTGCTGTTGCCGCCGCCACCCGCCGTCAGAGGATGAAAACCCCTCCTGCTGCGGATGCACCGCCTTCACGGCAAGGAGCCCGATCCACACAAGGTCTGCAGCCCTTGTGCCTTCTTCCCCATCTTGCTCGCCTCCTGTACAATTTTTCCCCTGTTTCTGTCACTGACTGAATCTCAAGTGTACTAGGCATAGGCATGCATCTAGTTTCATCACGTACATGGCCTGCCCATCTCGATTTATATCTAGTTGTGCATTAACTAAGTTGGTTCATCAACACTTGCGACATGTCTCTGTCTGTTTCGTGTGTAATTCTACTGATTAGTACACAGATTGCTTAGTTGTATCAAGGGCCGTTGAGACGTTGTCAAAAAGGATTTTTTTTTGCTGTTTTGGAAATGGCTGAAGTAATGTGCAATGAGTTAGAGAGACATTGCTGTCTTAGATCAGCCCAGAAATACGAGCAAAATTCACTCGCGTTTTATGTACTGTGATTGCTTTGTGTATACTAAATTACTAAGGATTTGACTGTTTTGGCACTATGTAAATTAGCATGTGTGCAACCTTCAGCAATTGAATCTTGTTTTACTACCTAATAACACTGCCATGCATCATTGCTTATCATGCTGTTGTCCTACGGAGAGTAATTAGTATTTATCTGAAGAAGACCATGCTTGTACCTGATAGAGCGTCTGTATGTACCTGATTCAATTGCTTGTGTTTGCATATTATCATTCGAGTAATTAGTATTTATCTGAAGAAGACCATGTATCTGAAAGGTAATATAAAATAGCCTTGTTAACACAAGTACTCTCTGCTCAGGTATTGCTGACGATTTGATCTGCTGCGACGACGACATCGACACGGGGTTGTGGCAACGACGACGACATCGACATGGGGCTGAAGTGACGCCGCCGCCGCTTCTGTATATTTGAACTGTGTTTATATATTTGGACAAATGTGTATTTGAACTCTTGAATGAAATATTGGATAAATTGAATACAGAATTGGTGGATTTATTTTTTTTAATAACGAAAATGATACTAGTGGCGCACAAAGCATAAAGGGCGCGCCACTAGTACTATTTTTTTAAATTCGGAAATTGTTACCAGTGGCGCACATACTAGAGCGTGCGCCACTGGTATTCAGCTTACTAGTGGCGCACAGTTTGTCTTGCGCGCCACTGATAACTGAGATAGGTGCCCCCCAAAGGTTACCTGTGGCGCATTAAAGTCGACTACCAGTGGCGCACGGGCCGGTGCGCCACTGATAGTGGGTTTACCTGTGGCGCACCGCTGGTGCGCCACAGATAACACTTATCAGTGGCGCAGATTTAGTGGCGCACGGTGGTGCGTCACTGATAGCCGATTTTGGTGCGCCACTGATAGGCTTTTTTCTACTAGTGCGGGATGCGCATCCAACCTGCTTAGATTATCACATCGTCAGGAGCACGCTGAGGCGGTCCTCACCCTCGGCCCTACAAGGCAGCATGGGCATGGCCATAGACTCGCTTGGGATCCGACACTTATTAGTCATATTGTTTCCTATTTAAACAGGACTAGTTAAATAGCCGTGCACAACAAATAAATTTATAGCATCCATGTTCCACTATATTACATTGCGTTTGTGTTGAGCATTCTTCTCAACATGTTGATATAAAAAATGTTGAGTAAACATGTCTCGTCTCGCTTCATCCTTGTGTATGTTCTTTGTCCTTCTAAGGCAATTTTCTCAAACACAATCTCGCAGCAAATCTTAAAAATTATTTTCTCTTATTTCATCAATATAACTTCTGTCTCCCTATATCTGTTTTCATTAGCAATAAGAATTTTCAGTTAAGAAATAAAAACAACCATTGCTCTTTTGACTGATCCAGAGCTTTACCGGAACAAAACCGGTTGAGGGGTTTTTCATGATAATATATGCCGTAGGAGTGCACATCTTCAATGCAATTTTCTTTTTGACATGACAAATCTTTTTTAGTTGTTTACCTTATTTATTGCGTCCAACCACCATGCATCAAAAGTACAGAAAATGTGTACAATTGGTTTTTTTTAGGGGAATGTGTACAATTGAAATGCATCGTATGTCCTTGAAATATTTTGCAAGAGCCTTTTCTCGTTCGGCCCATGGGCTATGGTCCCATCCGTTACCAGCCTAGAAAAATAGAACGCATCCCAGAGCAAATTTCTGATCTACAGAAAGGATTGCGGCGGAGAAGTCTTGGCCGGCGACGATGAGCCGACAGTTCCTGTACATGGTGGTCGGGAACTGCAGCTTTGCTCCCACCTCGTACACGCTGCACCGCATCAACCCGTCGCGCCTTTTCTACCCCATAGATTCACCGAAGCGAGCAGCGGCGGCCGCGGCGGCCGGCGCGAGGGCGACAACCATGGAGGCGGCAGAGGCGGCTGAGAGGGCGAGGACGACGACGATGCAGGAGGCGGAGGCGGCACTGAGGGCGAGTGCAAAGACGACGTCGATGATGCGAGCAGCTATGCGGAAGTGGGCGACGCAGCAGAGGAAGGCGGACGGTGTGGAGAAGGCTCGCTTGCCTCCGCCCCATATGAAATTCTCCTCTCCCGGCATAGTCATGGACTTTGCACTCCTCGGCCAAAGCAAGGATAAGATCCTCGTCGTGGACGCAGAAAATCCCGGATATACCAACAATAATTGGGATGCGCCGGGCCGCGCCGTCATCTACGACGACGCCTCGCACTCCGTGCGCGCGCAACTCTGCGTCGGAAGGCCTGAGAGCGACACCGTGCCTGTCGCCGTAGGCGACAACCTGTACTTCATGGAGGAGGAGGAGGCCGTGCCCAGCAACAAGGGGAAAAATCTCCGAGCGCTTATTCGTTACCCCGCCCACAGTGAGCTTGGCAGGGACAGCGACTCCGACTGGTTTTGGTATTCTTTCCCGCCGCCTCCCTACGACGTGATAGGCACGGGCGAAGACGACCCACGGCCGCACTACCCGGAGAGGAGGGACATGCTCGGTGCCTACGCGGTGGTCGACGGCTCGCACATCTGGGCGTCCACCCGCATCCGCGGGACCTACTCCCTGGACACGGAGAGCGGCACATGGAGCAAGGCCATGGACTCGCCACTCCCGTTTTCGGGGCGCGCTGAGTACGCACCGGAGCATGGCCTATGGTTCGGCTTCCCCAATGTTGAATGGCAGCCTCAAGGTCAGCCTCGGCACTGGGACTGGGACAGCGGCCTCCTCGGCGCATGGGATCTGAACTCCGCTAAAGCGGGTGGAGCCGCCATGCCTCTACTAGGGTGCGGCATCTGGGAGGGCTTTGGGGGCGCCAAGCGGGAGCTCCCGTGTGAGATCGCACCTCCTGCATCTGGGTGATGGCGGCCGGTTCTGCGTCGCCAAGCTATACCAGATGAGGCAGCCGCTGCCGGCGTGGGCCTGTCCTCAGTGCAACAACGACGGCGTGCCTGTTGAGATAAGCTTCGCCGTGCTCACTTGCGTAGAGGTGGAGCGCTGCGATGACGGGGAGCTCCGCATGATCAAGCACAGGTCGTGCAAATATGCCTTTGGTGAATATAACTTTCCCCACGTTGTACTGTAGAGTGTAGACACGACATCGATCATTCTTCCCTAGTTGGAATCAATTTTTACTCATGAGTCATTAAAATTGTACAAACCGAAGAAACAAGTCGCCAAGGAAAGCATGTGTCAAAGTTCTTTTCTTTTTGTTTCGGCATACTCCCGTTCAAACAGAGAGGAACGAACAATGAGTTTTAGTGAGTGATCATGTATGTCTAGTTTTCATTATTTTTTGTTTTCTTTTTGCAAGTTCGAATTTTTAATTTTTTTAGAACTTGCTCTTTCTCAAAGATGATGTTCTTTTAATAGTATTTGCCCCACAATATAATATTTAATGATAATTGGGGCAAAAATTGTAGCCTATTTTGAATTAATTTGCCAGTTATGCGTCTAATTTATCCTTTTGTTTTCTTTGGTCTGTTGAATGCATTTATATTTAATATTTTGCGACACAGCTACTAGATGTCGTGTCGACATGGTAAAATTGTTTTCAGATTTTTTCACTATTACGACCTGTTTTATATGTTGAGAGTGTCGGGAGCACCTGATACGCTATGACACATAACACAGGAGTGCCAATGAAAGATCTCTTGTTCTTGTGGACGTGTGCTTAAAGTTTCAGATGGCCAACTGTAGAAGCAAATCACATATAGTACAACGATGCAACATCGATGATGACTGTGTACTCTAGGGTTGCAGTGAGCTTAGAATTGAAAAATAGTCGAAAATAGTATTCATAGATTTTCAAAATATCTGAAAACATTCTCGTGGAAACACATAAATGTGCTCTACATATCTGAAAAGTTTGGACTAAAAAATAATAATGTTAAGACTTCAAAATAATATTTTCTCTTCAGAACCACTGGAGCTTGGGAGTACAAACACCGCACTCAAACGAGGCTCCACTACATGGATAAAAATGACTAGGTATCTTCAGATTGCCCAGTATAGTAGTGCCTCTTTAGTCCACCACATGCTCAGTGCCTAGCAATTTCCATCTCTAGGGCAATTGATTTCTGGAGCTATTCCTCCACATGGATCAGTTTCTTCGCGTCTGGTAGGTGTTCCTAGAAATGAAAGCAATGTATGCAATTGGAAGGCAAACTGAGAAATAAACAAGGCCGACCACACATAGCTGCAGACAAACCTCAAGAAAGCATGGATAGTAGTATCGATCGATCAGTCCATATGCATTGTACAAATTAGTACTGATCATGTATATCAGAACCACCGGCCTAGGAATACCAGGTTTTCTCAGTTGCTCACTCAACAAGCTAGGAAAAACATGTATGGTTCACTACTGGAAAATCACTCTTCGCCGTGTGGTCAAAACACACGGCGAAGACCGGAATCTACCTCGGCGAAGCGTTCGCCGAGAGAGGCACTCGGCAGAGACCTCTCGGCGACAATCACCTCGGCGACGCCTCTTCGCCGAGTGCTTTCTATCGGGTATACACGGCAAAGTCTTCGCCGAGACAATTTGACGGACACCCGGCGAAGAAAAGGTAATCCGGTCCGTCGACTGTCGGATGTGTGTCAGTACTTCGCCGAGTCTGGGCGTGTCGACGCTCGGCGAAGAAGGAACGCACAGGCGGCGCCACGTGTCCTGGAAATTGGGTGCCGGCGAAGGCTTCGCCGACATGGCCTTCGCCGAGTGCCGGATCCTTTGCCGGGAGGACGCTTTGCCGAGAAATTCTTCGCCGAGCCTATTCTTCGCCGAGCATTTTTTATCGCCGAGTGTTTGCATTTTGCCGAGTGCCTGGTGTTCAGCCGGTCTCGGCGAAGGCAACTCCCAGGCGAGACCATTTGGCACCTCTTCGCCGAGAGCCATTCTCGGCAAAACCGAAAATCTCGGCGAAGGATGTTCCCAGGTGACCAAATGGCACCTGTAGCTCCTCTTCGTCGAGAGCCCTACTCGGCAAAGTCAGCTTCGCCGAGTATAGCACACGGCGAAGATAGTACATTGTGCCAGATTTTGCTGCCTTTTAAAAATCCCTGCATTTTAAACACAATATATACATATATATATATATCAATTATATCACTGGATCACTCCCAGAACATTGAAAGGAGACACATATAACAAAAATATCGCATATATTGTCCGAAAGTTCACAAAATAGAGTCCACAAGTTCATAAGCACACAACCCAAGGTCAAACAAGTCCAAAATACATCGCACTAGTTCACAGCTAGCAGGAAATACCACAAAATCAGAGGTAGCACAAGTCCAGTAGTCACCGAAGGCCTCATGGATGCAATCCTACAAGATTGAAAGCTATAAGCATTAGTTTCAAAACATGTGTGTGGAAATGTGGGTAGACCTAAGCTTACCTAGAGTCACTCGGGGTTGTTGGAGGCCAATGGCGCTGATGATGGGCTTGCAGCCACGTCTCCACCATTCCCTCCGTCTTCACCATCCGCGGGAGTGTGGGATCCAGACTTGTCCTATGAAAATTCAGAAGTGGCATACAAATTGTTCATACAAAATATTACATCACAAATGGTTCATACAAAATATTACATCACAAATGGTTCATACAAACAGAAATTCTAAATCGACGAGTACAAAGCTTCAGAAGCCTGTGTCTACGTTTGGATCATAACTTGGACTAGGATCATCATCATCACTATCACGATTGTACCACCAATCTTCTACGTAGTCTAGAGGTGGACCGCTCGGCTCCTCTACATCGGGTAGGTGCATCCGTTCAAGAAGCTCCATGTCTTTCTGGTTGACAACCAGCTCACCATCCTCTTGCCCATGGTCGACTCTAATGCCATCGTCGTCTTCTTCCATTTCATCTATAGTAGGCAAGGTGATGTTCAAACGGCCTGACAGCCCATCTTCTTGATAAAACTCTCCCTCGTAAGTGCTCGGGTTTAGGCGGTGGTGGTAGTCGTCATCGTTAGGGGTAGGTACTTTATTACGCGGCGGTACCGAGATCACTACATCCCACCCTAGTAGACGTTTGATGCATGTAAAATGCATACATGAACTTTGCACTTTAATTGCTTATATTCCAATCATATTTGCATCATATAAGGGTTATATCAATGTTTTATAATGATTTTGGGAATATTTCATAGTTTTCCCATTTATTTGGAATTAACCCTGTTTTTCCAGAAAACGTCTTTTTTAGTGTTTCAGACTTTCCGGGAGCTTCGGGACTCCAAAAAGGGCAAGGCCAAAGAGCACGGTTCAGAATTTTCGAGACGAACGCAATGGGCTTAAATTGAAGACCAGAAGCCCAACAGGCTGGAAATGGGAGGGTCCCACGCGGCCTAAAATACCTGGCCGCGTGGGCCCAGCTCTTTTCCCCTCGGAGCTCCGTGGCCGTCGATCTTTCGTCCACCGACTCCGTCTTGACCTAAAAACGCCTATAAAAAAGGTCCCCTGGCGTTTCGCGAAAGGAGGCGGCGGAGAAACACAAAACCACGAAACAGAGAGACAGAAGGCTGCCGCCGGAGAAGATCGGAGGGGGGAAACGCCGCCGGAATCGCCTCCGGAGGGCTCCACCCCCCTCCGGCGTGTTCATCATCAACATCTACAGCAAGAACTTCTTCACCATCATCACCATGATGAAGGGGGAGTAGTCCACCCCCTGGACTAGGGTTTGTGGTGGTAACTTTTGTATCTCTCCTCTCTCTTGAGCTTCACTAATTAGTACCGTATGAGCTGCTGAACATGATTACGGTCATCTATGTAATACCTTTGTGGTGAATATTGTGGTGTGAGATGATTTGTTATGCATTTACCGTTGTGTTGGAGCTTTTGTGATTTGTCATACTTTGAAGTATGATGTATGTGGGTACGGGATGGCCGATGTGACACGGCATAGGTATTGAGTGACACAGTACCGCCCAACATCCTTTATCTGGGGGTAAAAAGAAAGAGTATGATGTGGGAGTGAGAGAAACCACGCTAGCCTTACGAGGGGTGACCTAGCAACACAAATGAGTATTTCTTTCAACTATGTGTTTTAGGACATATAGCCGTCATAAAAAGCTACCATTAAAACATGACAATTGTGTGTACTTTATCTATAACATGATGATCACCGTAGATGAGAGAGAGAGAGGATTAAGTGAACCCATGAACCATGTCCATTGTTCCTATAAGAAACACACACTTGAGCTTGTCCTCTTGCTACATAGAGGATTGGGCTTTCTCTCTTTGAGAGCTTTCACTTGCTACTACCTTTGTCTTGTCCTCTTGCAAAGAAGAGGATTGGGACACTTTTACATCCATCAAACCAACCATCTTGTTCTCTAAACTTGTTTAGTGCATAATCAACTAAAACTTGTGACACTTTAGTTGTAGGGAATAGATAACTTTTCCTTCTTGCTCCTGCGGATCGATACCTTACTTCCACATTGAGAGGTGCTACAGTGATCCCTTGCTCTTGGGGGTTATCAAGTACTTTTCTGGCGCCGTTGCCGGGGAGCGTAGCGCTTAAGTTTCTATTCTTGTGTGCACTAGACTAAGCTTGGGGAGGTTCCTTTTATATCTTGCAATCATCTAAGCTTGGGGAGGTTCTTTAACTTGTTTAATGATACTATGTCTCCCATTTATGATGATGAATATGATATTTTCAGTCCACCCACTATTGAGTATAAAGTTTATTGTGATTATGATATGCCTCCTATATATGATGATTACAATGATTATTATGAATGTTTTACTCCCACTATTCCTAATGAAACTGTTTATGCTTATGTGGAGAGTAATGATACTTTTATGCATATGGATCATGATAAGAATGTTTCATGTGATAGCTATATTGTTGAGTTTATCAATGATGCTACTGAAAGTTTTTATGAGAGAGGGAGACATGATTTCATATATCTCAAAAATATTAAGTCTTCTCTCTTTTTGTTGAAAATTTTGAAGTTGCACTTGCTTTGCCTTCCTATGCTAGTCACTTTGTGCTTTATTGATTTATTTTCTTACAAGATCCCAATGCATAGGAAGTGGGTTAGACTTAAATGTGTTTGATATTTGCTTCTTGATGCTCTTTTATATTCAACTCTTATTCCTATGGAGCATCATTAAAACTATCAAGCCTAGCTATATGGCTATAAAGAAAGCGCTTTGCGGGAGGCAACCCGGTTATTTTTTGTGTGATTTTTTTGTGTCCTCTTGCTGTAACAAGAGACTTTGTTTAGTTTAGTTCTGGATTTTCAATAAAGTGCCAAGTTTTACCCTTTTGGTTTGAAAAGTTGCTTATAGCGTTCGGAGATTTTATTCCTGCACGAGTCAGTGCACGGTATGATTTTTAATTCTTATTCTGTAACTCCGAATGAGCTCATATTTGAACTGTAGTTGCAACTTTTCATCCTCTGTATGCATGAATTTTTCGGAATTTTTCGAGAAAGTTTGGTAGGGTAGAAAAATACGTTTTGCTGCTGCTGTTTTTCTGGACAGATTCTGTCCCATTTTGTTTGATGCATGCTTTGAGCTTTTAAGTTGAATCTTTTTGATCCAATTGAGTTTATGAGTAGGCATACAACATTATACACTTTCTGGACATTCATATGAATTTTTGTTCAAGGATTATATGCAGCAAGAAACCTATTTGTTTATCACTATTAATGCACCCCACAGAAAAGAGATGGGAGAAACGGTGTTTTGAAGTTTTTTCACAGGGATTGGAGGAGATGCACCAAGAGCTATCCAAGGATGGTGAAGACCATAAGCTTGGGGATGTGAAGACAACCCCGCTGGACCTACACACTCTCGGTTTGCACACGTCCAACTTCTGTTTTTCGATCGAAACACTTTATCGCATAAACTTGGAGCGTCTTTTTTGTTTTTGTTTGAGTCTTGAGAGACCACCACACTATCATTATATATGAGAGAGCTACTGGAAATATGGGTTGAAATATGTTGGATGCTTTTATAAGATTGGGAAAAGGGATGTTTGACTTGATTTTTAATGATACATATAGTTGCATGATTCATGAGCTTGTTTATGAGTAATAGTTTGCAAATTCTTTTTGTAGAGCTATCACTTATTCATGTTTTGGTGCTGATTGTTATTTTACTTGGTTTAACATGGATTAGTTAGTTCTATGGACACTCATGCATGCATCTAGATGGTCAACTTTCTCCCTTTTGCTAGCCCAAAAACTCCAACAAGCAAAAACTTGTTTCCAACACCTTCAACCAAAGTTATTCCAGTGAGTCCACCATATCTACCTATTGGCTTTATGCTATTCCGAGTATGTTTAACATGTTGTTTGTGTTATCTTACCTCTGAATGAAAATGTTTATGTTATTGATTGCAATGGAAAAAAGTTGGTTATATAGCTCTCACGAACTTGATGCACAATGTTCTTTTATTTGCATAATAAAACATGACCCATTGTGATTAAGATTATGATGTAGTGGCTTGATAAATGTTGGGTTGGAGTTAGCCCATATGTGCTGTCACATGCAAGCTTTCAACATGCTCTTCATCTCATTTAGTTGATATCATGTACTTTTGTTATGGATGCTATCATGTGAAATGAGGTGGAAATGAAGTAGTTTAAATGAGTTTGTATAAATGGTTAGAGAGACGCCTGGGCCGCTAATCTAAGCCATGCATCATTCATGGTGGAAATTTACTTACATGCTATGGTGAATTCTGTGATACACCTTACAATAAAAACTATTCCAATGGTAAATAAAAAGGGTGTTGAGATTGTTCATTTGTTTGTTTGTCTTGTCATTTTGATATGGGCTTGTTCCATATCTGGGACAAGAGGTACCCCAGTTGACGCTCTTGATGATACTATTATTACTTACAATGATATAATTGAACTTGCTTTGTTTCCAAGTTGAGTAACATGGTGTAGTACTTGTATTCAAGGGGCATGAGACATTCAACCTTTACTTTGTCAAGCACACTACTCATATTTGCTTCACATTAAACTTAATCATTCAAGATGCTATGATAGGGGAATGAGAGCTTGACACCAAGTATACCACATTGCAATCATTAACTTAAGTAGAGAGTTTGGAGTTAGATGAAACTTATGCATGCTTTACCTCTACTCACTTATTACATCTTTCCAAAGTGTCCACCTATCATATTCAGATTTTCATCATCACTCTATGACCATGTATGCAAAAGTATACATGTGTCCATATTACTTGCTTCTATGTTACACTTTGTGAACTATCAATGAACATCCTTGTCTTGAATACTTGATATCACTTCATAAACTATTTGCATATTGCTACTCCTTTGAAGAATGAATCATTTGACTATATGTAGCAATAGTAATCATCTTTGATATCATTGTTAAGTATTAAATTGCAAAGTCCATGTTAGTTTTATCATCTTCATACTCGAGGACGAGCATGGATTAAGCTTGGGGATGTTGATGCATGTAAAATGCATACATGAACTTTGCACTTTAATTGCTTATATTCCAATCATATTTGCATCATATAAGGGTTATATCAATGTTTTATAATGATTTTGGGAATATTTCATAGTTTTCCCATTTATTTGGAATTAACCCTGTTTTTCCAGAAAACGTCTTTTTTAGTGTTTCAGACTTTCCGGGAGCTTCGGGACTCCAAAAAGGGCAAGGCCAAAGAGCACGGTTCAGAATTTTCGAGACGAACGCAATGGGCTTAAATTGAAGACCAGAAGCCCAACAGGCTGGAAATGGGAGGGTCCCACGCGGCCTAAAACCTGGCCGCGTGGGCCCAGCTCTTTTCCCCTCGGAGCTCCGTGGCCGTCGATCTTTCGTCCACCGACTCCGTCTTGACCTAAAAACGCCTATAAAAAAGGTCCCCTGGCGTTTCGCGAAAGGAGGCGGCGGAGAAACACAAAACCACGAAACAGAGAGACAGAAGGCTGCCGCCGGAGAAGATCGGAGGGGGGAAACGCCGCCGGAATCGCCTCCGGAGGGCTCCACCCCCCTCCGGCGTGTTCATCATCAACATCTACAGCAAGAACTTCTTCACCATCATCACCATGATGAAGGGGGAGTAGTCCACCCCCTGGACTAGGGTTTGTGGTGGTAACTTTTGTATCTCTCCTCTCTCTTGAGCTTCACTAATTAGTACCGTATGAGCTGCTGAACATGATTACGGTCATCTATGTAATACCTTTGTGGTGAATATTGTGGTGTGAGATGATTTGTTATGCATTTACCGTTGTGTTGGAGCTTTTGTGATTTGTCATACTTTGAAGTATGATGTATGTGGGTACGGGATGGCCGATGTGACACGGCATAGGTATTGAGTGACACAGTACCGCCCAACATCCTTTATCTGGGGGTAAAAAGAAAGAGTATGATGTGGGAGTGAGAGAAACCACGCTAGCCTTACGAGGGGTGACCTAGCAACACAAATGAGTATTTCTTTCAACTATGTGTTTTAGGACATATAGCCGTCATAAAAAGCTACCATTAAAACATGACAATTGTGTGTACTTTATCTATAACATGATGATCACCGTAGATGAGAGAGAGAGGATTAAGTGAACCCATGAACCATGTCCATTGTTCCTATAAGAAACACACACTTGAGCTTGTCCTCTTGCTACATAGAGGATTGGGCTTTCTCTCTTTGAGAGCTTTCACTTGCTACTACCTTTGTCTTGTCCTCTTGCAAAGAAGAGGATTGGGACACTTTTACATCCATCAAACCAACCATCTTGTTCTCTAAACTTGTTTAGTGCATAATCAACTAAAACTTGTGACACTTTAGTTGTAGGGAATAGATAACTTTTCCTTCTTGCTCCTGCGGATCGATACCTTACTTCCACATTGAGAGGTGCTACAGTGATCCCTTGCTCTTGGGGGTTATCAACGTTTCACAGTTTTGCATGGGTACGGGAGATAAAAAACTTGGATGGCTTGGTGTGCTAGGATATAGACATCATCACCCGCGTAGACGGATTCTCGCTCAATTTCGACCAACCCAATTTCAGGTCTTCGTCTCACTCTAGTTGGATTGAACCAATGGCATTTGAAGACAACAGGGTTCTTCTTTTTGCCGAATTCACAATCCAGTTCAATTATTTCCTTGACTATTCCATAGTAATCAAGGTCACCTCGCACTTGGCATAAGACCCCAGAATTTCTTGTCTTCGGGTTTGGCCGAGTTTTTTCGTAATGATCGGTATGGAAGCGGAACCCATTCACGTCATAAGAATTATAGGTCTTGACGGCATAGGTGCATGAGGTAAGTTTCTTCAACTCGGGCCTCATGTCCGGGTCGGATATTCCCTACAAGTGCAATAGGAACAAGTATGATATATTAGTGTTGACGAAACGTATTGCACAAACATGGAATGAACCAAGGGGATACATTCCCTACTTTAGCTTTGAACCATGGAATGAAACCGCCGCCTCCTTGACCCCCCTTTTTAAAAAGGACCAACTTGTCATTGTCGGTACATGGTCTTCGATGTTTCCATGTTTCTGTCTCAAATAACCTATGAATGGCAACGATCAAGGAACGGAGTTAGTCCACAAACTAGGAAATGGAAGTGTGCCGAACAATTCACTGAGCACTTACTCAATGTAGGGTTGTATTTTCGTCGTGTTCTTCAAGACATAAGATGTAATGTTCGTCCACTCATCATATGATAATTTCTTCTTCTTGTGGCCACTTGATTTGCCACCAGAGCCGATGAAAATGCTAAGTTCAGGTAGATCTTCCGGGTTGGCCATATTGAGACGAGGCACTGGATTATGAACAGTGGTAAGATTGTCACTATATAACTTAGTGGTGAAGTTTGACACCTCCTCGTTCAGTGTTGCCTCAGCTATGGATGCTTCGATGCGGCATTTGTTCGTGCTTTTCTTTTGAAGGTCCTTCTGCTCTCTCTAAGTTGCAAACATCCAACGGGTCTGCACAGGCCCCCCCAATCTTGCCTCGGTCGCGAGATGCACCAACAAATGTTGCATGGGATTGAACATGCCTGGTGGAAAGATAGCCTCTAGCTCGCAAATCAACTCGGGTGTCTGTTCCTCCAACTCTTCAATCACCTTGATATCTAATTCTTTAGCACAAAGCCGGCGGAAGAAATAGCTCAACTTTGCCAAGACTAGCCAAATTTCCTCATCGATATAGCCTCGAAACATGACCGGCATTATCCGCTCGATCCATACGTGATAGTCATGACTCTTGAGCCCACCTATCCGCAACCTAGCCAGAAGCATGGAATGTGTGTCCACTGGTGTGTGTCTCCATAACCCACAAAGCCATTCCCATCTGCAATGGGCACAAGAGCTTCTAGCTGAGCATTAATGGCGGCACCATCCATGGTAGGTATTGGTACATATGCATCAACAACTACATCTTTCAAGAACTTCTTTGCGTCTCTCTTGAATCTATGACCAGGTTTAAGGAACTGGCGATGCTTATCAAAACAAGAATACTTGCCGCCCTTCGTCAGCCAAACGAAAGTCATAGCCTGCATGCACACTGGGCAAGGCCACTTCCCGTGCGTACACCATCCGCAGAATATCGCGCGTGCCGGCAAGTCATGCAGGGACGTGTGGTACCAGACGTACATAGTGAAGTGCTCCTTTGTTACGGCGTCGTACGTCCGTACCCCTTGTTGCCAGGCAAGCAACAAATCATCCACCAACGGCTCCATGTACACACTCATATTCTTCCCCGGATATTCAGGCCCTGGAATTATCAGTGACAAGAACATGTTCTGTTTTTGCATGCAGACGCCAGGGGGAGATTCAACGGAATGACAAACATCGGTCAACAACTATATGTGCAAGCAGACATACCATATGGGTTGAACCCATCTGTTGATAAGGCAACTGCTACACTCCTGTTTGAGCCCGCTTTTTCGAGATACTTCTCAATGAATTTCTTCCATGCAACACCATCAGACGGATGTACCATCTTCTCAGGACGATACCTCTTCCCATCTATCGGCCATCTCATTTGTTGGGCAGATTCGTTGGTCATAAAAAGCCGTTGGATCCTCGGTAGGAATGGAAGATACCGAAGGACCTTTTTGGCTACTGTGAGCTGTGTCTTCTGACCATCACCGCTGTCGACCTCCATATACCTAGAGGACTTGCAATTGAGACAGTAGTTTTCATCGATGTGTTCTTTTCTAAATAACATGCAGCCCTTTGGACAAGCATCTATCGGCGTATATTCCATCTTAAGTGAACCGAGGATTTTCTTCGACTCGTACATGTTCTTTGGCAGAATATGTGTCTCCGGTAGAAGAGAGGCAATAACATGCAGGAATGCATCAAAGCAATTAATGCTTACGTGATACTGGGACTTGACAGCCATCAGGCGACTTATGGAATCAAGTTGAGAAACCTTTGTATGGGCGTGGAGGGTTTTCTGCGAGGCAAACAAAGTATCATAGAACTACTTTGTGCTCTTGTCCGTCTCCCCCTCTGCATCCTCGGTTGGAATTTCAGGTGCACGTGCATTAGCGAATTGATCTAGCATTCTATCAAAAGCCGTTGATGCCTCCTCGGTGCGCTGTCGCGCGACCTTCTTCCCTCTAGATGCACGCTCGCCATGCAAAGTCCAACGATGGTAGTCTGGCATAAACCCTGACTTGGCAAGGTGAAAACCCATGTCGTCCTTTGTTTGGTGACGCTGGTTTTTGCAACATTTGCACGGGCACCAAGTTAACCCAGGATTTTTAGCAAATGCAAACTCCAGAAACTCTAAGGTCTTAGTCAGCCATTCATCGGACATCTGACTCGCACCGGCTCGGCCACTGTACATCCAATTACGATCCTCCATCTCCACACTGAATAATGCAGACATATATTTAACAAAAAGATTCATGCATCATTAATTTAATTATTTACAGAACTATAGATTTTACGCGTTGAATGCACTCACCTATATCTACTAGGTAAAGCTAAGGCCATCCCACCCGAGTATGTGTAGCTTGTGTTCGATTCCATGTCCTACTCCTATCCAACACAGAATTTCGGCAGCACCTCCCCGCTGCTCTCCCAATACACGTCTCGACAAAGTTTCGAGAGATTGTGTATCCGGAGAACAACATGGGAGGCGCCACCGAAATTCTGTCTCGGATAGGAGTAGAACATGGAAACGAACACAAGCTACACATACTCGAGCTGTCCAAAACGTGGACAATTCGAAACGGCCACGGTTATAAAAGATATAGCTCTTTGTATATAAATATATACCCTGGACAAGGTGTATACATAAATATATACAAACAACTCTTTATATATACACATATACCCTTGACAAGGTGTATACATAAATATATATAAAGAGTTTCATCTTTATAACTATAACCCTTCCGAACGGGAGACGCCTAGGGTTACGCGACTAGTTTGGTGAGCTACAAAATAATACAACCTAGCAAGAGAGGCGGAAGATCATTACCCTCGAAGCGTGATCGAGGAAAATATACGGGCAGCTACCTCCTGCCCGACCCCCGCCCTACAACGACGCTCCCGTCGTCAACCTCGCTGCATACCCTGCACACATTATCACAAATACAATTAATACCTCAATGGCTAAGTCGCCGCTTCACAAAAATAGCCTCAAATTAGGTACTGTATTAAGAAGAACGCCGTTACCACCCAGTTCATGTGATCAGGAGGCCAATCCAAAGTTCCAAACTTGCAAACCTAATTCATATGATTAACAACACAGTAAAAAAAATTGAGGAAAATGCTCACCTTGCCGTCGGATGAGCAGATCCTGCTGGAGGGAGCGGCAGCGGCTCGGGGTGGAGGAGACTGTCGGGGCGGCGACGGCCGAGGCAGCAGCAGCTCGAGTCACGGCAGCGGCGGCGTGGAGGGGAGCGGCAGCAGCTCGGGCTGGAGGAGGACCAGTGGCAGGGGCGGCTCGGGGTGGAGGAGGCGGCAGCGGGGCACGGCACGCGGTCGCTGGGGAGGCCGGCCGCGCAGCTAGCCCGTGCCTCCCACCATTGCTCCGGCCGAGGTGGCGGCTAGGGTTCGGGCCGGAGTCGTGGCGGCGGGGGTGGCAGCGGCTCGGGATTCGTGGCGGTGGGGGGTGGCGGCGGACCGGAGAGGTGGCCGCGGCAGCAGAGGGAGCTGGCGGCGGGGACGGCGTGGGTGGGAGTGGTGGCGGCGGCGAACGGCAGAGCTAGGGAGCCAAATTTTCGAGATGGAAAATGGGGAAATTTGCGTTTCGAGAGCCAAATTTTCACTAAGTCCCCGCGTATTTCGTTGCCGAGTAGGGGTCTTCGCCGAGTGTCGCCCTCTGCAAAGACCATTCTTTGTCGAGATGCTTCTTCGCCGAGTGTCCTACTCGGCAAAGACCATTTTATAATTTATCAATTTATTTTATTTTATTTCTTTTTGTTAGTTATTTTTATAATTTTATTTTATAATGTGTACGACCAAACTATAATACATATCTTAGGACAACACCTAGTTTTTGGTGTGGTTCCGACGCTCCGCGGCCCCCGGTTCCGTCGAAACCCCCCCACGGTTGACCAGAAGTCAACCGTGTCGTCTACCCCTTCCACGGGCGTCGAAAAGGGGTAGCTACAAGGAATTTTCTCCTTGGTTGTGTTTGGTTAGGTCATATGAACATAATTAACCTGATTTGGGCTCATGTTATCACATGATTCCATCCGTTGCACCCGAAATGGGGGTTTTCGCATAGAAGAGCATAACCTTCGAGGGGGATAAGTGCGGTTTGTGAAGAGTGTCACACCTCGGAGTCCCGAGATGTCTCTAACAACCTCTCACCACACTCTCATGCATATTATGTGACACCACCTATGTTTTGGTGTGGTTCCGACACACCGAAGCCCCCGCCTCCGTCGAAACCCACCCACAGTTGACCAGAAGTCAACCGTGTCGTCTACCCCTTCCACGGGCGTCGAAAGGGGGTAGCTACAAGGACTTTTGTCCTTGGTTGTGTTTGGTTAGGTCATATGAACATAATTAACCTGATTTGGGCTCATGTTATCACATGATTCCATCCGTTGCACCCGAAATGGGGGTTTCCGCATAGAAGAGCATAACCTTCGAGGGGGATAAGTGCGGTTTGTGAAGAGTGTCACACCTCGGAGTCCCGAGATGTCTCTAACAACTTCCCACCACACTCTCATGCATATTATGTGACACCACCTATGTTTTGGTGTGGTTCCGACACCCCGAAGCCCCCGCCTCCGTCGAAACCCACCCACGGTTGACCAGAAGTCAACCGTGTCGTCTACCCCTTCCACGGGCGTCGAAAGGGGGTAGCTACAAGGATTTTTATACTTGGTTGTGTTTGGTTAGGACATATGAACATAATTAACCTGATTTGGGCTCATGTTGTCACATATTTAATACCGAGAGGGAAAAGTGCAGTGTGTGTGAAGTCGGTCACACGTATCTCGGAGTCTTGTGATATCACATGTGAGTTTCCTTTTCTTTTCCCTTAATTAATTGCCTTACAGCAGGTGATTCACGCGTCGTAGGTGGCTGTCGGTGGAGTGGATAAGATCACATATTCCGGGTATGTGGTGACAAGAATACATTTAATTAAGAAAACACACACATTTAATATCGAAGACATATTTGATTTAACGTTAACACATAACGAGCACATTCCGGAACCGCCGATACATAATTGACTAACAAACAAATAAACATGTAGAACAAATTACAACAATCACGAACAACTAACAAATTAATTAAAACCTACGATCTTCTCATCAAATATCTTCTCCTCCGGCCGATCCCATGCCAGATGGACCTCCGAAGAAGTGGCCTCCCGTCCTGAAGAACGGACCCGGGTCGACGAGCTGCTCCACATGGATTCGGATAGTATGAACCAGTGACGGTTTCGTCGTGGTTGAGTAGGGGGCATCAAACTCAGACGGTGGAAGCTCAGGCTCTGGCACCTCCACATCGTAGACGGTAGGAATTTCTGATGGATTCTTCATCCATGCCATCACACTCAGGTACCAGCTGTCCTCCGGCTTGAGCATTTCCACAAGCTGCCCACCTAGCCTGTTGATGAACTGGTTCACGGCTTGGGGCTCCCACACCTCCCGTGGGAACCTATCAAACCTCAGCTTCATTAAGTACGACAGCTCCGATGGCCGCCCTCCGTGCCCACGATGCCAGCGGCTCATCGTGAGCGTCTCCCCGTTGACAGCGAGGCCGGGGGAGGCATGGAGGACGCGAGTGCAGTCCTCGCTGAAGCGGAAGCGCACAAAGAAGTCGAATGGCGGCGCGCAAACCTCCACCTTGACGTTGCGGCGGTTCACACCGCACTGCACCACCACAGCCCCCACGACCGTCTCCGGCGACACCGGTGGTCGGCTACCTCCGACCGTCGCCATCAGTGCGCGCCCGCTCCACTTCTCCTCCAGCTTGACCATGCCGGGAGTGCGAGACAACACACAATGCCTGCGCTCGGAGTCTTCAAGCCCACTCCACATCCTTCTCCTGAAACTATCTATGACGGGGTAAATATTGCAATGGGCGAATTTGTGTGTAAAAGATCAGTGGCCGGGGGGGGGGGGGGGGGATCTTTTATAGCCTTCCCACCAACTATCCCGCCCAAAATTTCCCGCCAAAAAAAAAACCCGTCAAAATTTCCCGCCGAAAATTTTATCACCCAAAAAATTTACCTAAAATTAATCCGGATGAAAAACAAGTTGTGTTGAATACCTAAATATAGCTGAAACAAAACACACGGTTTCTCCTAGCTATAGCCCTACACTGATTCACGGTCGAATGTCGTTGCATTCAGTGCAGGGCATAGCTAGGGAACCCGAATGTTTTGTGTTTGAGCACAAGTTAGAATGAGTGAGTAACCTGTCTGAGAGGTGGACTATTTATAGTGAAACAAAACAGACGGTTTCCCCTAGCTACAGCCCTACACTGATTCACGGTCGAATGTCGTTACATTCAGTGTAGGGCATAGCTAGGGAACCCGAATGTTTTGTGTTTGAGAACAAGATAGAATGAGTGAGTAAGCTGGCTGAGAGGTGCAGTATTTATAGGCGTCGTTAGGGTTCAGAACCTGGCGCCAAATCAAAACGCGCCGGAGAGGGAAAAGAGCGGGAAAAGTGTACATTGCGCCGAGACAAACACTTGGCGACGCGCTTCTCTCGGCGAAGAATTGGCGCGTACTGAAATTTCTTCTCCCGCCCAGCAAGTTTGCCGAGAGGACATACCCGGCGAAGCACACCACCCGGCGAAGAAATGGCGCGGAACGAATATTTCCTTCCCGCCCACCAGATTTGCCGAGACGAGATCTCGGCGCAAAAGGTCACCCGGCGAAGAAATGGCGCGGAACGAAATTTTGTTTCCCGCCCATGTCTTTGCCGAGTGTCCTCCACCGACAAACTCGGTGAAACGGCGCGGCAAACCAAATTTTTTCCGCGCCATTTCTTCGCCGAGTGCCATCCACCTACACACTCGGCGAATGGTTGCGGAAAAGGCGGCAAAATATCAAAAGTTTCGCGCGCACTTTTTACCGAGTGCAGATGTCGGCGAAGAAAAGGCATCCCATCTTTGCCGGCTGTGGCACTCGGCGAAATTCATGCATCGCTGCGGAAATGTGGGTCCCAATGGCAGGCGCCACGTGGTCGTCCGTTTCGCCGAGATCTCAGTATTGCCGAGTGTTTTCTGTGATGTTCGCCGAGAAGATGTTCGCCGCCGAGTGCTTTATCCACGCAGTGCCGGCGAACGTGCTGTTTGCCGAGTGTTCTCCTGTTCGCCGAGTTTCGTCTGCGCGGTGCCGTCTTAGAAGCTCTTCGCCGAGTACGCCCGACATTTTGCACTCGGCAAAGCCGAGACCACTCGGCGGAGAGGGATTTTCCCGTAGTGGTTAGACACTCCGACTGCTCCACGGCAGACTATACCCGATTAGGAATCGAATCAAGTCAAGCTTGGATGTAACGAGACCTGCCACTTGATAAGTTGATGGTAAAATGGGGCCCGGGGATCTGGGTGAACTCTGGACAGTGCTTTCAGTGGACTATGAAAGAAAGTGACCGCGTGGCTGCTGGAACTGAACACTGAACGTGCCGTCGCAAACCCTAGATACCGCCCCCATGCTCACATGTGTCAAAACGATTTTTTGTGAATTTAGGTGTCAATTTTGTGACATGATCAATCACAATATGTGACTCACATGTTGTATCCACATAGTAAATTGTTTTCAGAATTCTATCTGTATGACTTATTTGACAAGGCCTCTTCTTGACCGTGAAACTTTGCTCAAAGTTTCAGATAGCCTTCAGGAAAAAACACACATCTAGAGATGCGTTTGCCATCATTTTCTTAATCTTAATGGTGCACACCTAAAATGAGAAGCATGCATTTGCAAGTGCAATCGGATGAAGAGAAGCTACCTGAGAGTGAAACAAAACTGACCACACATGCAAACTACCATGGTTGGACATGCGTTTGCCATCATTTTCTGAATCTTAAGAAGATCGTAAAACAACAATCTCCAGGATGGAGACTAGACTCTCACAACACATAATATCTGAAACAAGTTGGAACTCACGACACATACTTAGTTGCAGTTGACCTTCAGTTCAGACTAGCAGTAGTACCACAGACCATTCCGAGTGCTTGGGACGGCCCAGATGGAGTACCGCCACTAGTTATTCTTCGTACCACCGCAAGTGGCATCAACGGCAGCAGCATCTCCGCCAGTGGCGTCGCGCCTTGCTGAAGCCCCGGGCAGCCAGGGCGCCGACATCGTGGCCGAGAGCTGCAGCACCGCCATGCGGTTAAAGTCCTCGTACATGGCCCTGCCGAACAACTCCTGCTGCCCGACGATGGAGCTCGCCACGGGGCCCAAGGGCAGGAAGCTCACTCTGCAATTGTTGTCGGAGTCGGGCCCGGAGACTCTCACCATGCCGACGCCCTGTGGCGCGTCGCCCGAGGACTGGTACAGGGTGGAAACGTCCGAGTACTCGCCGGAGTGGAGGCGGCCGAGCATGTCCGAATCGTAGTAGCCGAGGAGGACGTTCAGCGACAGGTGCTGCCGGATCGCCTGGGGCGGCATGGCCCTAAGAAGCGCCATGTCGTCGTTTTCGAGGGCGAGGACTGTGAGTGGGTCGTCGTGCCCCATGATGTCGCGTATGAGGCCCGTGGACGCGAGCAGGCTGCTGAACTCGCCGAGCTCCGGGTACGCCGCCAGGATGGCGGTGATGTCGTCGGCGGCGTGGCAGGGTGGTGACGAAGCTACGAGGAGGAGGAGAAGCACGGCGAGGGAGTACTTGGAGGTGAGGGCGCTCGGGAGTGGTGATGCCATCATGTAACGTGTGCAGTGTGCTGAGCTTTTTTGTGTAGGATATGAAAGGAGGCGATGATATGAACAGCTTGTGGGTGGCCTTTGTTTTATACCAAATGGGTGATGACTGCCAGCCAGAGTGATATAGGATATGAGTGCACTAGTTTGCTGCTAATTTCGTGTTTACTTCTTTCTACTGTCAATTGTCATCAGGGTTTAAGATTTCAGAAAAGCAAGGCTAAGCACTCTGTCGGTCAGTCCTTGTAGTCTTTATCGTCACGAACCGAGAATTACCTCAGGAGGTATTTCCACCCTACATGGTTCCTTTTTTTCAAATTGTCAAATAAAATTAAGAATCAAATATTATTGAATCTAAAGAAATTTTGGAGATTTCGGTAGGTGTCGAATTTTCAGCTCAGACTGAAACTTTAAACCCCGAGAGTCACGGTATCTTAGGCGAGAAAAGCAAAATATAAAATGTATACATTGTTGTTTGGTTATTGTCCGTTGCTACATCGCTTCTTCTATACTGGATTTTTTGCCATTTTTTCTTGGTTATCTGAATTTTAAATATTATGATATTTCAGTAACTACATGATGAATAATTTTCAGGAATTTTCACGGTTTGTGAGGTATGAGTAAGAGTACGAGGAACCCCGGATATGTCCTGACATACTACCCGGAGCTAGGGTGCAAGGAAAGGCCTTTGTTCTTTGTGAACGTTTGCTTCCAATTTCAAGACGAAAACAAAGAGATCCAGAGGCAATCGTTGCTCCATTTCATCGACCAAAATGAGCTAGGCCAGTTGGAGGCTTGGAGCAGCTCACCGGATCGGATACCCGGATACTAACTGACATAGCAGCGTGATCAGCGTCTCCTTGATCTCTGCCATTCTCATGGCTAGTGTTTAGCTATTTTCATCTTTATGGCAGTTTGCGGCCCGGGTTTTTCTTCACGGTGCACCAGCGAGTAATACTCAGTCCGATCATATATGTATACTAGTTAAATTTTGCGTGGCGTGACCCTTGGTGTTTATTTTTTTTGTACAATATGTATATTGTTTGTTCACCAAAATGTTTGACAAATTGGAGTGTGAAAACATGTTCTTATTTTGTTGTAGGTAGGTAGCATTTTTTTGTGTGCATTTTTTAAGTATTTTGTACGGTTTTGAAATATTTAGTGGATTGGAATTCTTAAACGTTTAAAAAATGTATAGTTTTAAAAAATTTGTGAGATTCAAAAAAAGTTGACGTCTAGGAGTTGGTCAAAGGTGGAAAATTTGGTCAAATAGACTTCAAAAATTGTTGAAAATGGGCAGATTTTCAGTTTTTAATTATTTGTACGATTATACAATTTTCAATTGCAAAAGTTGGTGGAATTGTTAGATTTGGAAGGATTCAATTTTTTTTTTAATATTTAAATCTGTATGATGCGTTTATGTGGTGGAATTGAAATGTTGAAAAATGTCCACATTTTGAAGTTGTGCAAATCTGAAAATTGTTGAAGTTGTATTTTGAAAGTTACGAAAGTTTTTGGGAAAAAATAAAAACCAGGGGAAATGTGGTGAAATTCAATTTTTGGAAATGTCCACATTTTCAAGTTGTAGTGGTTGCGAAATGAGGAGACTTGGAAGTCATATAAAATTATGAAAATATTGAAATTTGTAATTTGAGTTCGAATGGTGAAATATGATTGCTTTTCCCATAAAATTGTGCACATGTAGGACAATTTGAATTGTTCGAACTTATTTGTCTTTTGTGGAAAATAGGTAACCTTTTTTTTCCTCTAGTATTTTCATATATTTTTTATATTTTGGCGATGGGTATTTATAGATTTTTTCCTGTTGGTTGTACTTTTTTATTACTGAAATTGAAAGAAGTTTGCAGCTAAAAATTGTTTAGGTTTTGGAAATTGTTGAAGTTGGGGTGTTTTTCAGATTAGAATAATTTGCGTTTGTAAAATGAGTAGGTTCCGAAGATATTAAAGATTGTGGAATATGTATATCTGAATTTTTATTGTCCGACACAAATAATCAGCATTTATTGTTGTGAGGGTATTTATGGAAATACTTTCATGCTTTAGAAATTGTTCTAAAGAGGAAGTGCGGTAGGGTTTTCATCAAATATTCTTCAATTTGAAATGCTGAAACATTTTTGTTTTCTGACGTAAATAATTACTATTTATTTTGTCGGAGCATTTTGTTGTGTTCTTTCATTTTTTTCTATATGGGATTTTGTAGAGATACATCCATTTGCAGGAAATGTAATGAAATTGAATGCATAAAATTAGAGGAAGTCAATTTTGATTTTAGAAATTCATTTACTGGTATTATTAATTGTTTTAAATTTTTTAGATGTTTCTCGATTTGAAAGGAGATTTATGGGATCCATATATTGTAAATTGATGTAAATGTGTCAAATGGGTGTCTATGTAGGATTTTAAATTTTCAAGATTTGCAATAATTTGGACAATGTTCCACAGTATCTGGAATGGTTATTTTGTTGCATACAAAAAAAATTAAGTTGCTCTGAATTAATTTGTAGTTGTATTAGAGAATATCGAAATATGTAGCAAATTTAAATATTCAAGTATGTTTGTATGTTGCTACGAATTCTTAATTGTAATTAGAGAAAATGTGTTTAAATTGTATCGAAATGTTGTTCAATTTAAATTTTTCGAAAATGGTAGGGTATTTTCGAATAGTTAGCAAATTTAAATGTTTGGTTATGTTTGTATGGTGGCATAAATAATTGTTTGAGCTATGTAATTAGGAGATGTGCATTATATGAGCATTTAGTTAAGTGAATATATAATTTGCGGAATTGCATATGTATTTCATATTTCAATGTCGTGTATGTGGGGTTAAAAATAAAATTTTGAAATGGTGGTATTTAAAAATTGCGGAGAGCTGAAAGTTTTTGAAATGCAAAGAAAGTCTGTGTTTAGAAATTGCTCGGATTTTGAAAATTGAAAATTGAAGATTTTATTTATGTGAATTGTATAAATATATTTGCGAACTTACAAAAAATTATGGTTTTTTTTTGTGTGCAATTTTGTATGTATGTTTTTGCATTATTGGTATTAACAAAGTGGAAGTATGGATTTTTTTGTGTTTTTTTGTAATCTATCATGGAGGACTTACGCACTTTTTTTTTTTTTGTAAGATTTGATTTTTTTTTTTTGAGACGTACCGAAGTTTCTGAAATGTTGATCTTGACTTGTTAAAAATTTGAAGAAATTTATTTGGTCTGATTTAAATTTGTATTTGGAAAATTCCAGAAGTTTTTGGAAATAAAAAAAGAAAACAGGAAAAAAAAGACCGAGCCAGGCGCGAAACAGGCGGCCCAGCCTAGCACAGAGCCCACGTACAAGCCCAGGCCCACGGTGACGTCATGGCGACGTCACTTTGGCCGGAACTTGCCGTGGCGGCGGCGAGCACATCGGGGGCGACGCAGGGCGATTTGGGAGGCGCGGTTCGGCGCGGCGGGCGCGCGCAGAGGCGGGGTGGCCGGGAGCTGCAGCGCCGCCGCTCCTGGGTCGCCGGAACTTCGCGGGCGGCGTTTGGACGCGGCGGTGGCCAGCGGGCACGGCGTGCTCGATTCCGGCGCCTCCGCAGCGTCCCGGCAAGCGATCTTCGACGATGAGGCGGAGGGCGCGACAGCGCACCTCGCGGTGTTCGTCGATCTGAGCAGGGAGGCGTGTTCCGGCGGCGCAGCGCGTCGGCGGCGGCGCAGCGATTCCGGCGTCGCGCGGAGAAGAAGGAGGGAGGGGGGGCTCTGGACGTGTTTGCAAAAATGTCCTCGATTGTTGCTGTAATTTCGTGCAGGTCCTTTTCCGCGTAAAACTGTCGACCGCGGGTTTATTTTTTCGGTTCCCGAGGGACTTTTGTGCAAAAACGTCACTGACGGGTTCTGCAGGACGTTGGATCGACGGCGGACGGCGCGGATCGAGTACTGTAGGTACTGTAGCAGTGAACAGTATCTACTGTTGCCAGGAACAGTGCTGGGACGCTGAGAGCTCGAGAAACTGCCCAAAATTTGGAGATAGCTGGCCACGCAGTGTACCGGCCGGCCAGTAGATGTATACATCAGAAGCACCGCTGTATGGGCAACTGGATCAAGGCAAAAACAAGATCGACCACTCATAGCAGGGATATATGTTCACTTCAGCAGATGTATTCCAAATATGGTAAGACTACACGTACTCTGCACCGCGATCTCAGTGGCATTAGGTACATGTACATTGCAATTGAGCCGATATAAATAGGGACTGACCTTGTACAAAAAAAAAAAAAATAGGGACTGACATTTTTCTCTGACAGCGCAAGCCTGTAGCCAACAATAGCTCGACGGGCCGCCGCATCGACGACGGTGTGGCCATCGGCACGACGTCATGACCGGATCTGCACCGTCAAGTTCTGTCGCCAACCGATATGATCGAAGGGACTTCACCAAACACTACCTAACACGCGCACCGTAATACATTCATGCCATTTTTTGCGGTTCTTGATCTGCTTCGTCTCGATTTTCCATTCCTTTTAATTTGGTCGTTCTAGATTCGCCCAATTTCTATTCTTTTGGCACATAAATGCTGCATTTGCTTTCTTTCCTACAAAATTTGTGCATTTTGTTTTTTGCTGAACCTGCTCATGTTTTGCTCACATATATGGAGTACCATAGAGCTTACAACAAATAATATCGAGTAAGGACCACCACCTCGTCCATGGTGTTTTTACAATAAAGATCTGGTTAATAAGTAATGTCTCCGTTGCAAAGTAAACGAGCTAGGTTTGATTTTGCACAACCTTGAGAGTAATTTCCAAATTCTCAATCCTGTGATGGATGGCCATTAATTCAGATTTTTTTTTTTTGCGGGGAAAAGGAGCTGACATTACAGTCCCGAACTTATAGAAAGATCCAGTAGAAAGAAAGAATTACAACCAAGTCCTCTGGATCCCGATGTCGAAGACGACCTCGATGCCGCCGGCGGCGCCGCTGCACCCCTTGATGGCTTGGATCAGGTGCGGCCCCTCCGCGGACGGGAAGTCGCCGGTCGCCAGCTCCTGAGAGCTTACACCGCGGGCCACCATCTTCACCGCGAGACTCAAAGTCAACTCCAGCTCCTTCATCTTCACGCTCCGGCTCGTCCGCCACGCCGTCGCCGGTGAGGGAGAGTCGACCTCAGCAGATCCGGAGATCCGAGAGATCGGGGAAGGCGCACACTCGGCGAAGAAGCTCCAAAGAACTCCGTCGTCGAAGGGGGAGAGCGCCGCCACCAAACATCCCGCCGACAGCACCGCCGCCTCCACGACGCCACCGGCCGGAACCCTAGAAGATCCTACGCTATATACACACCGGGGATCGAGGATTCCCCACCCTCCCGTCGCCGGAGCGACCGACGGAGAGCGAGGAATCAACGATCCCACGGCGAGATCGGTGGATCGCCCGGGGAGGCCCAAAGAAAACGCCCTTCTCTACTGTAGCGGGAGAGGGGAACGTCCAAGCGCGTTTACTAAATTCGCATACTTGATGACGCGACTAGATTACACACGCGGTGACGGAATCAGATTTACCTAAGCAGTACCGGAGCGACCTGTGCTTGAAGACGCGATATCTGCCGCCGCTGGCATGCGCCACTTGCACGCCGGTGAACATCGTGAAACATTTGTCTTCATCTTTGTCGCCTTAATCGGGACGATGGCAGGGGCAGCAGCAGCGGCGCAGATGAGGCGCCCACTCGAAGACCTGGGCGACGCAGAACCGGCGGTTGCCGAGGTACACGAGGTGCGAGTACAGCTCGCCGAAACCCTCCGGCACCGCGAATCCCTCCCACACCTTGTCCGCCGCCGGTGGCCGGTCCTCGTCGATAGCGGCGACCAGGTCGGATGCGCAGATGTGCCCACTGTCCACCGCCGAGAACCCTATCCAGAGGCCGAGCTCCGGAGCAGGCATGGCTTGTCCCCGGAACGGCAGAACCCAGTCGCCGGCCTTGGTCCACTTGTGATTAGCCGTGTTCAGCCAGTACGTGCCGCTGCCTGCGGCGGACACCCAGACGAGCGAGCCGTCTCCCTTGCGGTGGATGTCCACCGCATGGCAGGTGATCTCGCCGCCCTTGCGTTGGCGCACGTAGGGCGGCGGCGGGCGGGAGCGCCATACCCAGTCCTGGTTGTTGTGCTGGTACACGAGTTCCTGTACTTGTCGGCGCCGGCCCGGGAGGTCCTGCAGCGACTCCGCCTCAATGACGTAGAGGCTGCCGTTGTCGTAGGCGCCGATGCCGTCGATGGCGACGGACAAGGTGCGGCAACGTTTGGGCGCCGCCATGGTGGGCAGCGGGCGCACGGAGTGCAAGGTGTCGTCGTAGAGTACGCCGCGGCCCATGCAGTCGACGCCGACGATCTTGTCCTTGGAGCGGCCCAGGAGCGAGAACTGCATGCTCCCGGGGAGGTCGAAGCTCATCTTGCGTTCAGGCAGGGGCGCATCCACCACCGAATTGGCGCCGTGGTTAAACCAGCCATGGGAGTAGAAGAGCTGAGAAGGGTCGATGCGATGGAGCGTGTACCAGGGGGAGGAGGGCCTGCTCTTGTGCTTGTCGACGACCAGGTAGAGACACCGCCGGGTCAAGCTCATCGTCGTCGTCCGCCGTGCGTCCGGATCGTTCAAAAGATCAACTCGATCTTCCGCTCAGCCGCCGCCCCGTGCCCTAATGCGCCGAACCCGTACGTCGGGACGCTGGCTGCGATCTGGCTACAATGAACGTTTACGCAGTTTCAGAAATTAAACTTGCTGACAAAGAATAGACCGTATCAGGAGCAGAATAACAAGGTGAACTCTTTGCCAATTAAATTGAAAATTTTACGACACCTCGTTGAAGATGCAGCAGCTCACACTGGTGATTCAGGAAGCAGGCTGGTGCCGTTGTAATTAGAGGATGACGACAGCTTAACCTGGGGGATCAAACATACAGATACCCTCTCATCATCTCCCAAGTTCACCATCAAGCTTTTGCCACACTATGAGCATTGTGCAACACCAACACTAATTGTGGAGCCAGAGTTTGGCGTTGACCTCACATTAACGAGATTGCGTGCAAAGTGCTTGTAGATACTAAGAAGGGCACCATGATCTGGATATAATAACTAATGCTAGTGCCCACCCTGGATGAAGGAAACAAAAAGGTTTAGTTTGATGAATGCAGGTTGAGAAAAATGTACACGTACAGATCCATTCTGCTCAGGTTTGGTCTTTCACATTGTTCAGGCTCTGACCTTTCTTGTGTGTATGTTATGGACTTATGGTTCAGTTCAAATAGGCTGGATTAGAGCGAAGGTGCCAGATGAGTGAATGCTTAAAATCAACATCTCATCTAAAACAGTTGCATTTGTTATGATGAGAATACGAAATCATAGTTTTAGCATGTCAATAACACAACACAATTCTTTGTTGAGCGCCAGGTATAAAACATACTTGGCTGATGACGAACCTCTCTCCACAAAATGCGCGAATGGACAACAATTCTAGAGTTGAAAAGATACAAAGAGTTTTTGACGACCTAGGGCGGGGAGCTCCCGCATTGCATTATAGAAGAAAGAATTGATCCAGTTAATTAGGGAAACCGGATCCAAAAACCATACAAAACGCGGTTAGAAAACCGCACACTCAACCTCATGGAACATCATCCGTGCCTGAAACAAGGGAACCTAAACCCAAACTAACAGGCCACACCTCATAACCAACTAAAATGACCTCTCCAAACACACACAAACTCTCACCGCTAGAGATGCACCGGTGTGCGTCCTCCACACAAAAGAGATCAAGCATTAGTCAAAACTAACTCTCGAAAAGCCTCCATCACCTGCGGTGTGCGCTGCTTCTTGTACCTCTGCAAATAAAATTGCATCTTCTCCTCTATGACTTCATCGGTGACTTTCTTCTTGCTCTTGAGTTTTGGGGTTTCCCCAAAAGTCTCCGCCCGCCTAAACTCGGCGCGATGGGCTGCTGGAATGCCACACTCTTTGTTCTTCTTGTCCAACCGAATGCTTCGTCGCTCGGCCAAAGAGGGAGCATCTACCCGAAGCTGCTTGTCCTTGGGCATGTCGGCAATCTCACGGCAGAAACCCTCCATCGAAAAAGGCAAGGTCTTCTCCTGTGGCTCAATCGCGTCAAACTGAGCCATCACCTTCGCGATCTTCTCCTCCGGGCTAGGGGCATCAGAACCCCTCAACTCCTCCAATGCTAAAGGCATCTCCACTCGACGATCAAAAGATACAAAGAGTTCAAAACATTAAATACAGTGCTAAAATACAAGGAAAATGGTACAAAATCGGCAAATAGGCAACAGCAACTGCTGAAAATATTGGTTTCGTTACCAGACAATGATTCAGAAGCAGTACAAGAGGGAAGATACCCCCAGCCAGAGGATGCATTTCGACAGAACCCTGTGTACAAGTAATTTACAGCAATAAAACCAGCAAGCCACACTCGAGTCAACGTTAACATCCTTGCAGCACCATTAGGACATGATTAGCGACAAAAGGCCTCAGCCTGAGACCATTTTCACAACAATGATAAGAATATTAAGCGCTATCAAGGGCATCCGCAGAAACTGAGTGGCGTAGATGAGCCCCACGATCTGGCCCTTCAAGGACTTGGTTTGCCCATTTCCTGAAACTTCAGACATGCTCCATCCCCTGGGACCAAGAAAGCGGTCTTCGTTCAGTATCGCCAATGAATTTGCGAGAAGCAGAAAGCCCTCCAGCAGCATCCACAAGCCCATCTCTGCATATTCACCACAACTCTGTTAATTGAAAATTTTGCCACTTAGGTGCGCCATTATTCACCCGGTCATCACAGACGAACTAATAAATTAGCCTGTCCGCATGGATTCAACATAGCAGTGTCACAACATCTTGTGGAACATAAACGTAATAGACAAGAAAATATACTACAGCTAGCCCCATGGCCAGACGTGGCATTCGAATGTTAATGAATATTACTGTTAAGTTTTGTTCCTACAATAATTGTCAAGGTTCACCTGGAAAGAAGGAATGTTGTAAGAGCAACGCATCACTACTGAAGATGCCAATTACTGAGATATTTCACACTAGTAGTATATGGAAAACAGGGAAATCTCAAAAGCTTGCTAATTAACAAGGGGGCTATCCAAGGAGTGAAATGTCAGGGTTTCATACCAAACGCGAAGGACCAGGCAGGGGCGTATCTAGATGGTCCACAGGCACACCCAGAAATTGTGGAGGTCTCTTCCGTCCCTAGTGGGGTTGATCTAACTACAGACAGATGATGATGTACAAACGCACAAATAGCACTCAACAATGCTCACTGCCCAACAATCACCAAGAACAGAACCAGACTCACTGTACATACACATTGCAGCAAAAAAAAAGTTTGCATAGGGGTATACCTAAGAACTTTTAGGGGTGAAATCAACGAACTTGAAGAAGGATGCTGCTTCTGGAGTAATCCTGCAGAGAGGGAGGGAGGGAGGGAGGGGGCCAGGAGGGTCAGATCAGATAGCCAGTCCGTTCCCCGCCGCCAGTGACATCTGCTTGCCGTTCCCCGCCGCGACGGGGCGAGAGAGGAGATACCGGGTAGAGAGGGGAGTACCGGCTGCACGCTCGCCGCCGCTACGCTTTCACTCACCGGGGAGAGAGCGGGGTGAGAGGTGGAGATCTGGAGAATATTCACGAAGATGGGTGCCACCATCCACTGTCCTTTCAACCAAACGCTTCTATGATTTGGCCATTTCACCTAAGGGTAGGGGTGTAAAGGGATCGGATCGGATCGGATTTTGCCTCTATCATATCCTTCACCATATTTTTTTCTCGGATTCGGATCGGATCGGATAATGAACGGTTGCGGATTCGGGGCGGATAGATATAATCACGGATTCGGAACGGAAACGGAGCGGATTCGGGGCGAAAAGAAAATTAGTCGGATCGGTATGCGCAATGTACATCATCAATCCACATAACCAAAAACAATAACTCAACAACGTAATAATCTAACAAAATTGTACTCTATTAGTTTAGACAAATAGAACTAACTACAAATTGTGCTCCACAAATGAACTTCACAACTCAATAACTACAAATTGTGCTCTATTAGTTTAGACATTTCGGTAGAAAATCAGATTATTCGGATTATAACCATCGGATAATCCTAATTAATATTCGGATAATCTATATTCGGATGCTATTTCACATACCATATCCTATACCATATCCGGGTGTTCAGTTCGGAATCGGATATCCTTATCCGGCAGATTCTTCGGAACCGGATATGGATTCTTTAAAACGGATTCGGCGACGGATTCGGTACGGAAATTATCCTATCCGTTTACACCCCTACCTAAGGGCTTCTCCAATGTTCAAATAAGAAAATGTATTGGAAAAGAGAGGACCGAGTTTTTTTTTTTTGACATTGAGAGGACCGAGTTTGATGGCTCTTGATGCGAGCAGAGAGTTTCATTGATTTCAGTAGAACATAAGAGGACATCCAAAAAATTCAGAATCAAATCCTTAACATAGAAATAAATAATACTTTGTACATATTAATTTGTTAAAATGACATTTTAGATCAATTTATAAATCAACATTATTTTCATCATTTTTGTTTCCATGGAAAATTGGCAATTGAAATAGGAGGCATGTCGAGACTTGGGTAATTGATTGAATAACCTCCTTTTCATTTGTTTGCATCCTGGTCACCTCTAAGACCATTTTATGTTAGGTGATTAAGTCACCATTGACCCCTTACGACGGTGGTCTCATTTTTCTATGTAGTAAAGTGAAAACAAAAAACACCACTTAAATCGACATACTAGGGATGTCGGCGGACGTCCGCCTGGGACCCCTGACCTGTCCGCTCCACTAATCCATCTTCCGAAATTAACTAACTCGTTTTTTATTCCATGCACGAAAACTCTCTGGCGGATGGTCCGCCTAGTCCGCCGGCGCGTCCGTCGACATCCCTACGACATACCCTCGCAATATTCTCCGGGAATGAATATAATCATATTCTCTCTTCTTTTTCATAATGTATATCATGGTATTTTGAGAAATTTTTAAAACGACCCACAGTGATACCTAACACATTTTTTGCATTCTACTCCCTCTGTCCCAAAGTATAATGCCCTTGATTTTCGATGATCAATAACTTATAATTTTTTATATTATTTCATACAAAATTAGTAATAAAGTACATAAAATGAAAAAATTGCAAGACGAGTGCAACAATACGATTTATATAATTCCAATACATATATAATTTAATATAAAACTACTTCCTACTTTTGTGTGTACTTCTACCCACATCTTGTATATCGCCTTAGATTTTTGTCTCCCGGTCACCCGTGATCCGACTATTTAAAAAAAAATCATATTTACAAGTTCTAAAAGAAAAAATCTGGATGTATCTAATGGTGTATCCCACAAACGTATAAAGAATCAATTTCAAATACTATTAATCTGAGCAACACAAAAATGACAAAAGTGTAAATCTTTGTATGCATATTTTCAAATCTCAAAATTTTATCAGATTTATCATTTTTGTGTATCCTATAATACAAAGAATTTGTACTTGATATTTGTACGTTTCTGGTATACACCATTGGTTACATCTGGATTTTTTTTTTACAATCTTGTAAATATATTTTTTGATTTTTTTTAAATAGCATGATCATTGGTGCCCTATAGCCAAAGACATTTTCCGCTTAGAAGTATATGTAATACTTCATCCGTTTGAGTATATATTTGAAATATCATTATATTAATAAATAAATAAATGGGTATGTAAAAAAATTGTACATACTACCTGAAAAATAATATATGCTATCGAAACAATCTTAATTATATACTTCATACTACCCGAACATACTCTTTTGTATGATGGATAGTAGATAGATTTTGTGAAATTCGTGAGGGTGTAATGGTACCGTGTAGAAGTATGATTTTTTCTAATTGAATATACGCCGCAACTGGCGCTCATGCGACCGAGACTTAACTCAGTCGGTTGACGTCATCCACAATCCCAAGTGCAATTTACTTATAACTCACATGTCACACGAAATGTGATGTAAATTTAATGGTCAGTGAGTTGCAACCCATATATAACTGGAAAGATAATTAGTTGCAGCTCAAAATCTCAGCTACCACCCATTTTGTGACTCACAGATTCTACGAGTAGCGCTGCAATTCTAATGGCTAGGGAGCTGCACCCCGTGTGTAACTAAAAATAATCTCGGTTGCAACTCACTTTTAACTCACGGATCACATGAATCACTATTCAAATCTAATAACTAGAAAGGCGACCAAGATTGAGTCAATTATCGGGTATCTGACAATTATCAATTCAGTTAAATATATAATAGTGTTCAAAGTCCACCTTAGAAACCGTGCATAAAAAGTGTCTTATGTTATGGGATGGAGAAAGTATTTTTTCTGTTCGAATTTAGTTGTTACAATCCAGATACTACGTACTAACATAACGTTACCATTACTCCATACACTACGGGAATCTGACGAGACGCCGACGGCTTCCGATCAGAAGGCCGTCAGCGTAGACAAAGCCAGACGGCAGCCGTCGGCGTAGACCCATCGGCGTTTCGCCCCGTCGGCTTACCCACCCGGCCGTCAGCGTATGTGTACCCGTCGGCGTACGTGGTGGTGGGACCGACAAAACGGCATCCAGCCGTTCCGTCAGCTCCTCATACGCCGACGGCAATGCCGTCGGCGTATGTGTCAACGTGGCAGCTTCCTGTGACCTCATGTGCGCCTGGGAGGCATCCTATTGCCGTCGGCGTATGGTTGACCATATTTATTTACATTTTGCAGTTTCATGCTGCTGGTTTCTAGCACATTTCAAATACAATTAAAATTGCACAAATTTTAAAACATCACAGAACATCATATATATAATCCAAACCATCATACAAACTCCAAATGACACAAACATAATTCGAATTCATAGCATTCATACAAACACAGCCGGGACACCCAACACATCCTACATCTCCTGAGATCTCGAGGTACCGATATCCGACCGCGTGAGAATAGGCGACCGACCACGTGGGGCAGCCGCCGTCGAATCACACGCGGAACCCGGCGAGGCACCCGGCGAGGCACGAGACGGTGTGGTCTCGCGCGGCGAACTCGGCGAGGCACCACCACTTCCATGCTCCATGAGCGCGCGCGTCGAAGTCGGCGAGTCAGCAGCACGACCAAAGGGTGCATTCCTGGAGCATCCCGATCCCTACATGTTTGAGTCCAAGTTAGCAACTTGGAAAGCACAGTATGGCGGTAATAACTGGTTTGGCAAATAACTTACCGGAGCCCTTGCGTTGTATGTGCGAGCGAACGCGTCCCTCGATGGGCACATGGGCGGCATCCCCACCCTAGCTGGCCGTTCTGGCAGCGGATCCCGCTCTCCAGTGGCAAAAAACCTCTCGGTCGCCTACAAGATAGTTTAGATGTCAGTAGTTGTAGAAAAAAAATGTTCAAACTAGAGGAAATGGGACTTGTCATCTTTTGCAAATATAAAGGTTGAAACTTACAGCATCGCGCAACTCTTCCCAGTCGTCATAGGCCGCTCTCCTCTGCAGCCACGAGTGATACTCCGCCGCATAATCCGCATAAGCGGCATCGTAGGCCGCCTCGAAATCAGGCTACAATTTCAAAATACAACGAATCTCGTCAACTTAGCCACTTAGGAACGAATGTCGGAAAGAGAATGAAATTGAGAAAAACTTACATCGGGGCGAGCTCGGGAAGGCTGTCGAGGAGGCAAGACAGGGGGTCGTCGGCGGTGAGGGTAGCCTTGATACGCGTGAGGCCCAAATCCGGAGTACGCGGGATTACCGCATCAAGACAGGGCAAACGGCCATGCTCCCAACCGTTCCCGGCCAGGACCAACGCTCTCTTGTCGGTGGCATGCTACATCGGCTTATCCACCTCCGGATTAAAACCTATGAACGTCGAGCAGTACCTTTCTATGTTCTCCTTGGCACTGCCAAAGTAAACGGGAAGCGAGGGCTGAGGCTGGGATAGATCGAGCTTCTTAATCTTCATCTTCTCCCATGCTTGCATGTCCATAACAGGCTCCCCGGTATCGGCCTCCTACATTTCCAAAAAGTGTTATGCGTATCAAGTAGGAACATGAGGGGAAATAAATGAAGGTTGTTCCATATATATATACCAGCTTTGCCTTGAAGCGATCATGGTTGCGGGCTCCCGCACAATGTGTCGCCCTGCTCCCGCGGTTTGGCTTGTTCCGTTCGCTCAAGGCTTTGAAGTCGGCGTCCTGCCCAAGCCACCTCGTCGCCAACGCCTCCCACGCGTATGCCTTACCATAGGCCCACTAGGGCATAACCTGAAAAAATAATACTCATGTGAAGAACAGATAATGCAATTGCAACTTAGCAGCAACATGTAATCTCATTGACAATTTACTTACCGACATGTAATCATCCAGGGTCATATCAGGTGGTCCATTCACAATCTCATGCTTCGGCGCCGTCTTGCCTAACTTCTCAGAACTGAAATGATTGATGGAGGTATGCTTTATATTGTAGAACTGCTGCCGTGCCAACTTCTTACAAGCCCCCAGCAAAGTCTTGTCCGCTGTGGCCCGATGCTCAGGAAGGACCCTATAGAATTTCTTTAATCATGCATAAAAAACAAATTGTGAGAGCATGGTGGGGTCATCAACTATGAACGAAATTCGAAAAGTTCACCTTACCCAAAACTTGGTGATGACGGCGTCAGAACATTTCTTGAAACTCGCGTGATCGGCGGCCTCATAGTCTACCCAATGGGTGGCTAGCTTCGTCTCGCCGTTGGGGACCGTAGAGTACAAGCCCGGTCAATACTTCCAAATCAAAGCTCCAACCAAGCTGTTAGGCGCACGGGCTCCCTCAGGAAATGTCCAATTGCTGCACAATAATCAAACATTAGTACATGTCAAATTTTCCTGACCACAATGAAATTACCATGTTTAAAATTAGTATAGTCACTTACTTAACCTCATTAGGCACAATGAGGATTTTCTCCTCCTCGGTAGCCGGTTCCTTTGACTCCTCAGGGACCATGGATTCCCCACGAATCTTTGGCTTCTTCTGCGGCGCAGAGGCTCCCGTCTCCTCGTCTCGAGACTCCATCCCCTCGTCTCGAGACTCCGTCCCCTCGTGCTCGTCGCCAGAAGTCGAGGGTATGTCCGAAGACACGTCGCCAGAAGCGGAGGGTATGTCCGAAGACACGTCGCCCCCACCTCGTGCTCGTCCCGCACCTCGCCCTCGTCCTCCCTCACCTCGTGCTCGTCCTGCACCTCGCCCTCGTCCTGCACCTCGTCCCCTCGGAGGAAATGCATCGGCAGCTCCCCCTCGTCCAGCACCTCCTCTCTCACCACTGTCGGACATGTAACGCGGGTCCGGAATAGGTTCTCTTCCACTTTTAGTAGCCTTCTTCTGGCGAATCCCCTTCAGCAAGGAGGCCGATGATTCCTTGTCTTGGCTCATCTTGGTCAATCACCTACAGGAATAGATCTAAGCATTCAGTTCAATCCTCAAATGCATAGCAGTTAATCAATCTAATCCGTGAAACACAAAGGACAAATAAAAATGTTAGGCAACTAAATTGTTCACATGTCGTGCACTGACCCACCCCCATCCGGATCGACATAAAAATAACATAAAGCAACTTAAAAACTACTATAACATGGACTCCGCCACAAACTGCACATGGATGTGAAACTTGTCACGCGCCCAATCGAGCGAAAAATGAAACAAATAATACAAACATAGCACATAAACAATATTCAGTAGGATTGTGCTTACATATATCCTCCAATAACAGGGGAAAGATATAAATCATTGCATAGGTACTTATCCGTGTGGTCATTTAGCTACTGTAAAAAGGAAGGGTATGTATCTATCCTTGTGCTCATTGGGCATAGTGATTGGATAGTTGTCGTTTGAAGCAAATGAAAACAAAGCTGCAGCTAAACCTAGACAGTGAGATCCATCCATCGATTCGGATTGGGTGTACCTTGACAGGGAGCTGCGTAGTCGCCGACGCTAGGGTTGGCGTCTGGAGGCCGGTCTAGGAGCCCGTCCGAGGGCACGGATCCAAGGCGCTGCAGCCGGCGTCGCGGAAGAGGGTGCAGGGAAGGAGGTCGCCGGGGAAATAGGTGCGGCGGCCGGCGGTGAGGGGCTCTGGGCGCCTGTGCGGAGAGGGGATGAAGGGGACGAGTTGCGGCGGCCTGGAGGAAGAGGTGGAGGGCGGCGGCCTGGAGGAAGAGGTGGAGGTGCGCCTGGAGGAAGAGGTGGAGGTGCGCCGCCGCTCTCTCCTTTCTATCGGGCTATGGGGTGGGTGCGGGATGCGAAGTGAGAGGGGTGGGGAAAGATTTGGGGAATATTGGGGTCTAGGGTTTGGAAAAAAAATTAAATAATATTATTTTAAATCTATTCTCCCGCCTTTTTTCCCCGGTATACTAATATTATGGCTGGCTGTTAACAGCCGGGATATCTATATTTTTCCCGGCAGTTAGTCTGCCTTCTCTAAGTTTTGCCGGCTGTTTACTTTTCCTGGCAGTTAAATTGCCTTCTAAAGTCGACTTTTCCCGGCTGTTCTTTGCCCCCAAATTTGGTCCGTGGTGTAGTGTATGTCGCGTCGTTGACAGGAATTGTGTAGTGTATGCCCCCTAGCTTGTGGTGGCATCCCGATGCTCCGGACCCCCTCTCCGGCGAAACCCTAGCCCAGCCGGAGAAAAGTCCAACTTATCATCTACAACCTTGACCGAAGCCGGAAGAGGGTAGCAAAGTGGAACTAGTTGCTTGGTTGTGTTAGGTAGGCCCTAGGAAGTCCCAAGACAAAGGTATAACCCAACTCTTGACAAGATTCCCTCCGGTTCGTCCGATCCGGGACTTTCACGCTATAAGTCGTGAAACTCGCTAGAGAGAAGTCGATGTCTGTGAAGCAACTCACACCCCAGAGTGGAATCTTTGCCATCCAAAACCCATAACACACTTGTACACACATGGTATGGCACCCCCTAGCTTGTGGTGGCATCCTGACGCTCCGGACCCCCTCTTCGGCGAAACCCTAGCCCAGCCAGAGAAAAGTCCAACTTATCGTCTACAACCTTGACCGAAGCCGGACGAGGATAGCAAAGTGGAACTAGTTGCTTGGTTGTGTTAGGGTAGGCCCTAGGAAGTCCCAAGACAAAGGTATAACCCAACTCTTGACAAGATTCCCTCCGGTTCGTCCGATCCGGGACTTTCACGCTATAAGTCGTGAAACTCGCTAGAGAGAAGTCGATGTCTGTGAAGCAGCTCACACCCCGAAGTGGAATCTTTGACATCCAAAACCCATAAAACACTTGTACACACATGGTATGGCACCCCCTAGCTTGTGGTGGCATCCCGACGCTCCGGACCCCCTCTTCGGCGAAACCCTAGCCCAGCCGGAGAAAAGTCCAACTTATCGTCTACAACCTTGAACGAAGCCGGAAGAGGGTAGCAAAGTGGAACTAGTTGCTTGGTTGTGTTAGGGTATGCCCTAGGAATTCCCAAGACAAAGGTATAACCCAACTCTTGACAAGATTCCCTCCGGTTCGTCCGATCCAGGACTTTCACGCTATAAGTCGTGAAACTCGCTAGAGAGAAGTCGATGTCTATGAAGCAGCTCACATCCTGGAGTGGAATCTTTGCCATCCAAAACCCATAACACACTTGTACACACATGGTATGGCACCCCTAGCTTGTGGTGGCATCCCGACGCTCCGGACCCTCTCTCCGGTGAAACCCTAGCCCAGCCGGAGAAAAGTCCAACTTATCGTCTACAACCTTGACCGAAGCCGGAAGAGGGTAGCAAAGTGGAACTAGTTGCTTGGTTGTGTTAGGGTAGGCCCTAGGAAGTCCCAAGCCAAAGGTATAACCCAACTCTTGACAAGATTCCCTCCGGTTCGTCCGATCCGGGACTTTCACGCTATAAGTCGTGAAACTCGCTAGAGAGAAGTCGATGTCTGTGAAGCAGCTCACACCCCGGAGTGGAATCTTTGCCATCCAAAACCCATAACACACGTGTACACATATGGTATGGCACCCCCTAGCTTGTGGTGGCATCCCGACGCTCCGGACCCCCTCTCCGACGAAACCCTAGCCCAGCCAGAGAAAAATCCAACTTATCGTCTACAACCTTGACCGAAGCCGGAAGAGGGTAGCAAAGTGGAACTAGTTTACAAGGTCATGTTTCATCACAGATACCACAACGGTTTAGGAAGATTCCTTCCGGTTGACCCCGCGGTGCACGTTTTGCGCGCTATCATTGCATGTGAGACCAAAATTTGCTACAATTAATTCAGAAAAATTCTAAAAAAAAGGAAAACCCGCGCACAACGTCATTTTATGTGACCTTCACACTGAGCTACCACGGACGGAGTTTAATAAGGTGAATAAAAAATAAAAATAAAATGATAGGCCGACGGCATTGCCGTCGGCGTACCTCCTGCCTTAACGACGTCCCACCGTGTCCGTTTTCCGGGGTGCGCGTCGTTAACTTACGCCGACAGCCAAACTGTCGCCGACGGCCGCCGTCGGCGTAAATAGGACTACGCCGACGGTTTTGGTACGCCGACGGCCTGGTTGCAGGGCAACCATGTGTCCGGTCGTACACCGACGGCCCCGACATTTGGCCGTCGGCGTCTTGTGGCTTTCCTGTAGTGATAGTTGGATTCCGTTACATGAGAATCCCTTGAATTTCGCGAAAGGAGATCAGATGGGCGTGTAGAAGAAGACAGGCTGGGAAATTGGATCTCTAGTCCTCTACACGATGGCGGACGACCATGACGGCCTCGGGGTTTCGCCGGCGGTTTCTCTACATGGTGCTCGACAACTATTTGCACCGGCCCTCCCCCGGTACACGCTGCACCGCATCGACACTGCTCAGTTCTTCAGCCACACCACTGTCTCGCCGGCGCCGGTGGAGCGTGCCCGCCTGCCTGAACCAGCCATGAGCTTCGGCATCCTTTCTACCGACATGAAGTTCACACTCGTTGGGCGCAACAAGGACAAGATCGTCGGCGTCGACCACATGGGTCGCGACGTGCTCTACGATGACCACTCGCACGCCGTCGCCACACTCCCCAGCACGACGGCGCCCAAGCGTTGGCCCACTGTGTCCGTCGTCGTCGACAGCGCCGAACTCGAGGACGAGGGCAGTGTGTACGTCATCGAGACGAACCCCCAGGCGTACCGCGCCGGCCGACGATCCGTCGAGGCTCTCGTGTACGAGCCCGCACAGTACGACAAAGACGACCAGCTCGAGAGCTGGGGCGACTGGGGTGCATGGCGCCCCTCCCGCCGCCGCCCTACGTGCACGACCCAGGCTACGGCGAAGACCCAGGCTCCGGCGAGATCACGCGCTACGCGGCGGACAGCAACCGCGAGGGTGAGGACGACGGCACGCTCATCTGGATATCCACGGTGGGCCGTGGCACCTACTGGCTGGACACGGCGAGCGGCTCGTGGAGCAAGGCGGGCGACTGGGTGCTGCCGTTCCGGGGACACGCCGTTCCCCTCCCGGTGCTCGGCCTCTGGTTCGGGTTCTCGGCCAAGGACAGCGCCCACATCTGCGCCTCCGACATGTCGGCCGCCCTGGACGACGACCGTCCGCCCACGGTGGACGAGATTTGGGAGGGGTTCGCGACGCCCGAGGGGTCCCGCGAGGTCAAGTTGTACCTGGTGCACCTGGGCGACGGCCGGTTTTGCGTCGCCAAGTTCTACGAGAGGCTCCAGCGATGGAAGCGCAGCTGCGGCTGCTGGTGTGACAGCGAGGAGGAGGCTTTCGCGATGCTCACCGGCGTGGAGGTGGTGCGTGGCGACCACACCGGCAGATGGCACCGCATGATCAAGCACAGGACGTTCCGATACAGCTTAGGCAGAGACTTCCACCAGTGTATACTTTAGTAGTACCAGTCTCTACTTTAGTCCGTCGCCGCATTAGTAGTTCTAGCGAATTTGGAAGTAAATTATCACGAATTTCTGCATTGCCCCACCATATGTTCAGTTGAGATTAGCTCAAAGTGAACGTATTGTGCCATTCAAATCACGCTGCAGATTGAGTACGTGCAGATTCTTCGGAGGTTACATGCATGTGATCTGTCGGCCAATTCTCAGCTTTGCCTTAACCAGGCGTACCGTCTGAGAAGACAGGGTGTCAAACCCTGCTTTAGAACTATTTATGTGGTCAAGTGAAAACACACGTACGTCCGAGGATTGGACGGGGCTTGCCTGTGCCCAAGGCGTGCGACCTGGACGCGTGGAACAAATCTAGCCTCTCTGACTCCCGCACCCTCAGCTGTGGCTGTTTCCGCTAGAAAAAAAACCCGTAAAATTACAACTCACTCCTTTCTTTTTCTCTCCCACCGACAGCCCCTTGAGAGTCGACCTCCGCTTCCGCCGTCCATCCCCGGCTCGTTCCCCTCTCCTCTCCGGCGGCGTTGCCGGCCGGCGTGGACGAGGATACGCAGCACGGGTTGTAAATAGTAGTAGTAGGATTTGCTTCGGCTGCAGCTTGCCCCACGTGGCGTCTTGGAGTAGAGTGCTAGATCCCATCGGCCGGATCTGGTGCGTGCTCGCCCTGGTGTTCATCGATGTGCTTCTCCGGTGGCAGGAGTTGATGCAAGCGGTAGAGCTGAGGCGAGAGATCTCGGCAAATAAGGCCGTCCTCCCCGTCTTTTCGAGCTTGTCCGCTCTGGTGCATCGGTGCTGCGCTGGACGGTGCTGGCTCAGTACCTCTGCTGTACTTCCAAGGAGGAAGAAGGTGAGATGGTGCTGTGCTGCGGCTCGATTCAATAAGCGCTGTCTGTGTTGTGCTGGAGCCTCTGGATTTGGTTTATCTGCTCTTCTATGCCGCAAAGGTAGTGGGAAGAGGGGTGGATGGATTCGATCTGCTGCTCCACGGGAAAATCTTCAGGCTGCTATTCACGGAGTTCCTCAATGGCGGCGAATGTGCGCCGCCGTTATTTCTGGCCAAAGTGGCCACTCCGTGCCGTGGTGCTTCACGCTCCATGGCGTCAACAACCTCGGTGTGCCGCATAGGAGGCCCTTCATCAGCTCTGCGGCGGCGCCCAACGTCGCACCGTCTCCAAGTGGTGTAGTCCCCGGCAATGGCGCAGATGGCCGCTGTGTTCAGCTGCTTCTCTTCCTCGGTGGAGAAGGACCCAATTGCGTTCCCAATTTTTTAGTGGAGGTCCTTTTTGTAAAGTCCAAGGACTTGGTTGTAATTTTTTTTTACTTCGAGGTCCTTGATGTAACTTGTAATCCCACCGACTAAATGCAGTCTGGACCCTTCGGGGTCCTTCCCTTGTGTTAAAAAAAATACAACTAGCACAACCTAGCGCCTCCGTCGTCTGCGCTACCCTCTCGGTCAGTGGGCTGGCCGCCACGGACCGGCGGCGCCTCACCCCGCTCCTCGCCGCCATGAGCAGCCTGATCACTGCTAACCCCGGTCGACCCCTTGTCCCGCTTCCTCGCGCGGCCCTCTGCTGAAACCACCAGGTCCACCGCCAGCTGTAGTGCGCATGGGGACGCGGTTGCCTGAAACGGGCCGGCGCCGGAGTAGCAGAGGTGCAGTCGCGCTCGTCCCGGTCGAGACTCCACAGCTCTGACCCCGAGGTGGACGACGGAGGCGGTAAGATTGGTCGACGGGATGGAGCGGAACAGGGACGGAGCCAGGGGGGCGTGCTGGGGCCATGGCTCCCCCCAACTTGGAAATTTTTTCTGAATACCCCCTTATATTATGTGGATTTGACACTAAATTTTGTTCAAAATCATCCATATGGCCCCCTCCATGTTTTGTAGTCTTCACTTGGCCCCCCTGGTAGTATATTCCTGGCTCCGTCCCTGGAGCGGAAGGCCTACGGCTCAGCTTCGGCTGCTTCAGTTCCGGCAGGAGACTAAGATCGGGTTCACACAGGAGAAGGAGTTGAGCTCTTCAAGGATACGAGTTCCTTGCGGACGGACGGACGCACCGCGCACCCGTAGCCTCAAGGATCGAGCTGGTCCAAGTGGCTGCGCCGCCGGCATATGCCGCCTGCCGCCGCGCTCGAGCTCGTAGAAGCAGCTGCGCGCTCCCAGGATCCACACCGCCGCTGGGTCCGGCTTGCCACGCCCGACAGGTGCCGTGCAGCGAGAGAAGAAGTGGCCCAACTCCAGCCGGCAGTAGTCCGGGAGGAACGAGAGAGCGGCGGAGGACATGGTGGCGATTTTCTCCATTGCTCTTGCAGCTCTGTGTTGCGACAGGTGATTAGGTGAAGATAAGGCTATGCTCGTACGGGGCCACTCATACAAGTCGATTCGTATGGAGGTGAGTGTTCCTACTTTTTTTTTGGCAGGGGATAAGCGAACGGGTGCGGAATTAATTGGATACTCGCCACGCGTCCAGTCGCACGGATGGTCGCACGGCAGGGGCACAGGCAAGCCTCGTCCCCGAGGATTAGCTGCTACTCCCCCGTCCTAAAATAAGTGTACTTCCATCAGTTTTTTAAAAAATCACCAATATTTATGACACCAACTGTGTATTTAACGGTGGCATGTTATTTTTGGTAAAAAAAAGACCAAGTGCCAAATATGGAGACCAAGCCTGAATTTACACGTGAATTCACTGTGGCAACGCACAGGCAGTAAAAAATTTTTTGATGGACCATGGCAACAAACGGGCAGTCAACTGTAATCAGTGTCAGAGATGTGAGCGAGCTTCATCTTGTTTTCCTCCGATTCGCACCACTCCTTCAAATCAGGCATCCGTATATATCAAGTGTTTGGAGCTGGGTGAGTTGTTGTATACCCTCCGGCAAAGACCTGATGCCTGTACAATCTTTGATCCGAAGGTGCTCGAGACGGGTCAAGTCCATGAGCCAATGCGGCAATGATGAGATGTTGCATCTGTGTATCACCAGAGTCGTAACAGAGGACAGACGTGGGATGATGTCAGGGGAGACGGTCAGGTCAGGACAAGCCTTGATCTCTAAATGACGAAGGCCAGAGAGGTGGCGAAGCAGTCTCCACTGCTGCATGGGCAACTCACTGTCTGCAACTGTCAGCCTTAGAGTGGCTGTAGTTAATACCGAAGAAGAAGAGGAGGAAGCACCGGTGCTTGGCATTGTACACTCTCCCCATGATGACAGCACACTATCACTCATTCTTATCTCCAAGTAGCCAGCTGCACTAGGAAGAAGTGGCCCCATCCTTAACTTGGGGCAATCATTGATGATCAAATAAGAATACGACGTGCCACTGGAGTCTGCCACACTCAACTCTTCTAGATGTTCCATACCGCTGAGGGTCAACTTATTCTCTTGGCTGACCCATGTTGGCAAGCTGACGCCATTATAACCCATTATCTTCAAGTTGTATAAACTTTTTGGTGGCACTAGTTTCTCCAACAACACTTCATCATTCACAAACCTCTCAGCACCTTCACTCCACGACAATCTTAAGTAATTGAGATTGTTTTTTTCCATCAACTTTATACTCTGAGCCTCTTCTACGGACTTCACGTTTTCAAGACAGACTATTTCCAGCTCCTGAGGATTCGTGTCCTGTAAGCAGACAAGATTGCTGCTCGATTCACCATCCCTAATGTGCACCTCAAAACGTGGTAATGATACGAAACTGGTACTAGGATGAGGTGGTTGTCCAACATGACCACAAAAGTACTCTAAATATAGGTTCTTCAAACTATCAATTCTACGTATACTTTTTGGTATCTTCTGAATATTACTGCAGTACGAGAGGTCCAGTGTGTGCAGCTTTCTCAGGTTACAAAAACTTTCAGGTAGAGAAGTAATACCATAATTCCAAGACAAGTCCAAATGCTCCAGATTGGAAAGGGCACTGATACGTTCCAGAAAACTGTCATTTTTACCTTCTTGTAGGCACAGCCTTAGATTTAAGTATTGTAGACTAGTGAGGCCATCTAGAGTTTCTGGTAGCAATCTAATACAATAACAATGTGATAAGTTCAAATATTGCAGGTCCGGGAGGCTCCACATAATCTTCGATATGTTTTCCAAAGCAGAGCATTCTGACAAATCAAGATGCACCAATTTTTTTAGCTCCCCGAATGATTCTGGCAGTTCTTTAATTCCACAGCCTGACAAATCAAGATACATCAGACCTATCATTTCTCCGATTGACTCTGGCAGTGCAGATAGAGAAGATCCTCGAAGACTGAGGTAAAGTAATTTTGACAGCCTAGTGATACTATCCGGAATAACTCCATGCCATACCCTTGGAGCATTAAGATACCTCAACTGCTTCAATTGGCCAATTGAATCTATCAATTCATGAATGGAGCGCTCGCCGAAGTCCAACACACGCAGGGATTTAGCAGATACAAATGCAGCAGCATCAAGTCGAATTTCAGCCGAGCCCATAAAACGGAGTGCCCTTATCCTCCGTGACTCCAAAGCCTTGCTACAATCATTGAGCAGTGCATAGTGGCAGCGGTTTCCCCCATTGTTACCATCATTGCCTGCGAGAAGAATTTCGTCGTCCATCACCGATCTTGCTAAGTCATGAACCAGGTCATGCATGGTGAACGTTATCTGAAACTAGCCATTACCAGTGTCAGATTTTTATATTTCAAGCATTTGATGCACTAACAAATTTAACGCTGACAGGTAGCATAGCATACTGGACCAAATTAAGCTATGCAATTGAGTGGTTCAGTCGATTCGATTGCACATAACAAAAGGACAGAAGATAAAATGCCGCTGTATAAAACTGCATCTTTGAGCATTATTTGTGTGCTTGGGAGAAGAAAGGAATACTATGTGCTACGTGCATCTCAAGTGATAGTTGTGCATGGTTAAATAAAATTCGTCGATGTACTTTTTAGTGGTGATTTAAAAACTTATTGTACTAAACTACTAATCAATGATGGCAGTTGATGTAAGCACAAATGCCCCGCAGCACATTATGCAAAATAGAAAAGTTTAGCCCCACCTTTCTTGCATCAAAATTTGAATTATGATTCTTCTATAAGATTTCATGCACAAAAGTTGGACATTACTTTTTTCCCTCCAGCCATTAGTTCTATAAGATTTGTTTCTTTTACTAGCATACAAAAATAAAACAAGTAGTCAAAATAATCAGGGATGTCCTCCGGTGCTTTTTTACGTGTGGATATATGCTTATATGGGGTGTGTTGTGGTGAGTACACGAGCAACGGAATCTAACAAGTTACATCAATAAGTTGAGTATATTGTAAAATGCATTAACCACTGAAAGATTGGATAAACATCTGCACCATATAAACCAGCATCATATGAATTCCAAAACAATAGCAGGAAGAAAATAATTGTAGTGTAAATAATAAAATTATGCACAAACTTACCAGTGATACCTTCGAATCTTCAAGGAAGGAAAGATTCAAAAGCTGAGTAATGTACATCTCGCCGAGCTCCCAAGCGGTGAAGGTTTGTGTTGCACCAATAAAACAAAGAGAAATCCACTGAAGAATTAGACCATCTTTAGATATCTTCCATCCTTTTGGAAAGATTGCGCAATAAGCAAAGCAGAGCTTCAAATACCGTGGCATAAAAGTATAGCTTAACCTCAAGGATGCAAGCACCTGTGATGCAGCCTTATCTTTCGGATCTGAAAAAGAAGCAGATTCTTTCGAGATATCACTGTCTCTCACTTTCTTCCAATGATTATAGGTCATAGTTTCCAAAATGGGTCCAATTGTTTGAGCTACTAAAGCCACACCTCCACACTTCGCTGCAATGGCTTCCCCTATGTCCTTCAGCTGTTCTTTGTCATCTCTAGATTCAAACCGACTTTTTTGCTTAATTATAGTCCAGCACATCTCATCCGTCAATGATGCTAGCTCATGTGGGGGAATGGTCGAAATTTTCCTTGCAATTTCCTCGTTGCGTGTAGTCGCTATAACAACCACCTTGCTACCATGTCCAACCTTAAGCATGGCAGTCAGACTACCCAATTGGAAATCATCCTCCTCCCACAAATCATCTAGAACAATCAGAATCTTCTTGTTGGCGAGTAGCTCTCCAAGTGATCTGGATATCATCTCCTTTTCAGTGTACCGACTCTCATTCCCTGACAATTGACTAATTAAAGAATTGCCAATTTTTTTCAAATCAAATGTCTCGGACACATAAATCCACACCCGGACGTAGTCTTCAAATTTGGTTTTATTATTGTAAACCATTTTCGCTAAGGTCGTCTTGCCAAGGCCTCCAATGCCGTGTATACCAAGGACAATGAAGTCTTCTAGTATGCTCTCAGATAAAGAAGCCAATATTTTATTTTCCTCTTCGGTCCTCCCAATGATTGATGTCTCAATGGTTGATGACGTTTCACGCATTTGTATGACCTTCGGCTCATCGGCATTAGCGCCCGGCACTAACATGAATTTCTGATATTGATCTGTGATCTCCTGTAGTTCCTCTCTCATCGCCTTCATCTTGTTAGCCATTGTGAACTTGGGGACGATTGTGCAACAAGGCATCATAACTGCTAGACGTTTCTTGATGGAGAACTGCACGAAATAATCAGATTAATTGTTAGTCATTGCTGAAACCGTTGGTGATATTAGGAAAACAAGTCTATTTTAGGCCAGAAAGTTTGATGCATGGTCTGACTTGCCTAACATATGAATTCCAGATTTGAGTATGAACATCCTCATGCGGGTCATTAATTTAAGACTTATGGTTAAATTTTTTTTTAATGTAGGTGAGTTCAACTTCGTCTATATAAAATTCGTATTCACTAAAAATTTAGAAGTGAAAATAAAACTTGGACAAAGTATGAGTTTTTGGTTGTGGAATAAGGGCGGGCCGGGCAGTTAACTGGTATTTTTTTTTCAAATGTAGCTGAGTACAAGTTCGTCTATATAAAATTCGTATTCACTAGAATATTTAGAAGTGAAAATAAAACTTGGTCAAAGTATGAGTTTTTGGTTGTGGAATAAAGGCGGGCCGGGCAGATCGCTTCGGCCTTGTGGTGGTGATGGCGACTTGTCAGTGTACAGGACGCTGCTCAGTTGTGTTGGTGTACAGGCGTTGCATCTTCTTCGTCGACTTGGCTGCTGCTTCGAAGCTCGCGGCGCAAGCGTTGCTCGGCCCTCCCCTTTTGCAGGTCGGCGGGCTGCGGCCTGATGAGCAACCACGGTAGCTGACGGTCCACTGTCCACGGTGGCCTATACTATGTTTTCCTTACAACTTACTACTGTCTACTAATAAATACAGCGTAGGTTAAGATTTACCTTCCGTGTTGGCTCAGCTTCAGTTCCTGCTTCAAAATCCTCAATCATGTCGGCGATGTCATACATCGCGTCCGTCAGACGCTTGAGCCACAAGCGCATGGATCTGTTGGTGTTGGAGTGCTCAGCGTCCTCGAGGAGCGCCTCGATGGACTCAAGTGTACTCTTCATCTGGTTCAGATCCTTGTCAAAGTTCAGCTGCTGCGCTTGATCTGGCCTCCGACGAACGAACCAATCTGCTGCACCACCTCCTTCAAGAGTGCAGCGGCAATCATGCCCCCGATTTCAGCCATGGCTCCTGCTCGCCCTGGTGCTTCTCTCTCGTCAGTCAGTGTGTGGGATGTGCAGAAAGGTGGGTGGGGAGAATGGGGATACGGCTTTTGTGGACTGGATCTTATCGTCACAGCAATTGCCAAGATGTTTCCACTATCAAATGATTTTTCCAGATCTGTCTCGTCAGTCGTCACTGTTTCACCGCACTCACTGGACGCCAGATTTCCACTATCAATTCAAGACTGGGACCAAACAACTACAGTATACGAACAATTCACTATCATGCGCTTTATTCCCTCAAGCCAATTATTATGTTGGACACCGGTGGAAGAAGATAAGATCTGTGCTCTTTTCTTTCCACTCCCGTTTCAGGCTGCTGTGGCTGTTCTCTAATGAATTACGTGCCGGCAGAAATTCTATCTGTTTTTCTTACAAAGAACTCCCACCATTTGTTGTTTCTTTCCGAAGTTTTATGCTCAAATTTATCAAACGAGAATAAATGAATCTTACAATTAGTTTCATATTTTCCTACTGCAGTGTACAGTGGAAATGAATGTACATGTCGCTCGTGTCGTGTGTATGGGCCAGTGGATATGTTTCGAATAATTTCACAGAATCAAATAATTGAAATTTGGAATCCATGAGATAAATTTGGAAAATCTGAATTTTTTGGGAGACGCTAAAATTGTGGTTAGTTCAGAAATTTTGAAATGTCCGAGATTTTACAAAGTTGGAAGATTGAATGTTCGGAGCATCCAAAATATTTCCGAAGTGTCCGACTTTTTTGCGAGAGGTCAAAAGCCTAGATAGTTCAGGAATTTCGTATGATCCAATAAAATTCAAAATTGAACCGCAGTGTCCAACATAAAATTCAGACTATCCGAAGTGACAAGATGAAAAGGCTATGGAAGAAAATAGATAAGCTGGCTCTTAGCCCAATTAACTTACTTAAGATAAATGGAGAATGGACTAAACAAATTAAATAGGTCATGCTTAACTATTTATTTTCCACCAAAAAATTTACTTAGTTAATTTCAAACAGCAAAATTTAAGTTGGTTAGAACTGTATGTTACAACAAGTGGCGGCGATATCCGATCGCACAATGAGGCACGTCAAATTGAGGCTTGATTCATCTCAACGGTCTGAGACGCCTGATCAAGTAAGGTTGGACCATGCAAACCTGTTTCGAGTCACAACAGTACGGGCTCCTCCCCATTCCAATAAACCTAAATAAATCAAAGTTTACATATGGAGCACGGTCCATCAATTTTTTTCTATTCTTCTTAACTAGAAGGCACCGTTTAATTACGAAGAAAAAGACTTTCATGGCGACATATTTGAATATCTTTGTCTTCCATCGTGAACTAATGATGAATGAAATATATGCAGAATTTCGTTGTTTGTCTAAAAAAATGCCATCATCTGTTGTTTCCTAAGGTTTTATGCTCCAATTAATCAAATGAGTATACGCCAATATTATAATTTGTAAGATTTTCACATAGTTCCATAAAGGGTCCATGTACTCATCAATCGCCTGTTTTTTAACACTAATAGTTTGCAATGCACGTATTGATTGATGAACATATTTTAAAACACATACCAAATAACATATAGACTTTACTTGCCAACATATTATAATTAACAAATTTCATCATAGCCTTAAAAAACTTGTAATAACATTTTGCATGCTAAAAACAACTTTGTCAAGCTAGCAAACCATGTTGCATATTATTCATACAACCGTTAAGTAATTGCAATGTTTACTCGGGTAGTCTTGTATACTTATAAGTATAATTTTGTATGTCTTGTAGCTGTAAGATATGGAAAATAAGAGAAAAGAGGTATTTTATCTTAACATGTCAATGAGTACTAAGAATATAAAAAATGGTGTAACTAAAGCTAAAATCCAGGGCAATATATAAGGGAGTAGAGATAACTATTGTCTTTAAAATCAATGATAGCTTCAAATGCCTGCAAAGCAACAAATGGTGATTTGACAGAATAGTTTGACATAACCGTTTCTCTAGATATTAGTGATAGCTTCACTTTTAAGCGTGCGTAATTTAAGGTGGAATCTTCATAGAAGTAAGAAATTCTGGAGCACAAATCGCACGACAATATATAGTCTAAACTTTGAGAAGCTATAACAATTTGAGAAGTTGCAAAGCTAAATAACTGCACTTTGAGAATGCTAACATCAAAAACCCAATCAAAGGGCTGGGAGTATATGTGCATAGTTCTTTTATAAAGCAGCTAATTTTCACCATCGACTAATTTCTAGAGACTAAATATAATATCCTTGAAGTACAGATTCATGAGGGAATCGTTGCTTCATATTGTACAACAGAAAATGAAATTAAAAAGAAAAGAGAGAACACCTATAAAGTTACACATGCTCCAAAGAGAAAATGACACTGTAGCTCCATGGTCGTAATGGGATATCAAAGAGTGGAAGATTTCTTAATCCCGAGCTCCAGTGCTAGCTCTTTCCGTTTTAAACAAATTAAAAAAACATATTTAGAAGTTTTAAAAACTGTGAAAAAATCATGGATATTCTAAATGATGTATTCAAAAAACGTGCAGAATTTCAATTAGAAATATTTTTTTCTTTTACGCTACACAAAAATGACAAAATCTACAGATCTAAATATAGTGTTTCAAATCTTCAAACTTTTTAAGATTTTGTGGCAATCATGCCCCCGATTTCCACCATGGCTCCTGCTCGCCTGGTGCTTCTCTCTCGTCAATGTGTGGGACGCGCAGAAAGGTGGGTAGATGTTGGACACGGAGGAAGAAGATGAGATCGGTACTCTTTTCTTTCCACTCAGTTTCAGGCTGTTGTGGCTCTTCTTGAATGAATTACGTGCCGGCAGAAATTCTATCTGTTTCTCTTAGAAAGAATTCCCACCATTTGTTGTTTGTTTCCGAATTTTATGCTCCAATTTATCAAACGAGAATAAATCAATCTT
>CAMZMU010000043.1:56197472-56489502 GCA_947311845.1 Poa pratensis | reverse complement strand
CGATCGAGATGGGATCGGCGATCGAGGAATACGGCCGAATTAATTAGAGCGTACGTACACGTACTGGACACCGAGAGCGGCACATGGAGCAAGGCCATGGACTCACCATTCCCATTTTCTGGGCACGCTGAGTGCGCACCGGAGCATGGCCTAGCTTCCCAATGTTGAATGACAGCCTAAGGTCAGCCTCGGCACAGGGACTGGGACAGCGGCCTACTCGGCGCGTGGGATTCGAACTCCGCTAAAGCGGGTGGAGCCGCCGTGCCCTTCTAGGGTGCGGCGTCTGGGAGGGCTTCGGGACGCCGAGCGGGAGCTCCAATGTGAGGTCGCACCTCCTGCATCTGGGTGATGGCGGCAGGTTCTGCGTCGCCAAGCTATACAAGATGAGGCAGCCGCTACTGCCGTGGGCATGCCCTCGGTGCTACAACGACGGCGTGCCTGTTGACATAAGCTTCGCCATGTTCACCGGCGTAGAGGTGGAGCGCTGCGACGGCGGGGAGCTCCGCATGATCAAGCACAGGTCGTGCAAATATGCCTTTGGTGAATATAACTTTCCCCACGCTGTACTGTGGACGGGTGATAGTCATGACAGGACATCGATCATTGGTCCCTAGTTAGAAATCAATCTTTACTCATGAGTAATTAAAATTGTAGAAACTGAAGAAACAAGTTGCCAAGGAAAGCATGTGTCAAAGTTCATTTTTTTCGGCATACTCCTCTTCAAACAGAGGAACGAACTATGAATTTTAATGAGTGATCATGTATGTCTAGTTTTCATTGTTTTTTATTTTCTTTTTGCAAGTTAGATTTTTATTTTTTAGGACTTGCTATTTCTCGAAAATGATGCTATTTTCATAGTATTTTCGACAAAATATAATATTTAAGTATAATTGGGGCCAAAATTGTAGCCTATTTTGAATTAATTTGCCAATTATGCGTCTAATTTATCATTTTGTTTTTTTGATGCGTTGAATTCATTTATATTTAATATTTTGCGACGCCGCTTTCTGTTGTCGTGTGAACATGGTAAACTGTTTTCATAATTTTGCACTATTACGATCTATTTTTATATGTTGAGAGTGTCGGGAGCACCGGATACGCTATGACATATAGGAGGGGAGTGCCAATAAAAGATCTCTTTTTCTTGTGGACCTATGCTTAAAGTTTCAGATGGCCAACTGTAGAAGCATCGATGATGTGTGTACTCTAGGGTTGCAGTGAGTTTAGAATTGATAAATAATCGAAAATAGTATCAAATGTTTTCAAAATATCTGAAAAAATCTTGTCAAAAAAAATATCTGAAAAAATTCTCACGGAAACACATAAATGTGCTCTACATATCTGAAAAGTTTCGACTAAAAAATAATAATGTCAAGACTTCAAAATAATAATTTATTTCCAGAACCAGTGGAGCTTGGGAGTACAAACACCGCACTCAATCGATGCTCCACTACATGGATAAAAATAACTAGGCATCTTCAAATTTCTTAATTGAGAGTAGTGCCTCTTTAGTCCACCACATGGTCAGTGCCTAGCAATTTCCATCACTAGGGCAATTGATTTCTGGAGCTATTCCTCCACATGGATCAGTTTCTTGGCGGCTGGTAGGTGTTCCTAGAAATGAAAGCAATGTATGCAATTGGAAGGCAACTGAGAAATAAACAAGGCCGGCCACACATAGATGCAGATAAACCTCAAGAAATCATCGATAGTACTCCCTCCGTTTTTTAATATAAGATGTTTTAGCAACATGCACATGTACACAAATATATGTAGACATGTATTAGTGTGCATGTTCACTTATTTTAGTATGTATGAAGACAACATGTGTAACACCTAAAACATCTTATATTAAAAAACGGAGAGTAGTATCGATCGATCAGTTATGTCATGGATAGTAGTATCGATGCATTGTACGAATTAGAACTGATCATGTATATCAGAACCACCGGGCTAGGAATACACATGGTAAATTGTATCCACATGCATTGTGACTCACATGTTGTATCCACAAGGTAAGTTGTTTTCAGAATTCTATCTGTACGACTTATTTGACAAGGCCTCTTCTTGACCGTGAAACTTTGCTTAAAGTTTCAGTTAGCCATCTGGAAAAGAAAAAAAAAACACATCTAGAGATGCGCTTGCCATCATTTTCTTAATCTTAACGGTGCACCGGCCAGCCAGGTGTACCTACAAATGAGAAGCATGCATGTGCAATCGGATCAAGAGAAGCTACCTCAGAGTGAAACAAAACTAACCACACATACAAACTACCATGGTAGGAGTTGGACATGCGTTTGCCATCATTTTCTTAATCTTAAGAAGATCGTAAAACAACGATCTCCAGGATGGAGACTGGACTCTCACAACACATAATATCTGAAACAAGTTACTTAGTTGCAGTTGACCTTCAATTGAGAGTTTGAGACTAGCTGAGGTTCCAGCGACCATTCAGAGTGCTTTTGGGACGGCCCAGACCGAGCACCGCCACTAGCTATAGTTCTTATTCGTACCACCGCCAGTGGCATCAACGGCAGCAGCATCTCCGCCAGTGGTGTCGCGCCTTGCTGAAGTCCCGGGCAGCCAGGGCACCGACATGGTGGCGGAGACCTGCAGCACCGCCATGCGGTTAAAGTCCTCGTACAAGGCCCTGCCGAACAACTCCTGCTGCCCGACGACGGAGCCTGCCAGGGGGGCCAAGGGCAGGAAGCTCACTCTCCAATTGTTGCCGGAGTCGGGCCCGGAGACCCTCACCATGCCGGCGCCCTGTGGTGCGTCGCCAGAGGGCTGGTACAGGGTGGAAACGTCCACGGACTCGCCGGGTTGGATGATTCCGATCTTGTCCGAGTCGTAGTAGCCGAGGAGGACGTGCAACGAGAGGTGCTGCCGGATCGCCTCGAGCGGCATGGCCTTGATCAGCGCCATGTCGTCGTTTTCGAGAGCCAGGACTGTGAGTGAGTCGTCGCGCCTCATGATGTCGGGTATGAGGCCCGTGGACGCGAGCAGGCTGCTGAACTCGCCGAGCTCCGGGAATGCCGCCAGGATTGCGGTGATGATGTCAGCGGCGGGCGTGGCAGGGCGGTGAGGATGCTATGAGGAAGAGGATGAGCACGGTGAGGGAGTTCTTGGAGGTGAGAACGAAGGCGAGCGGTGCCGCCATCGCGTAACTTGTGCTGAGCTTTTTTTTGTGTAGGATATGAAAGGAGTCGATGATCTGAACAGCTTGTGGGTGGCCTTGGTTTTATAGCAAACTAGCATGGTATGTGCGAAGGCAATATATCCAGAAAAATATGTCTAATTCCACATATATATTTCTAGTATTATAATTCTATATTCACCATAAATATAAAATGTGTAAAAAATATCTTCATAAGTTTAAATTTGTGGACCAAATATTTTCTATCAATTGGGAAAAAAATATCATATCATTAACTGTACATGTCGTTTATGCATTTTGTGGACCAAATATTTTCTATCAATTGGGAAAAAAATATCATATCATTAACTGTACATGCGGTTTATGCATGGTGATATTTATATGTTCATATCATTCAAATCGTATAGTGATCTAGGGTGAAGATTTTGTTGTTGTTATTGTTACATTAGGGTGAGGTCATCGATATTAGCTCATTGGCCCTCAAAAATGGGCCAGTCTTCTTCATAATCTGTGTTGTCGCTATTCAAATTAACATATTTATTTTTCCTTCTGAATCAAACTATTATATGAAGTATAATAGAACATATTTTTTAGATGCATTGAGATTCCTTCCATTTTGCTCATTATTAAAAAATGGGGCTTGGAGGGTTAGACAGTCCTCCAAGCAACTTTGATAGAATAAATTCCGGTGAGTACGCACGAGGGAGCGGGCGCTGTCACTCGAAGTCGAGACCTCGCGGGCAGGGAGGTATCAACACCTCCTAGCTATCTGGGCTACGCCTCGGTTCTCCAGTTTGCTCATTATTACTACCCATGTTTATATGACATATCTTTTCAAGATTGTGCAATTGAACCCATCTATCTTTGATAATTTAACATTTAAAACTAAGGCATTTATATTTTCAGGTAAACATAAACCATTAGATTTTCCATTTATACTTAATTGATCTCATGTTGATGAAAGAATATATCGCTTCAGTTTGCATGAATAGCACATCTTTTCAATTTGTCCTAATTATCAGGGTGCAATCCTAGCTAAGTTTACAGTACTCTCATGTGTAGCAAGACATTGCTTGTATATGTCCAAATTAAGGAACAAGTTAAATACTTTTTTTTCGGATTTTTGTATTATTATTTAATGATTCGGAGATTCTTATTTATTTCTAATCATGTACGTAAGATTTATTATGAGAAATTATAGCTTTCATCATTTTATCTCTATTTTACTGGTTCTTGCATTCATAACAAATTTGTACATATTTGAGATGCATTGATTCCTTACCTTTTGTTCATTATTATTACCATGTTTCTATTGCATCGCTTCCTATGAGTGTGCCATCAAACTCATCATCTCTGATAACTTTAAGTTTAAAGCCGACGCATTTATATTTGTCAGCTAAACATTAAACCAATAGATTTTCTATTTAGACTTAATTGAATTAGTGTCGATGAATTAATACACTGCTTTAGGTTCCATTAATAGCATATCTTTTCATTTTGCCCTATCGATGATGCAATCCTAGCTAAATTTGCAGTACTCACATGTAGCAAGACAATGTCTTTATCAAAAGTAAGCAATAGATGAATTAATTTAAGTTCATATTTTCATGTTTTTAATTACATGGTGAATATTTATTATGTTATATTATTTAATGACTTGTAGATTATTATTTCTTCCAATATATTACTATTATTTATTATGAGAATTTATAGCTTTCTTCCTCTTTTTTTTGTCTTTGGCAGGTTCTTGCACTTACAACAAATTACGAAGTTAAGTGTCTGGTAGATACGATATTTCCATTGTTGTTATCATTTGGGGTGCCGGACACGATTTTGCTCGGGTCGAGGCATTGGGGGTCCCTAATGGGCCTTTGGGGACCCATTTGGAGGCCCCGGTGGAGATGATCTTAGACGTTGGGGGTTCCTTCTAAGCTCCGCCATGACAAACTCTATAACCATGGATATTGAATATATTTTAGATTTTTTGTAAACTACAAATATATTTTAAAAAATATAAAATAGAGGGATTACTCTAACTCGAACCAATCTGACTTGTCGACACCTACACTAAAATTTGCTTCGAATGTTTTTGGACGTGCTATGTGTCGAGAAGTCATTTTGCTGCTCTGGACCTGGTTGGTGGAGTTGAGTTGAGAGGAGGAGTGAAGTGGAGCGGAGAGGAGCTCTCCCAAACACAGCTCGACATCTTTCGGGAATATTTCTCTCCAGATCTCCATCTTTCACCACGCTTCCTCCCTAGCTGCGATCGGTGCAGACTATCCGTCGTAGCGGCCGTGACCGGGCAGCCGGTGCCGGGGAACAGCGAGGGTGGTCAGTGCCTCCTTTCCCCTCTGTCCCCAATCTCTCCTCTTTCGCGCTCCTCTCTCATGTCTCCCGTCTCGAGGCGGGGAACGGCGAGCAGTGGCGGCGGGGAACGGGCGGATTCTCCTCTCCCCTCTCTCGCCTGACTCCCCTCTCTCTGATTTGACAGCCCCTCCATCTCTCTCTGCAGGAGCACGGGACGGTGCCAGAGGATTGAGCCGGCGACCAAGAAGAAGCCCGGCACCAACCTTCTCTGGTGATTGTCCCCGAAAAGTTCAGAGGTAAAACCCCTATGCAAACAATTTTATGTTGCAATGTGTATGGACAATGAGCATGGTTCTGTTCGTCGTGATTGTTGGACAGCGGAATAAAAAGGTGTGCCGGGGTCTCCGTTTCACTCTTGCAAAGTTGACAAAGCCCACAGTTTGGCCACCCTCGACGAGTAGGCCGATCCGTCGTCACCCAGTTTTGAAGAACCGACGAAGCTAAAAATTGGCACTTAGGAGGAGCTCAATTGTCCAAACCACCGGCGCCGATGCCATGTAGCAAGTATGGGGGGTGGGGGGGGGGGGGGGGGGGAGGGGAGGGGGGCGTGTCAAATTGCACCGAGTAGGCAGAGGATGCAGAGTACATGCCGTTGGTGGTAAGCCTCCAAGAGATGGTGTCGCCGGTGTGCTCGTATTGTTCGTGAAAACTTTGCTTAAATCTTTTCAGTTAGCCATATGAGTGCCGGCCAGCAGGTGTACCTAGAGATGAGAAGCATGCATGTGCAACCTGATCAAGACCAATAAGGTACTTGAGAGTGAAACAAAACTGAGCACACAGGCAAACTACCATGGTTGGACATGCGTTTGCCATCATTTTCTGAATCTTAAGAAGATCATAAAACAACGATCTCCAGGATGGAGACTGTACTCTCACAACACATAATATCCGAACAAGTCGGAACTCACGACACATACTCAGTTGCACTTGACCTTCAGTTCATACTAGCAGCAGTACCACCGACCATTCAGAGTGCTTGGGACGGCCCATATTGAGCCGCCACTAGTTCTTCTTCGCACCACCGCAGTGGCATCAACGGCAGCAGCATCTCCGCCAGTGCCGTCGCGCCTTGCTGAAGTCCCGGGCAGCCCGGGCGCCGACATCGTGGCAGAGACCTGTAGCACCGCCATGCGGTAAGGGTCCTCGTACATGCATGGACCTGACGAAGAACGCCCGCAGCCAGTCGCCGGGACCCACCGCTGGGCCACTGGGCGAGAGCGAGAAACTCACATCCTCGAGGTTGCCGAAGTCGGGCCCGGATACCCTCACCATGCCAACGTCCCGGGGGTTGCCGGACGGCTGGAACATTGTGGACAGGTCCACGACGTCGCTGGGGCTCTGAAGGCGGCCGACCGTGTCCGAGTCGATGTAGCCGAGGAGGACGTGAAGCGAGAGGTGTTGCCGGATCGCCTCGCGTGGCATGGACCTGAGCGGCGCCATGCCGTCGTTGTCGACGGCGAGGACCGTGAGCTGGTAGGCGCGCCCCATGATATCGAGGGTGTGGCCCGTGGACGTGAGCAGACTGCAGAACTCGCCCAGCTCCGGGTGGCCGCCAGGAGGGCGGTGATGTTGTCCCCAGCGTGGCAGGGCGGCGACGACGCTATGAGGACGAGGAGGAGCACGGTGAGGGAGTACTTGGAGGTGAGAACGCCGGCGAGCGGTGGCGCCATCGTGTAACGTGTGCTACGCTTTTTGTGCACGTGACTAGCGTCTCGTTGATCTCTGCCACTCATGCAGAAGCCTTAATTATCATCTGGGACAGCAATCGTTGCATCGATCATTTCCCGCCGTACCGTAATAACTTTGTTGCTAGATCAACGACGGCAGCGGCGAAGGTGTCGTGGTCGCATGCATGCACGTACTCTACGTTTAGTGTCGGTCGCCCAACAAAAGGAAACGTACCAAATCAAAACGTTTCTCTCTCGTCGATCTCTCGCCGCGCCAAGGAACTAAAGACCCCTACGTACTCCCAGCATGTACGTACGTTTCGGGGTTTTCCCTTAATTTTTCCTAAATCTATACTGTAGAAGAAGAACGACGACAGTAGGAGCATGCACCAAATCCATCGCGCGCATGCATGCGTTCCAAGTTACTAATTACCAACTAAGGCCTCCTTTGATTTGAAGGAAGTATGAAGGAAAAGTAGAGGGTTAGGAATATTTCAAGAGATGCTACTGTTCATCCTTTGATTCATAGGAATGGTGGAAGGGAAATTCATAGGAATTTTTCCTCTAGCTGTCAGATTCAGTGCAAAATCGTAGGAAAAAAAGAATCTACTCAGAGCTCATGTTTTGATTCCTGTGAGACAAGGAACGAGGGAAAGGATTACCGCTGCCATCCTTTTCTATCCCTTCCTATTTCCTGTTCCTTTAATTTTCCTTCCCTACAAATCAAAGAAGCCCTAAGACAACACGAGAACGAGAAATTCAAATCTGTATAAAAAAGTGTGGCTGGATCGATCCGAGACGACAGCGCATGGCTGAATAAATCAAGAGGGCATCATCGAGTTACCTGCTGCTGCTGGATCCACCTCGCCGCCGCCGCCGCCCGCCGGAGATCGACGGAGCGTCTCCATTCTCGCCACGCCCACGCCTCTCGCCAAGCTCGCCCAAGACGCCAAGTCACACGCGCAACCGCACGCGGCTCCCGCACAATGCCCTCATATTTATAGGGGGAAGGCTCAGCCTAGAGGTGGCGGTTTGAATTTTGAGAGGAGGGAGAGGAGAGGCGGGAACGAAATAATTTCGCTTCTCTCTCCCGTACATCTGCTGCGCATCCGGAGCGATCAACACCTAAGATGAGATGAGATGTTGCGATGCTACGGATTGGTGGCGTAGAGTTACCAAACAGTCAGGGTAAATAATGCACGCCTAACTTATATGGAAGGACACTCCTAATCACGCGACTTATGTGGCGGCCTTCTCTCCATGGATGGCCTCGTATACGCCGGGATTTGATCTATAATCACGCAAGATAACCAAAGGCCCCGTTAACCTAGCAGATCTAATCGGCAAGGACTCTTGCTCCCGTGTACTATATGTGTTTGGTAAAAGGTGGGCTAGGTCGTTAATTAGAATAGCATCAGATATGCACTAAAATCACATCTAAATAATACGGAAATACCACTTTTCACACGGCGTGTGTGCCGGCCTTCTCTCCATGGATAGTCCGCTAAAATGTGTGTCTAGATAGCTATTTAATAAAATATAATATACACCGGATTTGATCTAAAATTACGCCAGATTGCCAACGGTAAACAAAGCATATGAGCATATCTAATCAACAAGGACTCCCATGTCTGACCGGTTCTAATCTCGACGGCTTGATAAAAAGTGTGTCTAGGTAGTTAATTAGAATAGAATGTTACATTTGGATTTGCACTAAATTAGGCCAAGATTACCAAATCGGGCTAAACGATGGCCTGGTAAAAGGTGGACCTACGATCACGCCCGGATTTGCTCTAAGATCACGCCAGACTGCCAAATGTCCCGTAATAAAGCATATCTAATCTACTCACTCCGTTCCAAATTAATTGACTTCTATTTGGCCACACGTGGATGTATCTAGACATGTTACAAGTATAAATACGTCCACATTTGAATAAATGGAAGTCAATTAATTTGAAACGGAGGGAGTAGAACGTAATGCTAACGCCAGAAACATAATTTCTCTGCTCCCTACTTGTACAGCAAATCTGGCTAACCGATTTAAATTCTACATAATTATGTAAATCATGTACTTTGAATAAATAAATATCTGAATCGTGAATATTTTTTCATGAGGGAAGAAGCATTTTCCCGCTGTTTATTTAGCAATCATGTGGTTTAAAGGAATACAATGTTCTTCGGGAGGCTGTTGGAGTCAGAGTCGTCGGCCGATTTCTCGGTTCATGGAACTACTACGAGCTTTTCAATGAGCTTTCTCTTTGTTTCTCGGTTCATGGAACTACTACGAGCTTGTCAATGAGCTTTCTCTTTGTAGTTATTGGGTTCATGCCTCAACGACGGCGTCGAGAATAGGCACGCCATCACATTCATCTCCCTCGTAAGCACACCATAAACTCCAAAGTAGGATTGTTTTAAGGTGTTGATGACTTCAAGGCAGTCCGGCGCCACACATACACATTCGAGGTTCAAGTCCTTCACCAAGGTGAGTGCCTCGCGGCACGCCATTCCTCTCTAGCGGGTGTGTGGTGTAGGAGTCACGCAGTGTGATGGGCTGAAGCTCCAGAAAAGCACCAGAATCAATCACACGCTACAAAAACAAAGCAAGCCTCCTTATCTCATCTTCGCTGTCGCCGCATCTCCATTTCGCTACTTGTACTAGACCTTTGGCAATATTGGATACGCTATTACAAAATGGAGTCCAATCATCATATATAACCTGTTTAATTTCCACTAGCAGCACCCACAAACTTGAATCTACTAATCTTTAAATATAGAGATGGGAACACCTAATACCAGCGACATAAATACAAATTCTGAAACCACCAAGATTCATCAATCATTCTCGCAACACTTTGCAATTGCATAGAAAACCAAAATACTAATCTATGTGGACATGAATGGGTACAACCAGGAAAGAAGATGCCTAATGTACACACAAATATTTGATCTTATTCGCGTATTCTTTGCCATCATTTGGTTCAGAACAAAGATACAAAATTCAGTACTCGAACTCTGCTTCAAAGTTAAACCAGATAGCTCGCTAGAAACCCCAAGTGTCCAACATGTCCTGCTCCTGTCCAGCTGTAACAAGCAAGCTCTTTTTCCACCTCAACAGCCCTATTGCTCCAATACATTGCCAACACAAATTAAATCACAGTTGCTCGTCTTCAAACAGCATGTAATCATCCATTAGCTCACGATTGTGGATATTAATAAAGTATAGATCTAGTAGTTACTAGTTGACATATCAGTAGAACTAGTGGAAAGTTTGCCAACTTTTTCATCATATACAAGCTTGGTTGTGAACATGAAAAGAATTGCAGTATATTACGACGTACATACAAGACTAATAAGATGGATCATTGCAGTTACATGATTACAGAAGCAAGATCTAGGGGAGAAAACAGTGCTGTAATAATGAAGAGATTTCATCCTAGAGTGATCTTTTCAAGCATGGGATGTGCTCAAATTATAATTGGAGAATTATTATATGCAGAAAAGGTTTATTCAAGCATGATAAAACTTTATCATATAATTTAGGATGCTGTCAAAAAAATTCGAGCATGATTAATCCTAGGATTTGGGAGGCTATCGACATTTTTATTCATGATTATTAAATCCAAAGATTTATGAGGAGGCTACAGGTTAGCATACTTGTGTGATAAAAGATAATCATCAGGGTCTGCTACGCGCGTGCCACTGCTTATACTTTGTTCAGATTGGCTAGCATACTTGTGTAGCCAAACCAATCTGAACAAAGTAGCAGTGATAAATATAGAACACCTATGCCATGAATGTACAAATCGCGGCTCCCAGGATTCAAACGGACTACATTAATAATCGTGTTTTTTTCTATACGGTGCATCGTCATGCAAAATGGATTCATTTGTAGGAAGGAGAGCTCACCAGCGGACGCGGCCTTGTCTGTCCTGTAGCGCTGCCGGGACGGATGTCGCGACCACCCTAGGGTCCGGAGCAGCAGCTCGGGGTTGGACACCAGCAGAAGCAGCTCGGAAGCAGCAGCAGCACCGCTGGACCCCTCGCCGGAAGAGCTCGTGGAAGATGCCGGCAGCAGCTAGGAGAGGCTCTGTCCGGGGCGCAATATTGACCTGCAAAACACAACCAATTGATCTGTGAAACAATGATACAGATATAGGCATATAGCATGCAATCCAGTAATAATGCTTGCATATCCTGTACTAGGTGAAATATATATAAAAAAATGGCACTTGAAGAGTGAATGAGCAACAAAAAGGCAGGCCATGTTTTGTTTGTGGTTACGATCGAATGTGAGTTTTCTTGCAATCCATGGTTTCCTACTTGGATGGAAAGTTCATTAAACTTTAGTGGGACTGCACTAGCCGGTTACATGGCAGCCATGGAAGGAACCAAAGAAGAAAAGGATGGACCTATATATGTGGTGCAGATAAAGAATATATGGCTGGATGAACATCTCATCGAAATTGAGGAAACTCTTACAATAGCAAAGAAAGCCACTCGTCACGCTGGCGGATCCAGGAGCAGATCAGTTGCGTTGACGCCCGTCTTCAAAGAATCCAGGAGCAGATCAGTTGCGTTGACGCCCGTCTTCAAAGAATTCTCTCTTCTAAATTTTCCCGCTCGTCACGCTGCATGCCGCCGTACTTTCGTATGCATTTTTTTTTTTGCGTTTCTTTCGTATGCAAATTGCCCTAGCTATATACGTGGTGCACCCTACTTCCGTCCTGCTTCCGTCTAAAAAAGTCTTTTTCTTTTTTATGGCAAATAGTCCAGCTCTATACATGTTGTACTTCGATCTCGCCCCACTTCTACTGATAATTTGTACTCAATCTATTTTTCTTTACTTTGCGTTCTGGGTTTAGTTAAAGAAGTCAAACTTTATTAAGTTTGACCAAATATTTGAGATGAACTATCAACATCTACAGTGTAACATCTATAGTTTAGATTCGTCATTAAGTATATTTTCATATTATATGCATTTGGTATTATGAATATTGATATATTTTCCTATATTTGCTTCCACTCAATCGTTCAGCTGTACACATGTAACGCATCCTCGATCTTATTGCCGATGTTTGTTTGTACTACATAGGGGGGCGGAAAAAGTCCACGACATTTTCAACCGCACCTAGTTTCTATGCGCTTTGCTGCCGAGCCGCCTGACGTATTTGCATGAACCGGACAAGCGCTGGCTGATGGGAAGTATCAGCTCACCGGCGGGGGGGTGGCTGCCGGGTCAGGGGCTTACTTGCTGCTGCGGTGAGGTGGTCGCCCGGTTTGGACGCCATGCTGCTGCTGCTCCCGGCCCGGCCCGGCCCGGCGGACCGCGGTGTTGCTGCCGGTTGTTCTGTTGTCCCACATTTTCTGTGTCGCAGGTGCTGAACTTGGCCCGATTCTGCACAACCGCATGTCGAATACGTACATTGCTTATGCATCTTCGTGAGGAAACCGGCACATTTGCTAGTTGAGTTGAATGTGCATGCCCGAGTCAGCGACCGCGTACGCAATTCAGCGGGAGGAAACTGAGGCAATTCCTACAAGAAGGCCGCCCAACCTCAAGTCAAACTTTATTGTGTAGCCCATTCATCACATGTACATCTGCTGAATTGAAGCCGTTGAGCTAGTCTTTTTCTAAATCTACATGCACAACTAATTGGCCGATAGCTAGCTTTTCTACAGCATTGTAAACACTGAATATTTAAATATCGTTTAAGATTGTCAAGACGGCGCAAATGCGTCAGAATTGATGACATCGACAAAGGCCCAAGAAGCAGCTCCGCTCCAACGACTTTGCAAAGCAAACAAAGACGCTTCACCAAACTGTCACAGTTTTTTGTACGCCGAGAAAATTAATTAAGCCTCCAGCCGATCGTTTGCACAAGGTTGCCGGTTTCATAGGTAATGTAAGTGGTAGACAGACGGTTAGCAGTTGTGAACCATAGATCACAGGATATTTAGATATAACACACTTTTCCGTAGATAATAAGAGCAAATAAAGAGATCCTCTCGAGATCAGTTCAACGAGAGGCGCGCCTGAGCCCCAACTTTGATCATTCTTCCTCAGTCCTCACCACCATTTTTCCATCGTCCCTCCACGGACATGTTTGCTTCCTGACCATCCATTGTAATGAACATGGCCATACTTGAGCTGAACGCTGCGGTCGCATAGCGTTCACGACATACTTCAACAGACCATATACTCCCTCCGTTCCAATTTAATTGACTTCCTATCCAGGAAGTCAATTAAATTGGAACGGAGGGAGTATATGTGTGGCGCTTTGTGAATCCAATCCAATCATTACCAGCCACTTGAGGTGATGGAGCCGAAGATTTTATTGAGTGACATTGCGCTGGCGGAGACGATCCGGTCGTGAAGGCCGGCAGCTCAAGTCGAGCCCCAGCAGCTCCCGCGGGACGCGCATCCCAACTGCTTAGATTATCACATCATCAGCTCCTCGCCCTCGGCCCTGCAAGCAACATGGGCATGGGCGTAGACTCGCTGGGGATCCGGCACTTATAAGTCATATTGTTTCGGATTTAAACAGGACTAGTTAAATAGCCGTGCACAACAGGACAACAAATAAATTTATAGCATCCGTTTTCCATTATATCGTTTGTGTTGAGCATTCTTATCAACATGTTGAGTAAACATGTCTCGTCTCGCTTCATCCTTGCATATGTTCTTTGTCCTTCTAAGGCAATTTTCTCAAACACAATCTCGCAGCAAATCTTAAAGATTATTTTCTCTTATTTCATCAATATAACTTCTGTCTCCCTATATCTATTTTCATTGGCAATAAGAATTTTCAGTTAAGAAATAAAAACAACCATTGCTCTTTTGACTGATCCAGAGCTTTACCGGAACAAAACCGGTTGAGGGGTTTTTCATGATAATATATGCCGTAGGAGTGCACATCTTCAATGCAATTTTTCTTTTTGACATGACAAATCTTTTTTAGTTGTTTACCTTATTTATTGCGTCCAACCACCATGCATCAAAAGTACAGAAAATGTGTACAATTGGTTTTTTTTAGGGGAATGTGTACAATTGAAATGCATCGTATGTCCTTGAAATATTTTGCAAGAGCCTTTTCTCGTTCGGCCCATGGGCTATGGTCCCATCCGTTACCAGCCTAGAAAAACAGAACGCATCCCAGAGCAAATTTCTGATCTACAGAAAGGATTGCGGCGGAGAAGTCTTGGCCGGCGACGATGAGCCGACAGTTCCTGTACATGGTGGTCGGGAACTGCAGCTTTGCTCCCACCTCGTACACGCTGCACCGCATCAACCCGTCGCGCCTTTTCTACCCCAGAGATTCACCGAAGCGAGCAGCGGCAGCCGCGGCGGCCGGCGCGAGGGCGACAACCATGGAGGCGGCAGAGGCGGCTGAGAGGGCGAGGACAGCGACGATGCAGGAGGCGGAGGCGGCACTGAGGGTGAGTGCGAGGACAAAGACGATGATGCGAGCAGCTATGCGGAAGCGGGCGACGCAACAGAGGAAGGCGGACGGTGCAGAGAAGACTCGCTTGCCTCCGCCCCATATGAAATTCTCCTCTCCCAGCATAGCCATGGACTTCGCGCTCCTGGGCCAAAGCAAGGATAAGATCCTCGTCGTGGACGCTGAAAATCCCGGGTATACCAACAATAATTGGGATGCGCCGGGCCGCGCAGTCATCTACGACGACGCCTCGCACTCCGTGCGCGCGCAGCTCTGCATCGGAAGGCCTGAGAGCAACACCGTGCCCGTCGCCGTCGGCGACAACCTATACTTCATGGAGGAGGAGGAGGCCGTGCCCAGCAACCACGGGAAAAATCTCCGAGCGCTTATTCGTTACCCCAGTTGTCCCGCCCGCCGTGAGCTTCACAGTGATTGGTACTGGTATTCTTTTGCACCGCCTCCCTACGACGTGATAGGCACGGGCAAAGACGACCCACGGCCGCACTACCCTGAGAGGAGGGACATGCTCGGCGCCTACGCGGTGGTCGGCGAGTCGCACATCTGGGCGTCCACCCGCATCCGCGGTACCTACTCCCTGGACACGGAGAGCGGCACATGGAGCAAGGCCATGGACTCGCCACTCCCGTTTTCGGGGCGCGCTGAGTACGCACCGGAGCATGGCTTATGGTTCGGCTTCCCCAATGTTGAATGGCAGCCTCAAGGTCAGCCTCGGCACTGGGACTGGGACAGCGGCCAGGGGCGGAGCTACAGTGTTCGGCTGGGGTCAAATGACCCCGATGACTTCTGCCCCGACCTTTGAACTGAAAACCCAAAAGTAAAAAAGACCCCGGTGGAAATCAGATTTTGACCCCTGTCCATGCGGTCAGACTGCTAGAGCCTACAGCCCAGTTGGACTTCGTATGGGCCCAATCAACTCACTAGATCGCTGGTTGCATTAAGCAGCGAGGGATCGATGCATCTGAATCCAGCGAAAACATCGCTAAAAAATGACCGCGTTCGTGACTTCGGTTCTGAATGCCGCCGGCCACGAGTCGCAGGACGTCTCCTCTCCTTTTCCAGTTCGTCGGCTCCTCTACAGACTCCTGATGTGCGCCCGCCGATTTGCCGTAAGTGCCACAACCCACTAACACTGATTCAACGTACGGACTACACGGAGAATCTACATGATATCCCAAATTCTCAATTCTTCATTTTTATTTAGGGTTTGACAGTTCGTTCATTTTTTGCATTTGGAAGGCTATAAATTACAAGATTTGAGCTGTGCTACGTTGGTGGTGCGTGACTGCACGGCGTGAATTAGGCCTCAAATCGTCTACCGCCCAGCGCAATGTCAAGCAAGAAAATAAATTAGGTAATTTCCCGTGTGTAGTTGGTATAAATTTTATCGCTACCTCTACTCCCTAATACAAAAACGTTTTGGCATTTCAAATTGAACTCCCAAAAAGTCTTACGTTAAGAAACATAGGTATATTAGGAATTTCCTGCTAATTCATGGGTAGTAAAAATATAATATATCAACTTTTTGAATTTGAAAAGAAATCTCCACCAACCACAACCAATGATTCTGGTGAACGTCCATAAGACAATGGACGTAGTTGTCCACAACGTCCTTCGCATTTGCCTCTATTTTCATTGCGTAAATTAAGATGAGATTCCTTATAATCCCGCCGATAGAATAATATCATAGAGGCCAAGAAAAATAGAGCTAACTACATTGGTAAACAGAATTTAATTTATTATGAAATATTGGCCTTTACTATTATTATTATGTCACTTTCTACAATATATATTATAGTTACTCCGCCTAAATAAGAAACACATGTGTCAAACCTGGGGTTTGAACTTTGGTGGGTTAGGGTATAACCACCCTCCTAACCATCCTACCATAGTGGATACTAGGCTGTCAACTCAGTCTCTCGAAGGTGCTCATAGGGTTAGGGTGTGGGTGCGTACGTTCATATGGGTGAGTATGTGCACGTGTATGTGAGCGTCTACGTGTGTACAGTGTTTCGAAAAAAAAAATATAGTTACTATGGTTGAATTAGTGCTACTTGTGTTTTGACACCGGCGACCTTTTTTCCTGGCTTCGCCCCTGACAGCGGCCTCCTCGGCGCATGGGATCTGAACTCCGCTAAAGCGGGTGGAGCCGCCATGCCTCTACTAGGGTGCGGCATCTGGGAGGGCTTTGGGGCGCCAAGCGGGAGCTCCCGTGTGAGGTCGCACCTCCTGCATCTGGGTGATGGCGGCCGGTTCTGCGTCGCCAAGCTATACCAGATGAGGCAGCCGCTGCCGACGTGGGCCTGCCCTCGGTGCTACAACGACGGCGTGCCTGTTGACATAAGCTTCGCCGTGTTCACCGGCGTAGAGGTGGAGCGCTGCGATGGCGGGGAGCTCCGCATGATCAAGCACAGGTCGTGCAAATATGCCTTTGGTGAATATAACTTTCCCCACGCTGTACTGTAGACGGTGATGAGTCATGACACGACATCGATCATTGTTCCCTATTGGAAAATCAATTTTTACTCGTGAGTCATTAAATAAATGTATTATTAAAAAAAAAATTAGCATGACATATAACACGGGAGTGCCAATGAAAGATCTCTTGTTCTTGTGGACGTGTGCTTAAAGTTTCAGATGGCCAACTGTAGAAGCAAATCACATATGGTACAACGATGCAACATCGATGATGACTGTGTACTCTAGGGTTTCAGTGAGCTTAGAATTGAAAAATAGTCGAAAATAGTATTCATAGATTTTCAAAATATCTGAAAACATTCTCGTGGAAACACATAAATGTGCTCTACATATCTGAAAAGTTTGGACTAAAAAATAATAATGTTAAGACTTCAAAATAATATTTTCTCTTCAGAACCACTGGAGCTTGGGAGTACAAACACCGCACTCAATCGATGCTCCACTACATGGATAAAAATGACTAGGTATCTTCAGATTGCCCAGTATAGTAGTGCCTCTTTAGTCCACCACATGCTCAGTGCCTAGCAATTTCCATCTCTAGGGCAATTAATTTCTGGAGCTATTCCTCCACATGGATCAGTTTCTTCGCGTCTGGTAGGTGTTCCTAGAAATGAAAGCAATGTATGCAATTGGAAGGCAAACTGAGAAATAAACAAGGCCGACCACACATAGCTGCAGACAAACCTCAAGAAAGCATGGATAGTAGTATCGATCGATCAGTCCATATGCATTGTACAAATTAGTACTGATCATGTATATCAGAACCACCGGCCTAGGAATACCATGTTTTCTCAGTTGCTCACTCAACAAGCTAGGAAAAACATGTATGGTTAGACACTCCGACTGCTCCACGGCAGACTATACCCGATTAGGAATCGAATCAAGTCAAGCTTGGATGTAACGAGACCTGCCACTTGATAAGTTGATGGTAAAATGGGGCCCGGGGGATCTGGGTGAACTCTGGACAGTGCTTTCAGTGGACTATGAAAGAAAGTGACCGCGTGGCTGCTGGAACTGAACACTGAACGTGCCGTCGCAAACCCGAGATACCGCCCCCATGCTCACATGTGTCAAAACGATTTTTTGTGAATTTAGGTGTCAATTTTGTGACATGATAATCACAATATGTGACTCACATGTTGTATCCACATAGTAAATTGTTTTCAGAATTCTATCTGTATGACTTATTTGACAAGGCCTCTTCTTAACCGTGAAACTTTGCTCAAAGTTTCAGATAGCCTTCAGGAAAAAACACACATCTAGAGATGCGTTTGCCATCATTTTCTTAATCTTAATGGTGCACACCTAAAATGAGAAGCATGCATTTGCAAGTGCAATCGGATGAAGAGAAGCTACCTGAGAGTGAAACAAAACTGACCACACATGCAAACTACCATGGTTGGACATGCGTTTGCCATCATTTTCTGAATCTTAAGAAGATCGTAAAACAACAATCTCCAGGATGGAGACTAGACTCTCACAACACAAAATATCTGAAACAAGTTGGAACTCACGACACATACTTAGTTGCAGTTGACCTTCAGTTCAGACTAGCAGCAGTACCACAGACCATTCCGGTGCTTGGGACGGCCCAGATGGAGTACCGCCACTAGTTATTCTTCGTACCACCGCAAGTGGCATCAACGGCAGCAGCATCTCCGCCAGTGGCGTCGCGCCTTGCTACAGCCCCGGGCAGCCAGGGCGCCGACATCGTGGCCGAGAGCTGCAGCACCGCCATGCGGTTAAAGTCCTCGTACATGGCCCTGCCGAACAACTCCTGCTGCCCGACGATGGAGCCCGCCACGGGGCCCAAGGGCAGGAAGCTCACTCTGCAATTGTTGTCGGAGTCGGGCCCGGAGACTCTCACCATGCCGATGCCCTGTGGCGCGTCGCCCGAGGACATGTACAGGGTGGAAACGTCCGAGTACTCGCCGGAGTGGAGGCGGCCGAGCATGTCCGAATCGTAGTAGCCGAGGAGGACGTGCAGCGACAGGTGCTGCCGGATCGCCTGGGGCGGCATGGCCCTAAGAAGCGCCATGTCGTCGTTTTCGAGGGCGAGGACTGTGAGTGGGTCGTCGTGCCCCATGATGTCGCGTATGAGGCCCGTGGACGCGAGCAGGCTGCTGAACTCGCCGAGCTCCGGGTACGCCGCCAGGATGGCGGTGATGTCGTCGGCGGCGTGGCAGGGTGGTGACGAAGCTACGAGGAGGAGGAGAAGCACGGCGAGGGAGTACTTGGAGATGAGGGCGCTGGGGAGTGGTGATGCCATCATGTAACGTGTGCAGTGTGCTGAGCTTTTTTGTGTAGGATATGAAAGGAGGCGATGATATGAACAGCTTGTGGGTGGCCTTTGTTTTATACCAAATGGGTGATGACTGCCAGCCAGAGTGATATAGGATATGAGTGCACTAGTTTGCTGCTAATTTCGTGTTTACTTCTTTCTACTGTCAATTGTCATCAGGGTTTAAGATTTCAGAAAAGCAAGGCTAAGCACTCTGTCGGTCAGTCCTTGTAGTCTTTATCGTCACGAACCGAGAATTACCTCAGGAGGTATTTCCACCCTACATGGTTCCTTTTTTTCAAATTGTCAAATAAAATTAAGAATCAAATATTATTGAATCTAAAGAATTTTTGGAGATTTCGGTAGGTGTCGAATTTTCAGCTCAGACTGAAACTTTAAACCCCGAGAGTCACGGTATCTTAGGCGAGAAAAGCAAAATATAAAATGCATACATTGTTGTTTGGTTATTGTCCGTTGCTACATCGCTTCTTCTATACTGGATTTTTTGCCATTTTTTCTTGGTTATCTGAATTTTAAATATTATGATATTTCAGTAACTACATGATGAATAATTTTCAGGAATTTTCACGGTTTGTGAGGTATGAGTCAGAGTACGAGGAACCCCGGATATGTCCTGACATACTACCCGGAGCTAGGGTGCAAGGAAAGGCCTTTGTTCTTTGTGAACGTTTGCTTCCAATTTCAAGACGAAAACAAAGAGATCCAGAGGCAATCGTTGCTCCATTTCATCGACCAAAATGAGCTAGGCCAGTTGGAGGCTTGGAGCAGCTCACCGGATCGGATACCCGGATACTAACTGACATAGCAGCGTGATCAGCGTCTCCTTGATCTCTGCCATTCTCATGGCTAGTGTTTAGCTATTTTCATCTTTATGGCAGTTTGCGTCCCGGGTTTTTCTTCACGGTGCACCAGCGAGTAATACTCAGTCCGATCATATATGTATATATAGCAAAATTTGGAGATAGCTGGCCACGCAGTGTACCGGCCGGCCAGTAGCTAGATGTATACATCAGAAGCACCGCTGTATGGGCAACTGGATCAAGGCAAAAACAAGATCGACCACTCATAGCAGGGATATATGTTCACTTCAGCAGATGTATTCCAAATATGGTAAGACTACACGTACTCTGCACCGCGATCTCAGTGGCATTAGGTACATGTACATTGCAATTGAGCCGATATAAATAGGGGCTGACATTTTTCTCTGACAGCGCAAGCCTGTAGCCAACAATAGCTCGACGGGCCGCCGCAGCGACGACGGTGTGGCCATCGGCACGACGTCATGACCGGATCTGCACCGTCAAGTTATGTCGCCAACCGATATGATCGAAGGGACTTCCCCAAACACTACCTAACTAGGGGTGTAAACGGATAGGATAATTTCCGTACCGAATCCGTCGCCGAATCCGTTTTAAAGAATCCATATCCGGTTCCGCAGAATCTGCCGGATAAGGATATCCGATTCCGAATTGAACACCCGGATACGGTATAGGATATGGTATGTAAAATAGCATCCGAATATGGATTATCCGAATATTAATTAGGATTATCCGATGGTTATAATCCGATTTTCTACTGAAATGTCTAAACTAATAGAGCACAATTTGTAGTTAGTGAGTTGTGTGAAGTTCATTTGTGGAGCACAATTTGTAGTTAGTTCTATTTTTCTAAACTAATAGAGTACAACTTTGTTAGATTATTACGTTGTTGAGCTATTGTTTTTGGTTATGTGAGTTGATGATGTACATTGCGTATACCGATCCGACTCATTTTCTTTTCGCCCCGAATCCGCTCCATTTCCGTTCCGAATCCGTGATTATATCTATCCGTCCCCGAATCCGCAACCGTTCATTATCCGATCCGATCCGAATCCGGGAAAAAAATATGGTAAAGGATATGGTAGAGGCAAAATCCGATCCGATCCGATCCGTTTACACCCACCGTAATACATTCATGCCATTTTTTGCGGTTCTTGATCTGCTTCGTCTCGATTTTCCATTCCTTTTTTACAATAAAGATCTGGTTAATAAGTGATCTCTCCGTTGCAAAGTAGACGAGCTAGGTTTGATTTTGCACAACCTTGAGAGTAATTTCCAAATTCTCAATCCTGTGATGGATGGCCATTAATTCAGATAATCACAGTTTTTACTAAATTCGCATACTTGATGACGCGACTAGATTACACACGCGGTGACGGAATCAGATTTATCTAAGCAGTACCGGAGCGACCTGTGCTTGAAGACGCGATATCTGCCGCCGCTGGCATGCGCCACTTGCACGCCGGTGAACATCGTGAAACATTTGTCTTCATCTTTGTCGTCTTTATCGGGACGATGGCAGGGGCAGCAGCAGCGGCGCAGATGGGGCGCCCACTCGAAGACCTGGGCGACGCAGAACCGGCGGTTGCCGAGGTACACGAGGTGCGAGTACAGCTCGCCGAAACCCTCCGGCACCGCGAATCCCTCCCACACCTTGTCCGCCGCCGGTGGCCGGTCCTCGTCGATAGCGGCGACCAGGTCGGATGCGCAGATGTGCCCACTGTCCACCGCCGAGAACCCTATCCAGAGGCCGAGCTCCGGAGCAGGCATGGCTTGTCCCCGGAACGGCAGAACCCAGTCGCCGGCCTTGGTTCACTTGTGATTAGCCGTGTTCAGCCAGTACGTGCCGCTGCCTGCGGCGGACACCCAGACGAGCGAGCCGTCTCCCTTGCGGTGGATGTCCACCGCGTGGCAGGTGATCTCGCCGCCCTTGCGTTGGCGCACGTAGGGCGGCGGCGGGCGGGAGCGCCATACCCAGTCCTGGTTGTTGTGCTGGTACACGAGTTCCTGTACTTGTCGGCGCCGGCCCGGGAGGTCCTGCAGCGACTCCGCCTCAATGACGTAGAGGCTGCCGTTGTCGTAGGCGCCGATGCCGTCGATGGCGACGGACAAGGTGCGGCAACGTTTGGGCGCCGCCATGGTGGGCAGCGGGCGCACGGAGTGCAAGGTGTCGTCGTAGAGGACGCCGCGGCCCATGCAGTCGACGCCGACGATCTTGTCCTTGGAGCGGCCCAGGAGCGAGAACTGCATGCTCCTGGGGAGGTCGAAGCTCATCTTGCGTTCAGGCAGGGGCGCATCCACCACCGAATTGGCGCCGTGGTTAAACCAGCCATGGGAGTAGAAGAGCTGAGAAGGGTCGATGCGATGGAGCGTGTACCAGGGGGAGGAGGGCCTGCTCTTGTGCTTGTCGACGACCAGGTAGAGACACCGCCGGGTCAAGCTCATCGTCGTCGTCCGCCGTGCGTCCGGATCGTTCAAAAGATCAACTCGATCTTCCGCTCAGCCGCCGCCCCGTGCCCTAATGCGCTGAACCCGTACGTCGGGACGCTGGCTGCGATCTGGCTACAATGAACGTTTACGCAGTTTCAGAAATTAAACTTGCTGACAAAGAATAGACCGTATCAGGAGCAGAATAACAAGGTGAACTCTTTGCCAATTAAATTGAAATTTTTACGACACCTCGTTGAAGATGCAGCAGCTCACACTGGTGATTCAGGAAGCAGGCTGGTGCCGTTGTAATTAGAGGATGACGACAGCTTAACCTGGGGGATCAAACATACAGATACCCTCTCATCATCTCCCAAGTTCACCATCAAGCTTTTGCCACACTATGAGCATTGTGCAACACCAACACTAATTGTGGAGCCAGAGTTTGGCGTTGGCCTCACATTAACGAGATTGCGTGCAAAGTGCTTGTAGATACTAAGAAGGGCACCATGATCTGGATATAATAACTAATGCTAGTGCCCACCCTGGATGATGGAAACAAAAAGGTTTAGTTTGATGAATGCAGGTTGAGAAAAATGTACACGTACAGATCCATTCTGCTCAGGTTTGGTCTTTCACATTGTTCAGGCTCTGACCTTTCTTGTGTGTATGTTATGGACTTATGGTTCAGTTCAAATAGGCTGGATTAGAGCGAAGGTGCCCGATGAGTGAATGCTTAAAATCAACATCTCATCTAAAACAATTGCATTTGTTATGATGAGAATACGAAATCATAGTTTTAGCATGTCAATAACACAACACAATTCTTTGTTGAGCGCCAGGTATAAAACATACTTGGCTGATGACGAACCTCTCTCCACAAAATGCGCGAATGGACAACAATTCTAAAGTTGAAAAGATACAAAGAGTTCAAAACATTAAATACAGTGCTAAAATACAAGGAAAATGGTACAGAATCGGCAAATAGGCAACAGCAACTGCTGAAAATATTGGTTTCGTTACCAGACAATGATTCAGAAGCAGTACAAGAGGAAAGATACCCCCAGCCAGAGGATGCATTTCGACAGAACCCTGTGTACAAGTAATTTACAGCAATAAAACCAGCAAGCCACACTCGAGTCAACGTTAACATCCTTGCAGCACCATTAGGACATGATTAGCGACAAAAGGCCTCAGCCTGAGACCATTTTCACAACAATGATAAGAATATTAAGCGCTAACAAGGGCATCCGCAGAAACTGAGTGGCGTAGATGAGCCCCACGATCTGGCCCTTCAAGGACTTGGTTTGTCCATTTCCTGAAACTTCAGACATGCTCCATCCCCTGGGACCAAGAAAGCGGTCTTCGTTCAGTATCGCCAATGAATTTGCGAGAAGCAGAAAGCCCTCCAGCAGCATCCACAAGCCCATCTCTGCATATTCACCACAACTCTGTTAATTGAAAATTTTGCCACTTAGGTGCGCCATTATTCACCCGGTCATCACAGCCGAACTAATAAATTAGCCTGTCCGCATGGATTCAACATAGCAGTGTCACAACATCTTGTGGAACATAAACGTAATAGACAAGAAAATATACTACAGCTAGCCCGATGGCCAGACGTGGCATTCGAATGTTAATGAATATTACTGTTAAGTTTTGTTCCTACAATAATTGTCAAGGTTCACCTGGAAAGAAGGAATGTTGTAAGAGCAACGCATCACAACTGAAGATGCCAATTACTGAGATATTTCACACTAGTAGTATATGGAAAACAGGGAAATCTCAAAAGCTTGCTAATTAACAAGGGGGCTATCCAAGGAGTGAAATGTCAGGGTTTCATACCAAACGCGAAGGACCAGGCAGGGGCGTATCTAGATGGTCCACAGGCACACCCAGAAATTGTGGAGGTCTCTTCCGTCCCTAGTGGGGTTGATCTAACTACAGACAGATGATGATGTACAAACGCACAAATAGCACTCAACAATGCTCACTGCCCAACAATCACCAAGAACAGAACCATACTCACTGTACACACATTGCAGCAAAAAAAATGTTTGCATAGGGGTATACCTAAGAACTTTAAGGGGTGAAATCAACGAACTTGAAGAAGGATGCTGCTTCTGGAGTAATCCTGCAGAGAGGGAGGGAGGGAGGGGGCCAGGGGGGTCAGATCAGATGGCCAGTCCGTTCCCCGCCGCCAGTGATATCTGCTTGCCGTTCCCCGCCGCGACGGGGCGAGAGAGGAGATACCGGGTAGAGAGGGGAGCACCGGCTGCACGCTCGCCGCCGCTACGCTTTCACTCACCGGGGAGAGAGCGGGGTGAGAGGTGGAGATCTGGAGAATATTCACGAAGATGGGTGCCACCGTCCACTGTCCTTTCAACCAAACGCTTCTATGATTTGGCCATTTCACCTAAGGGCTTCTCCAATGTTCAAATAAGAAAATGTATTGGAAAAGAGAGGACCGAGTTTTTTTTTTTTGACATTGAGAGGACCGAGTTTGATGGCTCTTGATACGAGCAGAGAGTTTCATTGATTTCAGTAGAACATAAGAGGACATCCAGAAAATTCAGAATCAAATCCTTAACATAGAAATAAATAATACTTTGTACATATTAATTTGTTAAAATGACATTTTAGATCAATTTATAAATCAACATTATTTTCATCATTTTTATTTCCATGGAAAATTGGCAATTGAAATAGGAGGCATGTCGAGACTTGGGTAATTGATTGAATAACCTCCTTTTCATTTGTTTGCATCCTGGTCACCTCTAAGACCATTTTATGTTAGGTGATTAAGTCACCATTGACCCCCTTACGACGGTGGTCTCATGTTTCTATGTAGTAAAGTGAAAACAAAAAACACCACTTAAATCGACATACTAGGGATGTCGACGGACGTCCGCCTGGGACCCCTGACCTGTCCACTCCACTAATCCATCTTCCGAAATTAACTAACTCGTTTTTTATTCCATGCACGAAAACTCTCTGGCAGATGGTCCGCCTAGTCCGCCGGCGCGTCCGTCGACATCCCTACGACATACCCTTGCAATATTCTCCGGGAATGAATATGATCATATTCTCTCTTCTTTTTCATAATGTATATCATGGTATTTTGAGAAATTTTTAAAACGACCCACAGTGATACCTAACACATTTTTTGCATTCTACTCCCTCTGTCCCAAAGTATAATGCCCTTGATTTTCGATGATCAATAACTTATAATTTTTTATATTATTTCATACAAAATTAGTAATAAAGTAAATAAAATGAAAAATTGCAAGACGAGTGCAACAATACGATTTATATAATTCCAATACATATATAATTTAATATAAAAATACTTCCTACTTTTGTGTGTACTTCTACCCACATCTTGTATATCGACTTAGATTTTTGTCTCCCGGTCACCCGTGATCCGGCTATTTTAAAAAAATCATATTTACAAGTTTTAAAAGAAAAAATCCGGATGTATCTAATGGTGTATCCCACAAACGTATAAAGAATCAATTTCAAATACTGTTAATCTGAGCAACACAAAAATGACAAAAGTGTAAATCTTTGTATGCATATTTTCAAATCTCAAAATTTTATCAGATTTATCATTTTTGTGTATCCTATAATACAAAGAATTTGTACTTGATATTTGTACGTTTGTGGTATACACCATTGGTTACATCTGGATTTTTTTTATTTTTTTACAATCTTGTAAATATATTTTTTGATTTTTTTTAAAATAGCATGATCATTGGTGCCCTATAGCCAAAGACATTTTCCGTTTAGAAGTATATGTAATACTTCATCCGTTTGAGTATATATTTGAAATATCATTATATTAATAAATAAATAAATGGGTATGTAAAAAAATTGTACATACTACCTGAAAAATAATATATGATATCGAAACAATCTTAATTATATACTTCATACTACCTGAACATACTCTTTTGTATGATGGATAGTAGATAGATTTTGTGAAATTCGTGCGGGTGTAATGATACCGTGTAGAAGTATGAATTTGTTCTAATACACGACTTGTATATAGAGTGCAAGATTCTCGGAACTACGACGTTTTGCCTGTCGCTATCGCTCTTTCCGACCCTACCCCACCACTCAATCGCATGCGTGTCACTTTCCTATCCAAACACGTCATCGGGCAGGAGGCGGGCTTTTCTAGACCCTGCAAAGCCTCACCAGGACCCTGAAAAACTCGTTTCTCCGGCCCTACAAAACCCACTTCTCCTCTCTCCTCCTGACCTGACACTCCCGGTGGTGACCTTCTCCACCCGGTTAGCCTTCCATTGACTGGGTCTTCCCGGTGGTCTCCCCTTCTGCTGTTGCAGTCCACAACCGGGAAAACGGGATAACAATTTTGCCATCTTCGCTGATGCTCCATACGACAGTTCATATTTTAATAAATACATGAATTAAGAAGATTTCTCCTAAAACAACAATCACCAAATAAAATATGCTGCGAGCCACAACTTCTTAACACAACAACAAAATTCAGTTGCAATTAGATTCATTCCCAACAAATCCTACTAAGTAATCACAGATATAACTTTCAGGAGACAATTCAGAGAAACAACAAAGAGCGCCTCGAAGCATATGATCAATCACGAGTTCCTGAACAGAGGCCAACAACAACACAAATCCACCTCCACCAATCAAGCCCATAATTACTGGGGAAGGACTCTCACATTCAACACACAATTCGGCGAAACAGCAAACTATGAGTAGAGAATTGGAATTTTTTTTTTTTTGAGACAGAAGAAGAGAACTGGATCTGACCATTGAGCTCCAAGGTGCAAGTCTTCTCGATGCTGTATCTGGATGCAGTGCTCGGCCTTGACCCGCGCAACTTCTTCACATCCTCAGGCATGCCTTCAGCAGGGGTTCGCTTGGAGAGTGACTGTGCGTCCGTAGCGAATGACCTTGACTTCTCGTCCCCGTGCCACCACGGAGCGACAGAGCTCAAAGACATGTATGTGGAGGCGTCACAGCGCCGCCTACCGCGTTGCCTCGGACACTGCCTCCAGCGTCCGCACCACCGCGTCCCCGACGCCCCCGCCGCCGCGGCGACATATGGAATCTGGAGCTCCCGATGACGCCGCCCGCCTGCGGCCTTCGCCCCCGTCGCTGAAGTCGCAGCCGATCTGCAGCCCCCGCGCCATCCTACTCTCATGATGCTGTACCGCTGCCCATGCCGTCCGATTCAGTGCTGCGCCACTAACCATCATCAGAAGCGGCGGCTTCTATTGCTGCTTGGTTTCTTGTCTGTTGGAGAATGGATATTGGACTTGAGGTGGAGCAGATGATTATGGGGAGGCGACAGGAGGTGGAACGCAGTGTGTGGCTCGAGCACCGAGCACGGGAGGAGAGACGGTGGGAGCGTATGCTCTTTTCACGTGTCCCCGTACGTGTCTCCTGCACAAGAACGACATGTGGTCTAGGGGTTGGTTTATAACTTTAGGGGTTGGTTTATAACTTTATATACACATCCTTCGTGATGTACTGATCAATGATCATGTATAATGTATAGTTTGGTAAACAGAATTGATAGCTCAAACGATTAACCTATCTGAAAAAAAAACTGGTTTTGTGCTAAGACGGACGACATTTACAATAGTTAACTATTTTCAGATATTCAAAATATTTTCCTATTATATTCCGTAAATAAGAAATATTTTCTGCAATTAATGGACGAAAAATGCATCTTCAAATATACCGGCATCAAAATTTCGTGGTAATATAATCTATATTTTTTCGAGTAACCTCTCGAGGAGGGCAGGGCGTTCCTGCAATTCGTATAGAAGAAAGAATTGGCCCAGTTTATAAGGAAGACCGGGCCCAAAAAACCATACAAATGCCCTGTTTATGAGGGAAACAGGGCCAGAAAACCGCACAAGCTAGGGGGCGTCGCCCACACGACGCAGCCCACCAAAGGCCACAAAACACACCACCATCTCCGGGGCCGCCGCCCCGACTTACACCACTCGGCACCAAAGCCGCACACGAGCCACAACGCTGCACGACCCAGCCGTCTCGTAGCCCTTGCTACCCTCGCTAAAGACGACCGCCCGCAGACCTCAAACGTCGCGCCAAATCCGGGGCCGCCGCCCCGGCGTTGCCACCAGACCAACCTTCGCATTGCCCGGAGGTGATCCAGCCGAGTCGACGAACCTGCTGCCCCCGCAACACCGAGTCGCCACCCAAAAAACCTTGCTAGGAGAAGGCCCCGCCCCATAGGACCGTCTCTGCAGAGGGGACCGAGGCCGCTGCCTCGACGTACCACCACCGTCCAGGGTCGCCACCCCGGCATCCACCTCCCCCGGCCACCGAAACTCACCCGCCAGCTGCCGCGAACCAACCGCACCTTGATGGCCTGGGTCTCCAAGGCAACGCCTCCAAGAAGGTCGCAACGCGTCCGTTGCCGCCGCCCGCTCCCGAGGAGCTTAGGTTTTCACCCGGATAGCAGGACCGCACACGTCGGTCGGGATGGAACCACCACAACGACGCAAACTAGAGAGGGAACGACGCCAGGGCGCCGTCGTCGTCAGCACTGACCGAAGTCCGTGCAGGGCTTTCGCCCAGGAGGTCCATCCGACCACAAGGCGGGAGGAGCAAACAGACTGTCGACGAGAAGCAGCGCCGACCTCCAAGCTCGACCGCAGGCCATGGCGGCCGCGACACCCATGGCCGTGACATCCATGCCGCACCGCTGCAGCAACCTCCGGTCCGGGGCCGCCGCCCCGGCTTCCACGCCGCCCGGACGCCGGAGCACGGCGGCACGAGATGCCACCTCCTGCCTCCGCGCCGGAGTCTCCGCCACCTCCGCCCTCGAGCTCCCTAACCCCTGCCGAGCTGAACTCAGCCTCCACGCGCCGCCCGGGCGACAAAGCTCCGCTTCGGAGACATCGCCTCCACCTCATCGCTCCGCATCGCACGAGTGGCCGCACCAGCGCCTCCTCCGCGCCGGCGCAACCCCCTCCGCCTTGCTCCCTGCTGGACGCACACTGCTCCGCCCTTTGCGCCAAGCTCGAACGACGCGTCGCCCGCCCAGGCCCGACGGGCCCGCCAAAGCCCATCGGGGGCGCCACTCCTCCGACGACGGCGCCACCGCCTCCCCGCGCCTCCGCCCGCAGCCAGAACCCCGGCCGCAACCGCCACCTGAGCCCGCCGGCTCGCCAACCACCGCCGCCCCCACGGGCCGGTCGCCACCATCTGGGAAACGAGGACCTCCCCCGACCACCTTTGTGGCGGCAGGGGGTGCCGCCACCGCCGCGGCGAGGCCGGTGACGGCAGCGGCAGCGCGGCTCCGGTGGGAGGGAGGGAGGAGCGCCGGGATTTTTGCCCCTAGCGCCGCCTGGGGGGGCGACGCGAGGGGAGGGGGTTCTATAATCTATACATTAAATGGAAACCGGTGGTGATCGTCTGGTACTGTCATTTTGCTAGGTCAAGTTAGAAAATATTATACTCTTTCGTCATCGCCAAGTTGTACTGGTTCGATGTTCTCAGAAAAGAAAATCTCCAATTGTACCCATCTGTGACCTCTCCATTAACACTACATTCCCGATAAACCAAGCAAGCGATGCGCCACATCTGCTCTTCCCAATCTCGGACTCTGGAACCGTCCTTACCTACAGCCGTCTCCAGCCCGTAGGAAGACCTCCGCCGAAGCACTGGCCTCTTCTAGCTCCGGCTGAGCTCCGCTGGACAACCTCCTCCCAAGCACCACGACGTTGGACATGGTCTAGGAAACTCAGAGTAGTAGCACCGAATTGAACCAACCTGCATCTCTACCGAGTCATGAATGAGCAGTGTCGCGAGATGCGAGACCACCATAGCTCGCGCCTGCCACAACCAAGCTTCTCCTCTAACTCCCGCGCCCACGATTGAGGCAGCCGCAACACCCACATCAGGCAACCTTTATGTCGCCCTTCTGGTTCGTCCATGCCGCTCTCCAACCTTTCGTCGCACAAGAAAGGAGAAGTCACAACGTGTGAGCAATGCACTTTTGCGAGTTCACTACCGCGGACGCGACTAAAAACGCGGTGTCTGCATAGTGGGAAACGGGCCGAAGTGCTTTGCTGAAGTGCTCGATCAGCATTGGGTTGGCCGCCTGACGATCAACAGATCGTGCGAGAAAGTACAAAGAAGATACAGGAGAGAAGACAAAGTGGCGCCCGACCTTTCTCGCCTCGCATCGCTAGCGTCCTATATCATGAGTGCTTGCTATGGAAAGTGCAAACGAAGGCCGAGCTCCATGGTGCCCTTTATTTTCAAAATTTCGAAAAATCGCATTTTGAAGTATCAAAAAAGTCAGGAAAATTTAGATGTAGACAATGAGGCATTCTGCCAACATTCAAAATCTCAACTCAAAATAGCTAATAATCCGAGCTACATAAAAATCACAAAATTTGACATATTTTGGTGAGTAGAAATTTTGCAGTGTTCACTACTTTAAATGTCAGATTTTGTCATTTTACGCATCCCAATGTACAACATATTTCTACTTGAGATTTTATTCGTTATTAGAATACAACACAGTCTTCGTCCAGGATTGTTATCAGTCGTGCTTGATAGTTTACCTAACTGTTATAACGTTTATTATTTATTTGTTTTTGTACACCTTGATCAACCGCGATGTTAAATAAGCTACGCTTAATGGAATGTGAAAGAAGACTATTTTTATAATATTTGGGCAAGATAATTTTAGTAGTTGCTTGAGTATAAAATCAAAATAAATTTACTGTTTAATTATATAACCAAAATAAGAAAACTAAAATGTTCACCCACGGGCGCGTTGTGTCGACGCGCTAAAGCCTACTAGTTGAATATACGACGCAACTGGTGCTCATGCGACCGAGATTTAACTCAGTCGGTTGACGTCATCCACAATCCCAATTGCAATTTACTTATAACTCACATGTCACACGAAATGTGATGCAAATTTAATGGCCAGTGAGTTGCAACCCATATATAACTGGAAAGATAATTAGTTGCAACTCAAAATCTCAGCTACCACCCATTTTGTGACTCACAGATTCTACGAGTAGCGCTGCAATTCTAATGGCTAGGGAGCTGCACCCGTGTGTAACTAAAAATAATCTCGGTTGCAACTCACTTTTAACTCACGGATCACATGAATCACTATTCAAATCTAATAACTAGAAAGGCGACCGAGATTGGGTCAATTATCGGGTATCTGACAATTAGCAATTCCGTTAAATATATAATAGTGTTCAAAGTCCACCTTAGAAACCGTGCATAAAAAATGTGTCTTATGTTATGGGATGGAGAAAGTATTTTTTCTGTTCGAATTTAGTTGTTACAATCCAGATACTACGTACGTACTAACATAACGTTACCATTACTCCATAGTTGGATTCCGTTACATGGAAGTATATATCTGCATCGGTGAGAATCCCTTGAATTTCGCGAAAGGAGATCAGATGGACGTGTAGAAGAAGACAGGCTGGGAAATTGGATCTCTAGTCCTCTACACGACGGCGGACGACCATGACGGCCTCGGGGTTTCGTCGGCGGTTTCTCTACATGGTGGTCGACAACTATTTGCACCGGCCCTCTCCCGGTACACGCTGCACCGCATCGACACTGCTCAATTCTTCGGCCACACCACTGTCTCGCCGGCGCCGGTGGAGCGTGCCCGCCTGCCTGAACCAGCCATGAGCTTCGGCATCCTTTCTACTGACATGAAGTTCACACTCGTCGGGCGCAACAAGGATAAGATCGTCGGCGTCGACCACATGGGCCGCGGCGTGCTCTACGACGACCACTCGCACGCCGTCGCCACACTCCCCAGCACGACGGCGCCCAAGCGTTGGCCCACTGTGTCCGTCGTCGTCGACAGCGCCGAACCCGAAGACGAGGGCAGTGTGTACGTCATCGAGACGAACCCCCAGCACTAGTAGAAAAGGAGGCTTTGGTGCGCCCCCCTTTAGTACCGGTTGCACAAAAACCGGTACTAAAGGGGGCATTAGCACCGGTTGCGTTCGTGTGCAAGCAGGGGCACACCTTTAGTACCGGTTGCTAATAACAACCGGTACTAAAGGGTAGCCTTTAGTACCGGTTGTTGTTAGCAACCGGTACTAAAGAGTTGGAGGCCACGCGGCACATGCGGCCGCGGTTGGTGGCCCCACGGCGAGACCTTTAGTACCGGTTGTTATTACCAACCGGTACTAAAGGTTTCGGGCACTATAACCCTTCTTCCACCCCGAACCAGCTCCATTTGAAGCAACTCGACCCAACTCTATTTTTCCTCTCTCCCAAGCTCTCCCAAGCTCTAGTTCACCGCTTTTTTCTCCAACATTTGTCAAGATTGGTGGCACCCTATACAAGGGTTAGCAACTTCTTCATCTTCTCTTCCGGCATTTCAAGTTTAGCTCATTTTCGTGCAAGTTTAGCAAGTTTGATTTTGGTGGTGCTTGCAAGGTGTTTGATGAAATGCCTAAGTTTAGTTTTGTGTTGACTTTATTCCTAATCTTAAGCCGATCGGTGTTCCTCAATCGCGCCATGAGGGGAGACTGCGTGGAAAAGGCACGCTAGGAAAGAAAGCAACATGTATGGACGGGCATTCTTTCACTCAAGCACACTACACAGTTCTACAAAATTCCAGATTGGTGGCTCCGTATATCGTGAAACACATGGATATTTTACGCTCCCAATACCCGGAGGAGACTAACTTCTGGATTAAAGGGAAACACGTGGATACTTTCGGCAGTTGGTTGCGTACACATCTCATTAATAACAACACTGTTGGACAAGAGCTATACTTGTTGGCCAAGTCACCATCTTCGACTATATTGACTTTCCAAGGGTACGAGATAAATGGAAATACATTTTACACGGAAATCCAAGACAAAAAGAGCACTAACCAAAACAGTGGTGTCCGCTTTGATGCAACAAACGACGATGGGACAAAGGACACATATTATGGTTGCATACAGCAGATATGGGAACTTGACTATGGACCTTCTTTTAAGATCCCTTTGTTTCAGTGCAAATGGGTCAACCTGTCAAGCGGGGTAGAGATAGACCGGCGGTGCGGAATGACTACAGTGGATCTCAAGAATCTTGCGTACCGCACCGAGCCATTCGTCCTAGCCAATGATGTGGCTCAGGTTTTCTATGTGAAGGACATGTCTTCCAGACCGAAAAAAAGAAAAGATAAGCAAGTCGGTACATCATACGATGAGCCAAATCGTCACATAGTTCTTTCAGGAAAAAGAAACATCGTGGGAGTGGAGGACAAGACAGACATGTCAGAAGATTACAATAAGTTTGATGAAATTCCGCCCTTCAAAGTGAAAACTGACCCAAGCATCGTGTTAAATGATGAAGAATGTCCATGGCTACGGCGCAATCAGAAGAAAGGGACACACAAGAAGAAAAAGTGAACACTAGATAGGGATGTTGTTGCTGATGTGTAATAATGTATTAAACCTTTTATGTAACTATGTCCTGAAAACTCAGAAGAGAGATCTAAACACTATGTCAATCAGCTGCAGTTTTACCAACACAATCTCTGCATTCTCCAAGATCTTTATCATTTCCAAGTGATAGAACAAAACATACGGTTTCCCCTGCCTACCTTCTCCAGTGGCCACTCTGACCGGCAAATCGGCAAATCATCGCGTGGTCGTGAGACGGCAAATCGGCCTTCGATCCAGAGAGCGGCAAGACGTCTCTGATGATTTGCAACAAGTGTTGGGGATGTTGCTAATCATCAGAGCGTCTTGCCGCTGCTTGGATCCGACCAAACGGTTGCAGGACGTAGCTAGGGAACCCGAATGTTTTGTGTTTGAGCGCCACTTCGATCCAAGCAGCGGTAAGACGTCTCTGATGATCTACAACCGTCCGGCAAGACATCTCTGATGATCTGCAACCGTTTGGAACGGTCGTAGGTCATCAGAGACGTCTTGCCGCTGGTTGCCCAAAGATGCCTCTCCGAGTGACGCTGGAATGTTTTGTGTGAGTGAGTGAGTGACGCTGGAATTCCGGGAGGGGGGCTATATATAGGGTACGTGTGCTTCTTTAGTCCCGGTTGGTAACACAAACCGGGTCATGTGGCTCACGAAGTGGTCGTGATACTGCTGATCCAACAGCTCACAATCCCTCAAAAGAAACACACCCCTGATCCAACGTCTCACAAGCGCTTGAAAGAAACACACGATCTGTGTGCTTCTTTAGTCCCGGTTGGTAACACCAACCGGGACTAAAGTCGGGCTCACCCCTAATCCAACGTCTCACAAGCGCTTGAAAGAAACACACAATCCGTGTGCTTCTTTAGTCCCGGTTGGTAACACCAACCGGGACTAAAGTCGGGCTTTGCGGAGCCACGTGTCCTCCCCCAGCGCTGCCCTAGCCACGTGTCTTCCCCTAGCGCTGCCCTGGAGGTCTTTATATATTCTCGCCGACGGGGTAAACCCTAATCCACCATTCCTAGCCACGAACGCATCGTCTCCACGAGATGGATCCGCCACGCCCGCCGCAGTGCCTTCTGGACGAGGTCGAGCGTGCTCGGCAGAGCGCGCTTGGGCGCTACCGCCGGAGCCTATCCCGCCGTATGCCCACGAGCCCGGCGTGGAGAGGAATGCCCTCCTACCGGCCTCCTGCTCCGGTGCCGGAGGAGGTGTGGAGGACGTACGAGCGCGCGTGGTCCGACGTCCCTGACCCCGACGAGGATGCGTACGCCGCAGGGGTGGCGTGGGGATCCACGGCCGTACCTCCACCAGTCGCCGCCGCCCCTCCCGACGAGGAGGATGACGACGACGACTTTGACTGGAGCGACCATGGGGAAGAGCGCGGTGGGCCGCTGATGCAGGAGGCCCTTGAAGCCTCCTTCCAGTCCGTCCACGACGACCGTGTACAGCGAGCCAGAACTGCCTGCCAGCTCAAGGCAAAGGAGGCTTCCGAGCTGGATTGGGCGCTGAAAGACTCATCCTCCATGGATCTTGCCCTCCGTCGCAAACGTGCGCGTGAGAATCGGGTGGCCACGAACGGGGCTGGCTCCTCCCGCCGTTCCTCCTAATCCTTTTATGTAACTGTGTGGTCCGTTTATGTAGTAATGTAACTGTTAGTGATGTGTAATAATGTATCCTTTTATGTAACTGTTAGTGATGTGTAATAATGTATCCTTTTATGTAACTGTGTGGTCCGTTTTTGTCAGATTCAAAAGTATGCACAAGTTATTCAAATTCATATTCAAACATCTTTATTCAATCCAGTTACATAGCTCGGGTCCATTTTTATAGAAAACAAATAGATAGATAATTATTACAATTTTGTAGACAATTAAATTAAATATATATTAAAGAAAAAGAAATTAGAGAAAAAAACAAAATAGAAACCAAATAGATATAAAAAACTGAAAACATAAGAACGAAAAAAGAAACTAGAGAAAAAAATAATCAAAAGCCCATTAGTACCGGTTGTAAAGTACAACCGGTACTAAAGGGTTGGGCTTCGCGCGCGAAATTTTGCCGCAGCCCAAACAGACCTTTAGTACCGGTTGTTCCTTACAACCGGTACTAAAGACCCTTTAGTACCGGTTGTGGAGAACAACCGGTACTAAAGGTTGTTTGAATGCAGTTTTAAGTGGAATCGACGAGTCGATCCCCAATTTCGCCCAAGTCCCTGCTCCTCTCGACGACGACGCCCGCTCCTCGACGACGCCAGCGAAGCGCTGCTCCGGCGAAGGCCTCCGCCGCGGACGCCCCTACACCGCGCCCCTCCACGCCGTCGACGGCGCCGCCGCCCTCCGCCACGCCCTCTACGCGCACACGTCGCCCTCCGCGGCCGTCGACCGCGCGCCGCCAAGGCCCCAACGCCGCGCCCTCCGCCGTGCCCTCCATGCGCCGGCGACGCTACGCCGGCCGCACCGCCACGCGCGGCCCTCCGCTGCTGCGCCTCCTCCACCGGCCTCCACCGCCACGCGCTTCGCCGTCGCCGGTCCGGCCACCTCCGCCACCGCCTCGGCCACGCAGTACAGAGGTATTTTTTTCATTTTTAGTTAAGATTTAAATTTTGTTTAGCTTAATGATTATTGTTTAGGTTATTATAATTAGGTTATTATAGTTTAGGTTCATTTTTTTAGTAGTTTTGAGTAAATTTTAGTAGTGTGCATTTTTTTATGTTTGAATTTTAGTTGAAAACTAAGAAAACAAAATTTTAGTAGTGTGCATTTTTTTTATGTGTGAATTTTAGTTGAAAATGTAGCAATTTTTGCAATGTTAGAAAATTTGAAAATGTAGCAAACTTTCCAATGTAGCAAATTTGAAAACTTAGAAAATTTAGCAAACTTGGCAAATTTGAAAATGTAGTTAGCAAAGCAAGGTTATATTTTTGCAAAGTTAGAAAATTTGAAAATGTAGTTAGCAAAGCAAGGTTAATTTTGCTAAGTTAGAAATGTTTTGCTAAGTTACTTAAAATAATTTTGCTAAGTTAGAAATATTTTGCTAAGTTACTAAAAATAATTTTGCTAAGTTTGAATTCTAGTAAATATGTGAAAATTTATTCTAGTAAATATGTAAATATGTGTATTTTGCTAAGTTTGAAAAACTTAGCAATTTTGTTTATTGTTTATAGGTTATTATTGTTTATATTATTATTAAAGTTTATTGTTTAGTAAAGTTTAGTGTAGCAATTTTTTTCTTTATTGTTTAGGTTATTATTAGTGTAGAAATTTTGTTATAAATATTGCTAAGTCATTTTTTTATTCTAGTAAATAAGTAAATATGTGCATTGTCATTTTTTTTATTCTAGTCAATATGTGAATTTTGCTAAGTTTCAAAATTCTAGTAGCAAAGTTTCAAAATTTTAGTTGCAAATTATTGTGTATAAGAAATTTAAAGTTGTTTGCTATGAATTACAAATTTGCAGTGACATTGAGCTATGGAGGACGATGCCCCCATCATCGACGCCCCGGACTTCATCCGAGACTTGGAGAAAGAAGAACGCTTTCAAGCACTTATATTTGATAAGACCCTTGGACCCAATTCCGATGGAGAAGATTCCGACGAAGAAGACGGCGAAGATTTCAGCGCGAAATGCTTGAACGACTCCGGTGAGGGACTTGAGTTACAAAACTTCAGAGACGACGACGAAGAAGAAGTGCCGTTAGAAAACTCCGTAGAGAACTCCGGCAAGGTATATATTAAGTCTTGTTGATCACTAGCTAGATGCATTAATTGATTTATATGCGCACTTATTAACGAAACATTTTTCTTTCAGCCCTCTGGATCTACGTCAATCCGTAAACGAGGCCCGCCCAAGGGTTAAAGCTGCCGGATGGTGCAAAGTTGTCGATCGACGAAGTTAGCATAAAAGGCAAACCGGAGAAACCCGATGGAATCTCCACTAAATATATAGCTCAATGCGGATTTCTTGTAAGGGACATGGTCCCGATCACCGTTGCAGAATGGAATGAGCCGAAGAAAAAAAACATTGGCGCAAAATATGTCGAGGACAGAATTAAAGAAACCCTTTGGGAGTCGATATTGGGTTCTTTCAGCCTACCGGCAGATCTCCCACAGAGGAGGAAGGATAAAGTCAAGGAGTGGACTCTTAGCAAGATGGCCGAGCAATTCAACAACTGGAAGAAAACATTGTGGAGAAAATATGAGAAAAAACTCCAGATTTCACTGGACATCTAGAGAAGCTAAAAGATGACTGGCCTGAATTTGTGGCGTATAAGAAATCGGCCGTCGCTGTGGCCCGATCGAAACAAAATAAGTTGAATGCTAAGAAGAAGAAATATTTCCATCGTTTGGGCTCAGGTGGCTACAAGACTGCCGTGCCTAAGTGGGAAGCCTATGAAAACGAGCTGCGTCAAAAAGGGATCATTCCACAGACAGATGACTGGCCCGACAGGTCCAAGTTATGGTTGTTCGCGCATGGGGCAGTGTTGGACCCAACACAGGGCTGATTGTTGCACAGGGAAAATGGAAGAAAAGAATTACAAGAGTCACCAAAAAACTAGTTGACGCAATAGAACTAGTCCGACAGGGAAAATATGTTCCCGATAGAGAGGACGACGAGCTTTCACTCGCCCTCGGGAATAAAGAACACTGGGGACGATGTCGAGGCAGAGGAGGCGGGGTTGGTTTTCTTGAAGGGTTTCCGGAGACGCTGCAACTTATAGAAAACATTGCAGAGGTAAGAAGAGGGAGGCGGAGAGGTTTACTGCATTAGAACGCCAGATGCAGGATGTGAAGGAGCAACTGGCCTTAATTACCCAGCAAAGGGAATCTCAGCCGCGAGTAGAAGATCATGCAGTCGATGTCTGCCCATCTCAGCGGAAAAGCAGCGTGGGTTCCACGCAGCTACAAGATCCTGCAGTTGATGAACCAGTTGATGAACCGTCGGCGCGCGCTACCCCGTGGATGATATCACGGAGAAGACAAATTGTGAGTTACATGCGCCAATGAAGAACATTAGTTTTCCGGTGGCGAATGGCTATGCTTTACCACATCAACTTGGATCAACCTTCCATTTTGGTGAGATTCCGGCTGGATTTGCTCGTGTCGGGGTCACGAAAGTTATGTCGGGATTCAACTCAATGCATCTTGACATTCCCGGAGCTGAAGGCGAGAAGACATTGGGAGAAGTCGAACTTGGTATCGTTCTATGGAAGAAGAAATATATCAAGTTTCCAGACTCGGCGCCAAGGCCACCGACTCCTCCGGTTAGAAATTCACCACAGCAAAGTCCACCCTCCTCCCCCGACGATTGGGAGCCCACCGCGAGTCCATCGCCCGCGCCGTCCCGTCAGCCGACTGCTGCGCCCACTAGTAGTTTGACAAAGCGGAAGCTGTTCACGTCGTCCCCTGTCAAGAAACGTGCAAAAAAACCCAAGGAAGTCAAGGCTCCTGAGAAGTTAGCTGGCGAGATGACTCAGGAGGAATTAGAAGTGAGCACACGTGAAGAGGCGAGAGCCTTTTTTGAACAGAAAAAAAGGAAAGACTGGAGGCAAGACTGGACCCCATAAAGGAACTTCTGAAGACTATACCAACTGAGGTAAAAGATCACACCGTTGACAACCTATATGACCCTCCACCACCGCCCCTTTCAGACTATGAGCGAGGTATTGAAAGGTACTTTCCTCACAGATGGAGCAAGAAAAAGCGTGCGGGAAAAGAGTTGCCCAGCTCGGAGAACAAGAAGCACAATCGATCGCCCCGCTCATTGTGCCTTCTGAAGCTCGGGAAATCGAGCATGGAGAAGTTGTCATTGGCGACACAGGTTACCCCATAGCGCAGATAACAATTCAATATAAATTTGAACTCGGGCTGCCTCTGGTCGAAAATCCGAGTGCTCTAACAACACAGTTATATAAATTGCATAACTGGTACATGGCCGCCGCAAAAGAAGGGAAAATGTGTCTCATGGCGGGAGTTAAGGAACAACACTACTTCCGACAATATGGTGTGGAGGTTGCGTTCTCCGAACTTTTTCAGATGTACAATCAACTTGCTCTCGACAAATCTATCATCAGCTGCTATTGTCTGTAAGTAATTTATTCGTGTAATTTAATTATTTATAGTTAAGCTCGTTCATTGCTTGTAATTATCCTCACAACATTATTTTGTACGCTATTATGCAGAATGAAGATTCGTGAATGCCGAATGGGAGGAATCTGGGACATTGGGTTCATTGACCCGGATAAAGTTCATGTCAAGACCATAGCTGACCATCCCGAGGACACAGAGGACGTTTTGCTAACGTTTTTAAGCGACAAAGTACCAAAAAGGAAATACTTTTTCCTTACAACTTCGGGTGAGTGTTACTGTCTTGTACACATTTATTTTGCTTTCCCGATATTAAGTGTAATTGATGAGTTCTGAATACCTGCGTATATAAATGTGCGCAGGTACCACTTCATTCTGCTAATCATTAGACTCGAGGAAGGAGAAGTTGAAGTCTGGGACTCATTAAGGAGAGATCAAGATGAGTACAAAAGCGTGCGTCTAATGCTCAAGAGGTAATTTCAATCGCACTATATCGTCCTCTTTCGTTCATTTCCGGATATCAAAAGTATAAGTAATAACTCCTCAATTCATTTTCTTTTCCGGGCAGGGTTTGGAAAAAGTTCATCGCGGAAGAACGCGGTGAATGGAAACCTAAGCTGCAGTTCAAGGCTAACAACGTAAGTACTACTACGTATCTAGGTCTGTGTATCTTTCTAATACCATTATCATTCTCTTGATTATTATTTGATTAAATTAAATTCTTGTATAGTGGTGTCTGCGACAACCACAGGGGACGGAACTATGTGGATACTACGTTTGCGAGTTTATTCACATGAGGGTCAATGAGAGAGTCAATAGTATAAGAAATCGAGAGGTACGTAAACATCATACACAACTTTTATTTTGCTACCATCAATCATGTTTAGTTTCGATCATAACTGATTTGATCTCCTTCTTTTAAAGATGGCAAGGAAGCGGAACCAGCTCCTACTAAAAAACCGCGTAAAAGCTATTGCGGAGGAATTGGCGGGATTCATTCTGACGCATGTCGTAGATGAATTCGGTGAATTCCACTATGTCGATTAATAGACTCCCTCCATGCATGTACTAGCTAGCGGTGATCTCCATTGTAATTATGAGTACTTTATATGTAACGAGAGTACTTTATATGTGTAATGAGTACTTTATATGTGTAGTGAGTACTTTATACGTGATCTCCTCCGAAACCCTGAAAAATGAGCGAAAAGGAAAAAAACAGAAACCCTAAACCCTGAAAAATAAGCGAAAAGAAAAAAAACCGAAAACCTAACCCCCTGAAAAAATAAGGGGGGCAAAAAAAAAAACAGGAGCTGCGCGCGCAGGTTCGGCCACGTGGAGGGCCTTTAGCACCGGTTGTATATACAACCGGTACTAAAGGGGTACCCCTTTAGTCTCGACCTTTTAGTACCGGTTGCACAACCGGTACTAAAGGCCCAATAAGACCGGTACTGTTGCCTTGTTCTCTACTAGTGCAGGCGGACCGCGCCGGCCGACGATCCGTCGAGGCTCTCGTGTACGAGCCCGCACAGTACGACAAAGACGACCAGCTCGAGAGTTGGGGCGACTGGGGTGCATGGCGCCCCCTCCTGCCGCCGCCCTACGTGCACAACCCAGGCTACGGCGACGACCCAGGCGCCGGCGAGATCAAGTGCTACGCGGCGGACAGCAACCGCGAGGGTGAGGACGACGGCGCACTCATCTGGATATCCACGGCGGGCCGTGGCACGTACTGGCTGGACACGGCGAGCGGCGCGTGGACCAAGGCGGACGACTAGGCGCTGCCGTTCCGGGACGCGCCGTTCCCGTCCCGGAGCTCGGCCTCTGGTTCGGGTTCTCAGCCAAGGACAGCGCCCACATCTGCGCGTCCGACATGATCGCCGCCATCGACGACGATCGTCCGCCACGGTGGACGAGATTTGGGAGGGATTCGCGACGCCCGAGGGGTCCCGCAAGGTCAAGTCGTACCTGGTGCACCTGGGCGACGGCCGGTTCTGCGTCTCCAAGCTCTACGAGAGGCTCCAGCGATGGAAGCGCAGCTGCGGCTGCTGGTGTGACAGCGAGGAGGAGGCTTTCGCGATGCTCACCGGCGTGGAGGTGGTGCGCGGCGACCACACCGGCAGATGGCACCGCATGATCAAGCACAGGACGTTCCGGTACAGTTTAGGCAGAGATTTCCACCAGTTTCAGAGAAGCTCAAGTGGACATATATACACGTATTGTGTCATTCAAATCACACTGCAGGGTACGTACGTGCAGATTCTTTACAGCTAACATGCATATGATCGGTGGGCCGCGTTTCATTCTCAGCTTGTCTTGATCCAGCGGCACTTGCTAATTCTCCTTGGTACACCCATTGAAAAAAATCGTTAAAATTTTGAACGAAATTCGTGAAACTAAAGATTTTCGGTAAGGGTGCGAGAAAATATAGCCTTAGCCGATTGTTTTGTTCAAATTTGAATAAATGCGATAGATTAGATTTCAAAACGAAATAGATCGAGCATATTCAAGAAAAGATCTTGGTTTTAGTGTAGTTGTTTAGGGCTAGGTAGCTGTTTTGCAGGTTCTCGGTTCAATTCCATTTGTCTCAATTTTACTTTTAGAAATTAATTTAAATGCCAGTTTACAAATCTGGACGAAAATTTTGAAATATTTCTACGAAAATTCGTTAATTTCTCAAAATTTATGAATCTATGTGAGATGTGAAAAATATAACAAAAAAATCTTGACAAAATCATAGGTGTAGATAATGTTGTAATATACCAACGTGTAAAATATCAAGTAGAAATACGTTGTATTTTGGGCCGTACAAAAAAGACAAAATCTGAAATTGTAAATAGTAAACAATGCAAAATTTGAACTCTTCAAAATATGTCAATTTTTATAATGTTCTTGTAGCCTAGAATACGATTTAACTTGAGTTGATATTTTGCACGTTATCTACATCCAAGATTTTTTCAAGACTTTTTTGAAACTTGGAAAATATGGTTTTCAAATTTTCAAAAATAAAGAGCTCCACGCAGCTCGGTCTCCATTTATAGTTTCCGCATGCACATGCATTACTTGGGTCTGAAGTTCATAGGATTTTTCTGAACCAAGTTTGGCAACATATTCGTGTTTGTTTTTATATGTGATTTTCAGTAATTTGCGTTTGTTTAGTTAAAATAACAAGGGCATAATAGTCTTCCACATGAGATTTAACGGTCAACTAGCGGTCAACTAACAAAAGTGGCATTTTCGGAACGACGACACTAGTTTGATGTCATTCTTAGAACGACAACTAGTTTGATGGCATTCTCGGAACACATGAATGCATTCTTGGAATTTTCTCTTACAAAAATGTATACATATTCTGATGTCACGTTTTTATCAATACGACTTTAGCTTTTATAAGTGAGATCCCATGAATTACAATAGGATACTTTTTGCATGCAATGTCAATCATGTATATGTCTAAACCTTGACGGCGTTTAGTTGGTCAAATGCACAACGTTTCACGTTGATTAAATTTAGCTTTCTGGCCCCGTTGACCAATTGATGATGATATATTATTTTGACTTTGCAAAATCTGAACTAGAGTGTCATAATGCAAAAATAAATTATATATGTATATACCAACTATCAAATAGGGAAGAATTGTTTTTCCATGGGTTAAATTGGAAATAACATTTCCAAATATTATAATATAAGGACTCCTCTCTACTTTCAGTTCGTGCTGAGAGAGAGGAGGGGTGAGGGAGGGAGAGAGAGATGGAGTGGAGCTAAATTTATATTTTACACATGATTGATGTTGAACGAAATAGCTAGACGATGTTTTTATGTACGAAGTGCTATGAAAATTGTGATCCCATATTCATTGTTGGGTGTGTACAACACAAATTAATTCTCAATTTACATGTGCTGATAAAAAGAAATTTGAAGGAACATGGCAATTCACGGGCAGTCAAACATAGAATTTATGGACCCTGGTCCGTGCCAACACATGGGCAGTCAACTAGTCATAAGAGATAGAGATGTGAGCGAGCATCATCTTGTTTTCCTCCCATTCGCACCACTTCTTCAAATATGGGCACCCGTATGGCCGTATATCTCAAGTCTCGGAACTTGGTGAATTGTTGTATTTCCTCCGGCAGAGACCTGATGTTTGTGCAATCAGAGATCTGAAGTTTGTCAAGACCGGTTAAGTCCATGAACCAATGCGGCAATGATGAGATGTTGCATCTGTTTATCTCCAGATACTAGTTTGATGCCATTCTTACAACGACAATTTTTTTTGAAACTTAGAACGACAACTAGTTTGATGGCACGGCAATCATTTAATGGCATTTAAAATGTGTACATATTCTGATGTCACATTTTTATCAGTATAACTATATCTATACTTCTTATAAAGCAAAACCCCACTAACTTCATTAATTATTTTTCTATCTCAACATGCAAGCTATCCACATCATCTATTCTCTTAACCAATCAATTGTCCATGTCATCTCCACTAATTAATCACACATCATCTATTCCATAAGCCACATCATCCACTATTTGAGCCATTATTTATCCATGTCATCCCACATTTACTAATGATTTTCAATTCATCCATGGAAACTATTCGCATTATAAATTCTTTTATCCATACAATTACCTCATCAATTTTAGTTGTTAAATATACAAATATTCTACATTGATTAAATTTAGATTCTCGATTATTGTGCTCAATCGAATCCTGAATATTCCCAAAAAATTTCCCCCGTGTGTCATATGTCCTTTCGTTTATATTACAATTTTTATAAAAAGTTCCCGCTGCAACGCGCGGGGTATTTTTCTTGTTTTTTATAAGTGAAATCCCACTCATTACAATTATGATACTTTATGCATGCAATATCAATCATTTATATGTCTAAACCTTGACGATATTTAGTTGGTCAAATGCACAATCATTTCACGTGATTAAATTTAACTTGCTGGCCACGCTAGCCACTCGATGATGATATATTAATTTGACTTCGCAAAAAATGAACTAAAGTGTCATATAATGCAAAAAAAAAAAAGACCAAAACTATCATATAGGGCAGAATTGTTTCTCCAGGGTTAAATAGGAAATCACATTTTTAAATAGTATAAAATAAGGAATTCCCTCTATTTTCAATTAGTGTTGAGTGTGGGGAGTTGCGGGCGGGGAGATTGAGTGGGGCTAAATTTGTATTTTAGAGATGATTGGTGTGTTGGACATGATAGCTTTATGGACGATGTTTTACCTACATTGTGATCCCATATTGGCGGGAGGGCTTCGTTCTCACATGTTTTCTTGTATTTTGGTAGGGTTTGTGTCCTACTCAAGGAGATGAGGCGGCGGCTACTCCTTGAATATGGAATAAGGTCCTCCCCGCCTAGCCTCCGTTCTGGCGGTGCTTCTAGCGTTGTCGGAGGGCGTGTGGAGGTGTGTCTCCGGTGGATCTTGCGTGATTCGGTGGTTGTGTTTGGTGGATCCGTTTGGATCTTATCTTCGTTCGTCTTCGTTCGTGTGTCTACAAATTGGATCCTTCTGATCTATACTTCTCTTCATCGGCGACGGTTGCTGTTCTGGTGCGCTAGTCCTGTGGGACCTTAGCACGACGACTTCCCGACTGTCTACTACAACAAGGTTTGCCCGGCTCTAGTGATGGAGGGGTGATGACAGCGGCGCGCCTTCGGCTCGCTCTAGTGCTTGTAGTCGTCGCTAGGTGGTTTACGAATCTGGATGTAATTTTTGTTACTTCTAGATTTCTTTGAACTGTCTTGACAGTTGATGAATAGATTGGAAGTTCCTCCAAAAAAAAAGTTATTCGTTGTTCACGTACTCATTTTAACTAAGGCGCTGAAGAAATTTGGGAACCGAATGCCGATCACTTTCTCCATTCTGTTCGTTGGTGAGGGGACTAACTGAACCTTATCCTTCTCTCCTCTAGAGACAGATATGTGGGCCCCATTGCTTATACGTTAGCAACACCCAAATAAACTCTCATCTCTTACTCACAGCCCAATGACATATGGGTCATGCTTTTGTGTTTCTGTACGATTACAGCACAATAGAGCAAACCCAATGAATGTACATACTTGTTTTCCTCCTTACACTTCTCAAATATTTCCAATAAACCAAAAATTGAAATTTTAATTAATTTTCTACTGAAAATCCCAACAATAGGTCGTTGGGTATGTAGCACGCAAATTTTCAAATTGTTAAAGAATAAGTATCTACATGTGAACTCTCACGTACATCATGTTTACATATACAGAGAAAAAGAAATTGGATGCACCGTGGCAAGGGCAGTCAAAAAAAAAATTGATGGACCGTGGCAGCCAGTGGGCAGTCAAGGGTAGTAAGTGTCAGGAATGTGAGCGAGCTTCATATTGTTTTCCTCCGATTCACACCACTTCTTCAAATCAGGGCATCCGTATATACGAAGTGTTTGGAGCTCGGTGAGTTGTTGTATGCCCTCCGGCAAACCTGATGCCTGTACAATCTCCAATCCGAAGGAACTCGAGACGGGTCAAGTCCATGACCCAATGTGGCAATGATGAGATGTTGCATCTGTTTATCACCAGTCTCGTAACAGAGGACAGATGTGGGATGATGTCAGGGGAGACGGTCAGGTCAGGACAAGCCGTGATCTCTAAATGATCGAGGCCAGAGAGGTGGCGAAGCAATCTCCACTGCTGCATGGGCAGCTCACTGTCTGCAACTGCCAGAGTAGATGCAGTTAATACTGAAGAAGAAGAGGAGGAAGCACCGGTGCTTGGCATTGTACACTCTCCCCATGATGACAGCACGTTATCACTACTTCTTATATCCAATCTGCCAGCTGCTCTAGGAAGAAGTGGCCCCAGCCTCAACTTGGGGCAATTATTTATGATCAATAAGAACTCGAATCATATTGGTTGAACCATGTTGGCAAGCTGACGCCATTATAGCCCATTATCTCCAAGCGTAACAACTTTTCGGTGACACTAGTTTCTCCAACAACACTTTATCATCCACAAACCTCTCAGCACCTTCAGTCCATGACAATCTTAATGTCCTGAGATTGTTTTTTTCCATCAACTTTATACTCTGAGCCTCTTCTGCGGACTTCACATTTTCAAGGCAGACTATTTCCAGCTCCAGAGGATTCGTGTCCTGTAAGCAGACAAGATTGCTGCTCGATTCACCATCTCTAACGTGCACCTTAAAAAGTGGTAATGATACGAAACTGGTACTAGGATGAGGTACAGGCTGTTCAACAAGACCACGGCAGCCCTCTAAATATAGGTTCTTCAAACTATCAATTCTACATATACTTTCTGGTATCTTCTGAATATTACTGCAGTACGAGAGGTTCAGTGTGTGCAGCTTTCTCAGGTTACAAAACTTTCAGGTAGAGAAGTAATACCATTATTAAAAGTCAAGACCAAATGCTCCAGATTGGAAAGGGCACTGATACGGTCCAGAAAACTGTCATTTTCTCCTTCTCAAGGCACCCTTAGATTTAAGTATTGTAGACTAGTAAGGCCATCTACAGATTCTGGTAGCGATCCGATACAATAACAACATGATAAATTCAAATATTGCAGGTCCGGGAGGCTCCACATAAACTTCGATATGTTTTCCAAAGCAGAGCATATGACAAATCAAGATGCACCAATTTTATTAGCTTCCCGAATGATTCTGGCAGTTCTTTAATTCTCTACAGCCTGACAAATCAAGATACATCAGCCCTCCATTTCTCCGATTGACTCTGGCAGTGCAGATAGAGAAGATCCTCGAAGACTGAGGTAAAGTAATTTTGTCAGCCTAGTGATACTATCCGGAATAACTTCATGTTGTACCCTTGGAGCATTAAGATACCTCAACTGCTTCAATCGGCCAATTGAATCTGTCAATTCATGAATGGAGCACTCGCTCAAGTCCAAGACACGCAGGGATTTAGCAGATGCAAATGCAGCAGCATCAAGTCGAATTTCAGCCGAGCCCATAAAACGGAGTGCCCTTATCCTCCGTGACTCCAATGGCTTGCTACAATCATTGAGCAGTGCATAGTGGCAGCGGTTTCCCCCAATGTTGCAATCATTGCCAGCAAGAAGAATTTCATCGCCCATCACCGATCTTGCTAGATCGTGCACCAGGTCATGCATGGTGAACGTTATCTGAAACAAAAGCCATTAGCAGTGTCAGATTTTTATATTTCAAGCATTTGATATACTAACAAATTTAGGAGTGACGGGTAGCATACTGGACCAAATTAAGCTACACAATAGTGTGGTTCAATCGATTTGATTGCCCTCATAGAAGGACAGAAGATAAAATGCCGTTGTAAAGTGCATCTTTGAGCATTAATTTTGCGCTTGGGAGTAGAAGAGAATATTATGTGCTGCGTGCATCTCAAGTGATAGTTGTGGATCATTAAATAAAATTCGTCTATGTTTTTTATTTAGTCTAAAAACTTATTGTACTAATCAATGATGCTAGTTGACGTAAGCACAAATGCCCCGCAGACCATTATGCAAATTAGCGAAGTTTAGCCTGACCTTTCATGCACCAAAATTTGAAATATGACTCTTACTTCTATAAGATTTAATGCACAAAAGTTGACATTATTTTTCCCCTACAGCCATTACTTCTATAAGATTTGTTTCTTTTACTAGCATACAAAAATGAAATAAGTTGTCAAAATAATCAGGGATATCCTCGGTGCATTTTATGTGTAGGTACATGCTTATATGGGGTGTGTCGTGGTGTGTGCAGAGCAACTGAATTTTCTAACAAGTTACATGGATAAGTCGAGTATGCTGTAAAATGCATAAACCACTGAAAATTGGATAAACATGTGCACCATATAAACAAGCATTGTATGAATTCCAAAACAACAATAGGAGGAAAATAATTGTAGCGTAAATACTAACCAGTGATGCCTTCGAATGTTCAAGGAAGGAAAGCTTCAAAAGCTGAGTAATGTACATCTCGCCGAGCTCCCAAGCGGTGAATGTTGGTGTTGCCCCAATAAAACAAAGAGAAATCCACTGGTGAATTAGATCATCTTTAGATATCTCCATCCTTTTGGAAAGATTGCCCAATAGGCAAAGCAGAGCTTCAAATACCGAGGCATAAAAGTATAGCTTAACCTCAAGGATGCAAGCACCTGTGATGCAGCTTTATCTTTCGGATCTGAAGAAGAAGCAGATTCTTTCCAGATATCACTGTCTCTCACTTTCTTCCAATGATATAGGTCATAGTTTCCAAAATGGGTCCAATTGATTGAGCTGCTAAAGCCACACCTCCACACTTTGCTGCAATGGCTTCTCCTATGTCCTTCAGCTGTTCTTTGTCATCTCTAGATTCAAAGCGACTTTTTTTCTTAATTATAGTCCAGCACATCTCATTTGTCAGTGATGCTAGCTCATGTGGGGGAATGGTCGAAATTTTCTTTGCAATCTCCTCATTGCGTGTGGTTGCTATAACAACCACCTTGCTACCCTGTCCAACCTTAAGCATGCGCAATCAGACTATCCAATTGGGAATCATCCTCCTCCCACAAATCATCTAGAACAATCAGAATCTTCTTATTGGCGAGTAGCTTTGCAAGTGATCTGTGTATCATCTCCTTTTCAGTGTACCGACTCTCATTCTGACAGTTGACTTATTAAAGAATTGCCAATTTTGTTCAAATCAAATGTCTGGGACACATAAATCCACACCCGGACGTAGTCTTCAAATTTGGTTTTATTATTGTAAACCATTTTGCCATGGTCGTCTTGCCAAGGCCTCCAATGCCGTGTATACCAAGGACAATGAGCTCTTCTATTATGCTCTCAGATAAAGAAACCCATATTTTATTTTCCTCTTCGGTCCTCCCAATGATTGATGTCTCAATGGTTGATGACGTTTCACGCATTTGTATGACTTTCAGCTCATCGGCATTAGTGCCCGGCACTAACATGAATTTCTGATATTGATCTGTGATCCTCTGCAGTTCCTCTCTCATTGTCTTCATCTTGTTAGCCATTGTGAACTTGGGACGATTGTGCAACAAGGCATCATAACTGCTAGACGTTTCTTGATGGAGAACTGCAAGAGATAATCAGCTTAATTGTTAGTCACTGGTAAAATGGTTGGTGATATTAGGAAAAGGTCTATTTTAGGCCAGAAAGTTTGATGCATGATCTGACTTGCCTAACATATGAATTCCAGATTTGATTTTGAACATCCTCATGCCGGTCATTAATTTAAGACTTTATGGTTAACTGGTATTTTTTCAAATGTAACTGAGTTCAACTTCGTCTATATAAAATTCGTATTCACTAAAAATTTAGAAGTGAAAATAAAACTTGGTCAAAGTATGAGTTTTTGGTTGTGGAATAAGGGCGGGCCGGGCAGTTAACTGGTATTTTTTTAAATGTACTGAGTACAACTTCGTCTATATAAAATTCGTATTCACTAGAATATTTAGAAGTGAAAATAAAACTTGGTCAAAGTATGAGTTTTGGTTGTGGAATAAAGGCAGGCCGGGCAGATAGCTTCGGCCTTGGGCGGTGATGATGGTGACTTGTCAGTTGTGTTGGTGTACAGGCGTTGCATCTTCTTCGTCGACTTGGCTGCTGCTTCGAGCGTTGCTCGGCCGTCCCCTTTTGCAGGTCGGCGGACTCCGGCCTGATGAGCAACCTGGAGGGTGTTGCTGACGGTCCACTGTCCACGGTGGCCTGTACTATGTTTTCCTTACGGCTTACTACTGTCTACTAGTAATATACAACGTATTTTCACAAAACAAAAAAAAAGGAATCATGGTTCGGAGTTACCTTCCGTGTTGGCTCAGTTTCAGTTCCTGCTTCAAATTCCTCGATCATGTCGGCGATGGCATACATCGCGTCGGTGAGACGCTTGAGCCACAAGCGCATGGTACTGTTGGTGTTGGAGTGCTCAGCGTCCTCGAGGAGCGCCTCAATGGACTCGAGGGTACTCTTCATCTGGTTCAGATCCTTGTCGAAGTTTAGCTGCTGCTTGATCTGGCCTCCCATGAACGAACCGATCTGCTGCACCACCTCCTTCAAGAGTGCAGCGGCAATCATGCCCCCGATCTCCGGCATGGTTCCTGCTTCTCTCTCGTCAACGCGGTGGTGGGGAGAATGGGGATTAGACTGGATCTTTGGCTTGCTCGGCTGGATCTTATCGTCACAGGCTCACAGCAATTGCCAAGATGCTTCCACTATCAATTATTTTTCTTCCTACCAGCGACAGTATGTTTTTTTTTAGAGAGTAGGCCCCCAAAAGGGCCCTGCTTTATAGAAAGCACACAAGCGTACACACAAGAGTTTGTTCAGCTGTTCTCACACCACGATCGAAAGCAACCACAAACATTTTAAAAGCCGCCAGACCAACCAAAACCTCGCGCAGGAGCGAAGATAAACTACGGGGCTACTACCCAGCTACCTAACCAACACCACCCCGGGGCCAAACTAAAAAATGCAGGTTCTTCTCAGCCATCATCAGTCTCTCCATCAAAGCCGTCCACTCCTTGCTACGCTTTGCTGGCACCAGTATAGTCCACTGCGAGAGTAAAGAAAGAATTTTGCAAATACATTTAGCAGGAGAATTGTATATTTTGTTGTTAAACACCAGGTCAATTCTGATAAGCCACAAACTCCAGGAAATTGCCCCAATTATGGCCCATCCGAGATAATTAGAGCGATCACCTGGAGCATGCAACACACCGAACAAGAAATCATCAAAATCCCCAGGCGGCCTAACACACCGAACACGCCTCCTTGCCAATCCTCTGCGCCCCAAACCATCTCAATTACTACTAGGTATGATACTGATGCAAGTGCACCATTCGCCCAATTCAAATTAGAGACGATGGACCACACCCATAAGCAGGAAAATAAAACGCATAATCATTTCCATATATCAGCCATTCTGTTTTCTCCACCATGAGGTCTTCAGAAATCCCAAACCGGTGAACCTTAGTATTCAGCACCAAATTCAGATGGAAGCCGCTGGCAGCGATTGCACAAGACAATACATACAACACCCAAAACTGCTTATTCCACAAACAGAACTGAAGTGAAGGAACGCCAAAAAGAAAAACAAGAACGAAACACACAATACTACAACATCACAACTGTCCTGCGGTCATGACATCTTCGAGTACCACGTAACGGAGGACAGCAGCCAACATGGCTATCAATGCCACAAATACGTACTTCCAGTTGAGCGGCGAAGGCTTGATGGTCAGCGTTCTCGAGCGTGCACTCACCAGAGGAGTCCCCCTCCTCTCGAGTGTTCGCCTCCTCCTTGTCGATTGGATCTTGCAGGTTTCTCCACCTGAGTAAAACATGGTTGTAACATTTACAACTAAGCAATCAGATGATCAAGTACATGTTCACCAGAATGTTAGCACAATGAAAGTGTAGATATCTGGAAGAAAAACAGACTAATAATACAAGCTGCAGCGGAGTAAAAAACCAGCAATGAAAGAATAGTTCGGTTCTTTAGCCACAAGGATCCAAGTTGCATATGAGTCACAAGTCAAAGTAACATTTATACCATGCGTTGCAACAACCTCTTCCGTTGTTAGCTGTTTGTATTCTAAAGGTAGATGGGTAGAGATATAATTACGTAGATATAATGTTTGAAAGGGAAATCGTACATTATTCATTCAAAAAATACAGCTATAGAAAAGTAAATAAACTAAGTTATTTTTTTCGTGAGTAAACTAAGTAATTTTATTAGTCCAAATAAACCCTCAAGAAGTCAAGATGATGTGTAGCTTCTACAAGAGCATATATTAACCAGAATTGTAAATTCATTACTGTGTCAAGCCCATGAAACATAGGATGTGAGCGAGAGAGAGATTTTCTGGAATCCATTCATCAAACTGATGGAAGTTTTCCATGAAGGCCATCCATTTATCAAAACATACAAGGGCAATTAGTATTTTTATCAGCCATATTTCATATAGATTATTTCTGCAGAAAATGAAAAGTGGTCCCAATTAAGTAGACATAGTTTTAACTATAAAATGTTCAGCTAAAGCTTGAGCAGTCCAATTAACATGTGAAAAGAGAATTATTTTCCGCCTCATATGGGATATCTACCCCCACATGTTCATTGCTAAGGAAAAGACATATTCTGAACATCAAATGTTCAACTGGTACAAGTAGCATATGAGCAGAAATATACTATGTAGTAGAAACAGCTACTTAGTTTCTAAAAAAATGGCCACAAGGGAAATTACCTGCAACGACTGCGCACAAATTAGCTGAGAAGCATAAGGGTGACACACGGTGCTCTATAAACGTGACTAGTGAAAGGCATGGAAGTTATAGTAAGAAAATGCCCCTCAAAAAAGAGTCAACAGATTTTTTCATCAGTTCAATGGTGCACCATCATGATGGAGAATTATTAATCTAGACCGCAGCCTGCAACCAATGCCTCCGAGACACCACCCCTGCAGTTCGCCGTAAAGATTAGTATAACATTTGGGTCTAAGGCAATTACTGATGCATAGCTTTACATGGGTGATCCTGAATTTATGTTTCTTCTTACCAGTCTATAGGAGAATCTGCGTACTATTTGTTCAAACAAGTGAACACAATATATGAAGAAAAACATATATCTGCCAGTCAATGCGTGGGATGCGCGAACGCGGTGGTGGGGGAGAATGGGGATTAGACTTTTCTGGCGTGCTCGACTAGATCTTATCGTCACAGGCTCACAGCAATTGCCAAGATGCTTCCACTATCAATTGTTTTTCTTCCTACCAGCGACAGTACGTTTTTAAAAAAAAAATAGGCCCTCAACCGCCGGATCGTCCGCCATACCTAGTGAGTGTGGCGCCCCGACCCGACTGCTATACATGGATAATGTGTGTCACCGGTTAGGCGATACAACCGGAGGTTACGGGTTTACCAATCCCGGCCAAAATCTTTGGCAGGCGTTGCTCGGAATGGATCATCGGCAACGCAACACCCCGATTGATGCCCTAACACAGGCACAACTATCAATGCATAATAGAGAGATCAAGACTTGTGGAACAACTAACACCCCGATTGATGGCCTTATATTTTCGGCACTTTCAAACGAAGTAGTAGGAACTGTAATAGTGGCTGGAAGCTCAAGTGGTATTCACCATACGCCTTGTACATCTAGAAGGTCTCAGGGGATGTTTTGAAGAAGTTTTCGGGCTCTACTGATGTAGAGGTGTGGATAATAGTGACATTTTTAGAAGTCAGCCTGGTCAGTCAGGGCAATTTCATTCATATCACTGCTTAGCATGTCTTCTGTTTTTGCTACTTGTTTTTTTTTGTGAGAAGACATCGAATAAGGTTTTGATCATTCTCACCGTGATGTTTAGGATATCATGGACTGTTCGGTTTTATTGCATTGTCTTGGCACGATCTAGGTGTTGCTATGACCTTTAGGTGTGTATAAATATGCAGGATATTCCTACTGGTAGTAGGTGTTGTCTTTTTATTGATCTGTGGTATTTCCCAACATTGGAATCATGCTATGTCTTGTGCAACAGTGAACTGGCTGTTCTGGCTCCAGTGGTGCTGCTGCTGTGCTGGCTGTGGCCTCATGTGCCTTTTGGGCCAACCCTCGGCTTCAACTACCTCGGCGGCGGCGCCACCACCTCTTCAGGTGAGTTCTTGATTTTTGATCTATGCTGGCTCCTATATGTTTAGACTTGTCATGCATGTGTGTACAATTGCTTACGCTAGGGGTCAAATGTCACATTTTGCTAGGTTCAGGGTAGCTTTAGTGTAATGCGTCCATCATTATGCAGTTGGGAGGCACTGGTGTTGAGATTCCAAACATGTAATGATGCTAACAATATTGATTAATACTTGCAGCGTACTTCCTTCACGAGTCTGATATTGTGCCTTCTAAAATCCTATGACCATTACACTTTTACCGAATATTTCATGTCTTGGAAGCTGTTTCAGACATTGCTAAAATAAATTCTGCAATACAGAAATAGATACTGCAATTTGTTAGGGAAGCTCTCTAGCCATACTGGTTTTACTTAGCAATGACATCTTCTAATCTAACTATGAAATTGCTTACTGTTGAAACTTTTCAAATGACACAGAAAACACTGATCGATATTGGATGTTTCTTTGCAGGTACATCAAATTTCGGTATTCCAAGTGTTCTAGAGTCTAGACAGTGGGAAGTTTCAAGGGTTTTGGAACTGCTTCAATGTTTATTAGCAGATGGATCTACTTTTGTTGAAAGCTCTAGAATAGATGCTACATTACTATGTAGCCTACAATATATTTTTGGGAAAAAATCTATAGCTTATTATGTTACCTAGGATCTATGATGAGTTGTTTGAAGTACTTAGACTTGTGCAACTGCATGTAACAACTTGAATACTTGTTTCAAGTTATTGGTGTAATGTCATGTGATGAGGCATCTTACAATATCTCTAGGATAGATCTGTAAAGTGCTATTTCGTTCTTTAATTGTTGATAAAGGATAATTGATCTTGTGATGTGGTTGATAAAGATTGTTAGTGTAATAAATTTGTTTGATGTGCACGTTCGTTTACTTGTTGGTAAAAGGCAAATTATTGTTGGTAAATGCTGTGCATATAGAAACTTCCAGATTCGGTACCGGTAAACAACCCCGAGCATAAACACTCGCATAAAGGCTGGTGCCGTCAAGCGTCCGTTTTTGGTACTTTTCATCTATGAGGGTATAGTTTGGTGAAGGCCGTATAAAGCGCTAGATATGAAACTGTATGCCGAAGGCCGTGTGTGTAGTTGCCGAAACCAGTTGTTGAAAACCATATGCCGAATACCACGTTCGGCATATGTGGTTGCACGAGTAGATTTTCATAATTTGGCATATGCCGAGCTTACCGGGCGCTCGTCACACGAGTCAAATTTGTTAGTGCGTGAACAACTTGAATCAGCCCTACTTCGGATCTTACGGTGTGACTACAAGGGAGATCAATGAGATGGTGTGCCTATTCTCGATGGCGTCTTCAGGGATGAAATCGGAAGCGGTCGTCTAGCTCTCCTCGTTATTCAGTGAACTGAGTATTCGGATCATGGGTCTGGCTCTTACATCCTTCCGAAGGACTTTATACTCGCTTAAACCACATGATCAAATCATGGAAAAAAAGCCCCCCCCCCCCCCCCCCCCCGAAATTTTTTTCATGATTGGAAGATATCAATACAGGGTTTGGTTGGTGGATTCGCTCTACCCTTTTTTTTTCTCGCCCGGGATAAGACGGAATTGGGGTAGGCTCACTCATCAGCTCGGTTCTGATGCCGCCGCGACAGTGGTTGCCCTACGGCGTCTCTTTCCGGGGTAGCGCACGATTTTTGTCTGCGCCCTGTTTTATTTCTGTTCACGGTGGTGCTCATGGACGAGATAAGAAGGGACGATCGATCGAGGCACACATGCATAGCCAGCCACGAATCCATTTTGCCTCTACAAAACACCTCGTCTCGCGCCAGCCACGAATCGATCGACCTCCTTTTTCCTCCACCAAAAACGCATATCTACTCCCTCCGTTCTAATTTAATTGACTTGCTATCCACCACATGTGGATGTATCTAGACATGTTACATGTATAGATACATCCATATTTGGTGGATAGCAAGTCAATTAAATTGGAACGGAGGGAGTACCGAACTTGGCTGGCGCACAATTCAAACTATGCACACAATGCCAGCCCATGCAGATCTTTCTTACAGATATACGTATTTACTAACGTAACATACTAATTATTGTTGTAATTTCTTCTGACGAGGTAACTACTAATCCATGGACACACACACAATAGATCGATCGGTTTTCCGGACTAGATTGTGACATCGGCTGCTTACCTGAGGCCTGGTTGGAGAGAAGGTCAGCTAGCCGGCCACCGCCGCTCGCTCGCTCTACGCCTACCGCCTCACCAGGCTCGCCCAAGTCGCCAAGTCACACGCGCAACCGCACGCGGCTCTCCTCCCGGTGACCTTGTATTTATAGAGTCAGCTAGGCCAATGAAGAGAAAAAACAGTTCGAATTTTGAGAAGGAGGGCGGGAGGGCTATCAGTTTTTCAGTTTCCCGCTTTTCCAAGCGATCAATGCTGCGCGCGCAAAGGTGAAGGAGCCAAGGGTTGCTTTCCTGGGAAAGGCAACACCGTGATTAATTGGTTTCCTGCTACAATTCTGTTTCCTATATTATAGGATGATACAGAATAAGTCTTACTTTCCTTACAAACGCAACACCGTGATTGGTTTCCTGATTGATTAGTAGTTTCCTCCTAAAATGATTCCGGAAATTTATAGCAGACAGTATTAGTCTCCTTACCCTCCGCGGTTTTTATAGGAAAAACACAGCACGGTTGGATCCTTTGGTTCCCTAAGATTACTCCATGATTAGTTTCCTATACGTTTGTCTATGAGGGGTTGGATCATTTGGTTCCCTAAGATTACTCCGTGATTAGTTTCCTGTACGTAGTTGGTTCCATTCTCCTCCACAACCAAACACAAGAATTAGCTCTGGGTGCGAAACGGTTTCATTCCATTCTACTTCATTCCAAAACCAAACACACCCTAAAATAATTATGCCCAAGAACATGCATTGTTTCACTCCTCTACTACATGTATAGGATCTCAGCGGTAATTATTATGGCTGATCACATGCCTTGTTCCACTCTCTCGTGTGTATAGATCTGAACGTAATTATCATGGCTGAGGCCATGCCATGTTCCGCTCTACTACGAGTATATAGGATCTGAGGGGTAATTTTTATGGCTGTGATCATGTCCAGCTACTCGCCATCGGCGCCTCCCACGGCCCACCACAGCACAACGCACTAAGACAATATGGTACGAAACTATGTCAAAGTTTTTTCGAGAAATCGAAGGATGTGAAAGTAATATCCCATGGACACCATTAGCTTCACAAACGACATGGCTCTGTAGTCTATACATCTTCTTTTTGCTTGCAGAATACATGAGGTATTGGGTTTGTAATTAAACAAATTGATGCGGCTGCAATAACTTTGTAAATAAACATCCACGCCCCAAACTGATTTGGTCTTGCATCATCCAATTTCTACTTAATTTGTCACTCCAATTGTGAATCTTTGGAAGCACAAGAAGCTGGAGGCAAACTGAGCAGCTCATCACCCGTTGAGTCCAAACTCTATAATTGAGGTCCATGTCCGCCGGAGAGAGGGAAGTCGTCGCGCTGCTTTGGACAAGGGCGAGCTAGCCATGCCGCCGACGACGGTAATGTGGTTCCCATGTTTCGTCGTTGCCGTGCTCCCGACATACGACACACGCCAAAGAATCCTTTGCCGTGCAATTCTCCCCCGTGTGTGCTTTGCCGTGTGTGACACACGGCAACGTCTTCGCCGTGCGCTTTTGTGTCTTCGCCGTGTGCTCCTAGCACACGGCAACGTACCGCTCTCCCGTAGTGAGTGGTGGGCTTTGTACGGGCCCAAACAAATCACACGCTGCCGATTTGTTTTCTAGTTAATTACCATTGTCTATTTGTCTTCAAAGACATCTTGGAGTCAACGAAGTGTCACAGCTAGTTTAGTTTACTGACAAGCCACAAAGAGTTCACCCACTGTTGTTATTCTGCTCGTGATACGGTCTATGTCTTGCCGGCAACTGGGTATGGCGCTCCCACCCGCCGCCGCCCTACGTGCGCCAACGCAAGGGGCACCGCTCCGGCGGCGAGATCACCTGCCACGCGGTGGACAGCCACCGTGAGGGCGACGGCTCGCTCGTATGGGTGTCCGCCGCAGGCCGCGGCACGTACTGCCTGGACACGGCGACGCGGCCGGCGACTGGGCACTGCCGTTCCGGGGACAAGCCGTGCATGTCCCGAGCTCGGCATCTGGCTCGGGTTCTCGGCCGTCGACCGCGGCGAGATCTGCGCGTCCGACCTGGCCGCAGCCGTCGACGAGGACCGGCCACCAGCGGCGGACCAGGTGTGGGAGGGATTCGGCGTGCCCCATGGGTTCCGCGAGCTGTACTCGCACCTCTTGTACCTAGGCGATCGCCGGTTCTGCGTCGCCAAGATCTTCGAGTGGACGTCCCAGCTGCGCCACCGCGGCCGCCGCTGCCCCCGCTGCTGCAGCGATCTTCCCGACGAAGACGAAGGCAAGTGTTTCGCGTTGCTTGCCGGCGTGCAGGTGGCGCGCACCGGCAGATGTCACCGCGTCATCAAACGCAGATCGCTCAAGTACTGCTTAGGTGAATCCTTCACCGGGTGTGTACTCTAGTCGCGTCATCAAGTATATCTGAAATTAATTCTGAATGAACATTTATTTAGACCGTGACGAGGCCCGTGGACGCGAGCAGGGTGCTCGGCGAGGATGGCATGGCCTAAAAAAGTCAATTTCTTATGGCAAATTGCCCTAGCTCATATATGTGGCGCTTTGTGAATCTAATCCAATCATTACCAGCCACTTGAGGTGATGGAGCCGAAGATTTTATTGAGTGACATTGCGCTGGCGGAGACGATCCGGTCGTGAAGGCCGGCAGCTCAAGTCGAGCCCCTGCAGCTCCCGCAGGATGCGCATCCAACCTGCTTAGATCATCAGATCGTCAGGAGTGCGCTGAGACGGTCCGCGCCCTCGGCCCTACGAGGCAACATGGGCATGGGCGTAGACTCGCTTGGGATCCGGCACTTATAAGTCGTATTGTTTCGGATTTAAGCAGGACTAGTTAAATAGCCGTGCACAACGGGACAACAAATAAATTTATAGCATCCATGTTCCATTATATTACATTTCGTTTGTGTTGAGCATTCTTCGTCTCGCTTCATCCTTGCCTATGTTCTTTGTCCTTCTAAGACAATTTTCTCCAACGCAATCTCGCAGCAAATCTTTAAAAACTATTTTCTCTTATTTCATCAATATAACTTCTGTCTCCCTATGTTTCTTGCCATTGGCAATAAGTATTTTCAGTCAAGAAGTAAAAAAAACAACCATTGCTCTTTTGACTGATCCAGAGCTTTACGGGAACAAAACCGGTTGAGTGGCTTTTCATGATAATATATGTCGTAGGAGTGCACATCTTCAATGCAATTTTTCTTTTTGACATGACAAATCTTTTTTAGTTGTGTACCTTATTTGTTGCGTCCAACCTCCATGCATCAAAAGTTCAAAACTACAGAAAATGTGTACAATTGTTTTTTTTTTTGTTAGGGGAATGTGTACAATTGAAACGCATCGTATGTCCTTGAAATATTTTGCAAGAGCCTTTTCTCGTTCGGCCCATTTGCCCATGGGCTATGGTCCCTTCCGTTACCAGCCTAGAAAAACAGAACGTCACACTAAAAAAAAAAACAGAACGCATCCCAGAGCAAATTTCTCATCTACAGAAAGGATTGCGGCGGGGAAGTCTTGGCCGGCTACGATGAGCCGCCGCTTCCTGTACATGGTGGTCGGGAACTGCAGCTTCGCTCCCAGCTCTTACACGCTCCACCGCATCAACCCGTCCCGCCTTTTCTACCCCAAAGATTCACCGAAGCGAGCAGCGGCGGCCGCGGCGGCCGGCGCGAGAGCGACAACCATGGAGGCGGCGGGTGCGGCTGAGAACGCGAGGACGCAGACGATGCAGGAGGCGGAGGCGGCACTGAGGGCGAGTGCGAGGACAAAGACGTTGATGCGAGCAGCTATGCGGAAGTGGGCGACGCAGCAGAGGAAGGCGGACGGTGTGGAGAAGGCTCGCTTGCCTCCACCCCATATGAAATTCTCCTCTCCCGGCATAGCCATGGACTTCGCGCTCCTGGGCCAAAGCAAGGATAAGATCCTCGTCGTGGACGCTGAAAATCTCGGATATACCAACAATAATTGGGATGCGCCGGGCCGCGCCGTCATCTACGACGACGCCTCGCAGGCTCGCACTCCGTGCGCGCGCAACTATGCGTCGGAAGGCCTGAGAGCGACACCGTGCCTGTCGCCGTAGGCGACAACGTACGCACTACGGCACTAGTACGTACTGTACCTGATTTCATTTGATTCCTTTTATTTGAAGCAAGTCACGTTCCGTTCGTTCCAACCAAAATTTGGCAGCAACTATATATCTCGTTTAGCCGCTTGCTGTAATCCAAATGAAACAGTATTATAAATTCCACCATGCATCAAAACATGTGCATAAATTAATCCAACCATTGCTCTTTTGACTGATCGGCAAATAAGAATGTGTACAATTGCAAGATCCTTTTCTCGTTCGGCCCATGGGCTATGGTCCCATCGGATACCACCCTAGAAAAAACAGAACGCATCCCAGAGCAAATTTCTGATCTACAGAAAGGATCACGGGGGAGTAGTCTTGGCCGGCGGCGATGAGCCGGCGCTTCCTGTACATGGTGGTCGGGAACTGCAGCTTCGCTCCCAGCTCGTACACGCTGCACCGCATCAACCCGTCCCGCCTTTTCTACCCCAAGGATTCACCGAAGCGAGCAGCGGCGGCCGAGGCGGCCGGCGCGAGAGCGACAACCATAGAGGCGGCAGAGGCGGCTGAGAGGGCGAGGACGGCGACGATGCAGGATGCGGAGGCGGCACTGAGGGCGAGTGCGATGACGACGTCGATGATGCGAGCAGCTATGCGGAAGCGGGCGGCGCAGCAGAGGAAGGTGGACGGTGCGGAGAAGGATCGCTTGCCGCCGCCCCATATGAAATTCTCCTCTCCCGGCATAGTCATGGACTTTGCGCTCCTCGGCCAAAGCAAGGATAAGATCCTCGTCGTGGACGCTGAAAATCCCGGGTATACCAACAATAATTGGGATGCGCCGGGCCGCGCAGTCATCTATGACGACGCCTCGCACTCCGTGCGCGCGCAGCTCTGCATCGGAAGGCCTGAGAGCAACACCGTGCCCGTCGCCGTCGGCGACAACCTGTACTTCATGGAGGAGGAGGAGGCCGTGCCCAGCAACCACGGGAAAAATCTCCGAGCGCTTATTCGTTACCCCAGTTGTCCCGCCCGCCGTGAGCTTCACAGTGATTGGTACTGGTATTCTTTTGCACCGCCTCCCTACGACGTGATAGGCACGGGCGAAGACGACCCACAGCCGCACTACCCTGAGAGGAGGGACATGCTCGGCGCCTACGCGGTGGTCGGCGAGTCGCACATCTGGGCGTCCACCCGCATCCGCGGGACCTACTCCCTGGACACGGAGAGCGGCACATGGAGCAAGGCCATGGACTCGCCACTCCCGTTTTCGGGGCGCGCTGAGTACGCACCGGAGCATGGCCTATGGTTCGGCTTCCCCAATGTTGAATGGCAGCCTCAAGGTCAGCCTCGGCACTGGGACTGGGACAGCGGCCTCCTCGGCGCATGGGATCTGAACTCCGCTAAAGCGGGTGGAGCCGCCATGCCTCTACTAGGGTGCGGCATCTGGGAGGGCTTTGGGGCGCCAAGCGGGAGCTCCCGTGTGAGGTCGCACCTCCTGCATCTGGGTGATGGCGGCCGGTTCTGCGTCGCCAAGCTATACCAGATGAGGCAGCCGCTGCCGGCGTGGGCCTGTCCTCGGTGCTACAACGACGGCGTGCCTGTTGATATAAGCTTCGCCGTGCTCACTGGCGTAGAGGTGGAGCGCTGCGATGACGGAGAGCTCCGCATGATCAAGCACAGGTCGTGCAAATATGCCTTTGGTGAATATAACTTTCCCCACGCTGTACTGTAGAGTCTAGACACGACATCGATCATTCTTCCCGAGTTGGAATCAACTTTTACTCATGAGTACGTCATTAAAATTGTACAAACCGAAGAAACAAGTCGCCAAGGAAAGCATGTGTCAAAGTTCTTTTCTTTTTGTTTCGGCATACTCCCGTTCAAACAGAGAGGAACGAACAATGAGTTTTAGTGAGTGATCATGTATGTCTAGTTTTCATTATTTTTTGTTTTCTTTTTGCAAGTTCGAATTTTTAATTTTTTTTAGAACTTGCTCTTTCTCAAAGATGATGCTCTTTTAATAGTATTTGCCCCACAATATAATATTTAATGATAATTGGGGCAAAAATTGTGCTAATTTTTTTAAATAATACACGAAAATGATTGAATTCCGGAAATAATACTCGTTTTTATTATTTTTCAAAAATATTACCCAGTCGGTCACGGCGAAACCGACAGGCCTAGTCGGTCACGACGAAGCCGACAGGACCCTAATCGGTCACGTCGAAGACGACTAGTGGCGTGTCTCATATATACACGCCACTGGTAAAGACTACTAGTGGCGTGTATATATGAGGCACGCCACTAGTCATCTTCGACGTGACCGATTAGGGTCCTGTCGGCTTGGTCGTGGCCAACCTGTCGGTTTCACCGTAACCGACTGGGTAATATTTTTGAAAAAAAATAAAAACGCGTATTATTTCCAGAATTTATTTAATTTAGTGTATTATTTAAAAAAAAGTAGCCAAAAATTGTAGCCTATTTTGAATTAATTTGCCAGTTATGCGTCTAATTTATCCTTTTGTTTTCTTTGGTCTGTTGAATGCATTTATATTTAATATTTTTGCGACACAGCTACTAGATGTCGTGTCGACATGGTAAATTGTTTTCAGAATTTTTCACTATTACGACCTATTTTATATGTTGAGAGTGTCGGGAGCACCTGATACGCTATGACATATAACACGGGAGTGCCAATGAAAGATCTCTTGTTCTTGTGGACGTGTGCTTAAAGTTTCAGATGGCCAACTGTAGAAGCAAATCACATATGGTACAACGATGCAACATCGATGATGACTGTGTACTCTAGGGTTGCAGTGAGCTTAGAATTGAAAAATAGTCGAAAATAGTATTCATAGATTTTCAAAATATCTGAAAACATTCTCGTGGAAACACATAAATGTGCTCTACATATCTGAAAAGTTTGGACTAAAAAATAATAATGTTAAGACTTCAAAATAATATTTTCTCTTCAGAACCACTGGAGCTTGGGAGTACAAACACCGCACTCAATCGATGCTCCACTACATGGATAAAAATGACTAGGTATCTTCAGATTGCCCAGTATAGTAGTGCCTCTTTAGTCCACCACATGCTCAGTGCCTAGCAATTTCCATCTCTAGGGCAATTGATTTCTGAGCTATTCCTCCACATGGATCAGTTTCTTCGCGTCTGGTAGGTGTTCCTAGAAATGAAAGCAATGTATGCAATTGGAAGGCAAACTGAGAAATAAACAAGGCCGACCACACATAGCTGCAGACAAACCTCAAGAAAGCATGGATAGTAGTATCGATCGATCAGTCCATATGCATTGTACAAATTAGTACTGATCATGTATATCAGAACCACCGGCCTAGGAATACCATGTTTTCTCAGTTGCTCACTCAACAAGCTAGGAAAAACATGTATGGTTAGACACTCCGACTGCTCCACGGCAGACTATACCCGATTAGGAATCGAATCAAGTCAAGCTTGGATGTAACGAGACCTGCCACTTGATAAGTTGATGGTAAAATGGGGCCCGGGGGATCTGGGTGAACTCTGGACAGTGCTTTCAGTGGACTATGAAAGAAAGTGACCGCGTGGCTGCTGGAACTGAACACTGAACGTGCCGTCGCAAACCCTAGATACCGCCCCCATGCTCACATGTGTCAAAACGATTTTTTGTGAATTTAGGTGTCAATTTTGTGACATGATAATCACAATATGTGACTCACATGTTGTATCCACATAGTAAATTGTTTTCAGAATTCTATCTGTATGACTTATTTGACAAGGCCTCTTCTTGACCGTGAAACTTTGCTTGAAGTTTCAGAAAGCCTTCAGGAAAAAACACACATCTAGAGATGCGTTTGCCATCATTTTCTTAATCTTAATGGTGCACACCTAAAATGAGAAGCATGCATTTGCAAGTGCAATCGGATGAAGAGAAGCTACCTGAGAGTGAAACAAAACTGACCACACATGCAAACTACCATGGTTGGACATGCGTTTGCCATCATTTTCTCCAGGGCGCCGACATCGTGGCCGAGAGCTGCAGCACCGCCATGCGGTTAAAGTCCTCGTACATGGCCCTGCCGAACAACTCCTGCTGCCCGACGATGGAGTCCGCCACCGGGCCCAAGGGCAGGAAGCTCACTCTGCAATTGTTGTCGGAGTCGGGCCCGGAGACTCTCACCATGCCGGCGCCGCGCGTCGCCCGAGGACTGGTACAGGGTGGAAACGTCCGAGTACTCGCCGGAGTGGAGGCGGCCGAGCATGTCCGAATCGTAGTAGCCGAGGAGGACGTGCAGCGACAGGTGCTGCCGGATCGCCTGGGGCGGCATGGCCCTAAGAAGCGCCATGTCGTCGTTTTCGAGGGCGAGGACTGTGAGTGGGTCATCGTGCCCCATGATGTCTCGTATGAGGCCCGTGGACGCGAGCAGGCTGCTGAACTCGCCGAGCTCCGGGTACGCCGCCAGGATGGCGGTGATGTCGTCGGCGGCGTGGCAGGGTGGTGACGAAGCTACGAGGAGGAGGAGAAGCACGACGAGGGAGTACTTGGAGGTGAGGGCGCTGGGGAGTGGTGATGCCATCATGTAACGTGTGCAGTGTGCTGAGCTTTTTTGTGTAGGATATGAAAGGAGGCGATGATATGAGTGCAGAAATGGGTGGCCTTTGTTTTATACCAAATGGGTGATGACTGCCAGCCAGAGTGATATAGGATATAAAAGGATCACTGTCAAGTTCCCCACCCCGTGCGTAAGGAGCGGAGAAAGCAGAGGCGAAGAGCAATCCGAGTTCCGCCGGCGCGATTCCGATGGATCTCCCCGTCTCCGGCGCCGTCGCGGCGTCGTGAGGTGGGGGAATCCGGAGGATCTCGCCGTGCGGCAGTAGTATAGGTTAGATTAGGTTTTAGTATATGAGTAATGGAGTTGTTCCCGGCGGCGGTGGTGGGGTGGAGCCGGCGCCGTGCCCGCGGAATAAGGAAGCTGCAACTCGTCTTCCACCTTGGCTACGTCCTCCGGGGCGGCGTCTTCGTGCTGCAGCCGTCTGGTGGTCGCCGATCTGCGGATTGGGCGGCTTGATGGCTCTGTTTTGGTTCTTCGTTGCCGTCGGTGGGTTGGAGCTGATGGCGGCCGTGAAGATCTTCTTCTCCACCTTCTCCTTCCAATCCGGCGTCCTCGTCGTTGAGGAGGTGGTGTCGATGTACTCTGTGCAGGCGTTTGGCAAGGCGACGACGCCGGCCGCCTGCGGTGGAGTTCCAGTCCTCCGAGCCGGTCGTCCCTGCGCCGTCTTCCTCCCCAGGGACGGTGGTGGGCTCGTGAGGTGCAGTGATGGGGGTGCGGTTCCGCGGCGGCTTCGGCGGTGGCGGATCCGGTGTGGGAAAATCAAGAAAATGAAGAAGATGGTGATCTTTGCTTGCTCTTCGTTGCCGGCGACGTCATCGGCGGTTAAGCTCGGCGACTTCCCGCTTGCCAGGAGGCTGGCTCCGTTCCAACATGTGTCAAGGAGCAGCGGCAGCGGCGCGCCACCGACGGCTTCCGTGCGTCAACGGCGGCGAGCTCCAGAAGAAGAATATAGAGGACCAATTTGTAATTTCCTTTTCTTTCTGGACATGTTTGTAAGAGCTCAGTTTTAATATATCACCCTTTTCTCCGCAAAAAAAAAAGAGTGATATAGGATATGAGTGCACTAGTTTGCTGCTAATTTCGTGTTTACTTCTTTCTACTGTCAATTGTCATCAGGGTTTAAGATTTCAGAAAAGCAAGGCTAAGCACTCTGTCGGTCAGTCCTTGTAGTCTTTATCGTCACGAACCGAGAATTACCTCAGGAGGTATTTCCACCCTACATGGTTCCTTTTTTTCAAATTGTCAAATAAAATTAAGAATCAAATATTATTGAATCTAAAGAAATTTTGGAGATTTCGGTAGGTGTCGAATTTTCAGCTCAGACTGAAATTTTAAACGAGAGTCACGGTATCTTAGGCGAGAAAAAAAATATAAAATGCATACGTTGTTGTTTGGTTATTGTCCGTTGCTACATCGCTTCTTCTATACTGGATTTTTTGCCATTTTTTCTTGGTTATCTGAATTTTAAATATTATGATATTTCAGTAACTACATGATGAATAATTTTCAGGAGTTTTCACGGTTTGTGAGGTATGAGTCAGAGTACGAGGAACCCCGGATATGTCCTGACATACTACCCGGAGCTAGGGTGCAAGGAAAGACCTTTGTTCTTTGTGAACGTTTGCTTCCAATTTCAAGACGAAAACAAAGAGATCCAGAGGCAATCGTTGCTCCATTTCATCGACCAAAATGAGCTAGGCCAGTTGGAGGCTTGGAGCAGCTCACCGGATCGGATACCCGGATACTAACTGACATAGCAGCGTGATCAGCGTCTCCTTGATCTCTGCCATTCTCATGGCTAGTGTTTAGCTATTTTCATCTTTATGGCAGTTTTTCTTCACGGTGCACCAGCGAGTAATACTCAGTCCGATCATATATGTATATATAGCAAAATTTGGAGATAGCTGGCCACGCAGTGTACCGGCCGGCCAGTAGATGTATACATCAGAAGCACTGCTGTATGGGCAACTGGATCAAAGCAAAAAACAAGACCGACCACACATAGCAGGGATATATGTTCACTTCAGCAGATGTATTCCAAATATGGTTAGACTACACGTATTCTGCACCGTGATCTCAGTGGCATTAGGTACATGTACATTGCAATTGAGCCGATATAAATAGGGACTGACATTTTTCTCTGACAGCGCAAGCCTGTAGCCAACAATAGCTCGACGGGCCGCCGCAGCGACGACGGTGTGGCCATCGGCACGACGTCATGACCGGATCTGCACCGTCAAGTTCTGTCGCCAACCGATATGATCAAAGGGACTTCCCCAAACACTACCTAACACGCGCACCGCAATACATTCATGCCATTTTTTGCGGTTCTTGATTTGCTTCGTCTCGATTTTCCATTCCTTTTAACTTGGTCGTTCTAGATTCGCCCAGTTTCTATTCTTTTGGCACATAAATTTGCTGCATTTGCTTTCTTTCCTACAAAATTTGTGCATTTTGTTTTTTGCTGCACCTGTTTATGTTTTGCTCACATATATGGACCACCATAGAGCTTACAACAAATAATATCGACTAAGGACCACCATCTCGTCCATGGTGTTTTTACAATCAAGATCTGGTTAATAAGTAATCTCTCCGTTGCAAAGTAATTGATTTTGCACAACTTTGAGAGTAATTTCCAAATTCTCAAGCCTGTGACGGATGGCCATTAATTCAGATAATCACAGTTTTTACTAAATTCGCATACTAGATGACGCGACTAGATTACACACGCGGTGACGGAATCAGATTTACCTAAGCAGTACCGGAGCGACCTGTGCTTGAAGACGCGATATCTGCCGCCGCTGGCATGCGCCACTTGCACGCCGGTGAACATCGTGAAACATTTGTCTTCATCTTTGTCGTCTTTATCGGGACGATGGCAGGGGCAGCAGCAGCGGCGCAGATGGGGCGCCCACTCGAAGACCTGGGCGACGCAGAACCGGCGGTTGCCGAGGTACACGAGGTGCGAGTACAGCTCGGCGAACCCCTCCGGCACCGCGAATCCCTCCCACACCTTGTTCGCCGCCGGTGGCCGGTCCTCATCGACGGCGGTGGCCAGGTCAGACGCGCAGATGTGGCCGCTGTCCACGGCCGAGAACCCGATCCAGAGGCCGAGCTCCGGGACAGGCATGGCTTGTCCCCTGAACGGCAGAACCCAGTCGCCGGCCTTGGTCCACTTGTGAGTAGCCGTGTTCAGCCAGTACGTGCCGCTTCCCGCGGCGGACACCCATACGAGCGAGCCGTCGCCCTTGCGGTGGCTTTCCACCGCGTGGCAGGTGATCTCGCCACCCTTGCGTTGGCGCATGTAGGGCGGCGGCGGGCGGGAGCGCCATACCCAGTCCTTATTGGGCTGGTACTGGTACACGAGTTGCTGGACGTGTTGGCGCCGGACCGGGAGGTCCTGCAGCGGGTCCGCCTCAATGACGTAGAGGCTGCCGTCGTCGTAGGCGCCGACGCCGTCGATGGCGATGGACAAGGTGCTGGGCACCGCCATGGTGGGCAGGGGGCGCATGGAGTGCAAGGTGTCGTCGTAGAGGACGCCGTGGCCCATGCAGTCGACGCCGACGATCTTGTCCTTGGAGCGGCCCAGGAGCGAGAACTGCGTGCTCCCGGAGAGGTCGAAGCTCATCATGCGTTCAGGCAGGGGCGCATCCACCACCGGATTGGCGCCGTGGTTCACCCAGCCATGGGAGTAGAAGAGTTGAGAAGAATCAATGCGGTGGAGCGTGTACCAGGGGGCGGAGGGCCTGCTCTTGTGCTGGTCGACGACAAGGTAAAGAAACCGCCGGCTCAAACTCATCATCGTCGTCCGCCGTGCGTCCTGAACTTCGTTTCCCCTCAGCTGCCGCCCGTGCCCTAACTGTCCACCACGCCAAAACCGTACGCTGACTGCGATCTGGCTATAATGATCTACGGCTCTACAATGCACTTAGTTTCAGAAATTAACAAAGAATATACCACATATCAGGAGCAGAATAACTACTGTGAACTCTTAATTTATCGCTTGGACAGTAAATTGAACTCGTTAGTTGTTACGACACCTCGTTCAAGCTGCAGCTCATACTGGTAATTCAGAAAACTCTGCGGTCGTATGTATCGAGAGGATGAATGCAGCTTGAGAAAAATGTACAGATACAGGTCCATACTTTTCAGGTTTGGTCTTCCACATTGTTCAGGCTCTGATCTTTCTCGTGTGTATATTATGGACTAATGGTTCAGTTCAAATAGGCTGCATTAGAAAGAAGATGCAAGATGAGTGAGAATGCTAAAACACGACATCTTATGTAAAACAGTTGCATTTGTTATGACGAAAATACCTACCAAAAGACAACACTACTTACAAAATTGTAGTGTTAGCATGCTAATAACACAACACAATTCTTCGTCCAGCGCCAGGTATTTATGCAGCATACTTGCCGGATGATGAACCTCTCTCCAAGTTGCAACACAAAATGAGGGAATGGATCACAATTCTAAAGTTGAAAAGATACAAAGAGTGTATCATATAAAAAGCAGTGCTAAAATACAAGAGAAATGATACATAGTCGACAAAATAGGCAGCAAATAAGGCTGAACTGCTGAAGATATTGGTTTTTCATTACCAAACAATGATTCAGAAGCAGTACAAGAGGAAATAAACCCCCAGCAAGAGGATGCATTTTGACAAAACCATGTGTACAAGTGCAATTAAATCAACATGCATATGCCACATTCGAGTCAACGTGAACATCCTTGCAGACCATTTTGGACATGAGTAGCTTTTACATAATGCTGGAACTGAAACCAGTTCAACCCAACAGCACAGAGACACGACAAAGAGCCTCAGCCTGAGACCATTTTCACAACAATGATAAGAATATTAAGCGCTATCAAGGGCATCCGCAGAAACTGAGTGGCGTAGATGAGCCCCACGATCTGGCCCTTCAAGGACTTGGTTTGCCCATTTCCTGAAACTTTAGACATGCTCCATCCCCTGGGACCAAGGAAGCGCTCTTCGTTCAGTATCGCCAATGAATTTGCAAGAAGCAAAAGGCCCTCCAGCAGCATCCACAAGCCCATCTCCGCATATTGAATACCACAACTCTGTTAATTGAAAATTTTGCCACATAGGTGCGCCATTATTCACCCGGTCATCACAACTGAACTAATAAATTAGCCTGTCTGCATGGATTCAACATAGCAGTGTCACATCATCTTGCGAAAACATAAAGGTAACTGACAAAGAAAATTCAATATGATATTACCATCATGTTTTGTTTCTACAATAATTGTCAAGGTTCACCGGAAAGAAGGAATGCTGAGAGTGCAACACGTCACTACTGAAGATGCCAATAACTGAGATTTAGCTATAGAAAACAGGGAAATCTCAAAAGCTTGCTCATTAACAAGGGGGCAATCCAAGGACTGAAAAGTCAGGGTTTCATACAAGGGGAGCAGACCTAATGCATCGGGCAAGGGCGTATCTAGATCGTCCACATGCACACCCAGAAATTGTGAAGGTCTCCTACCTCCCTAGTGGGGTTGATCTAAGTACGGAACAGATGATGATGTACAAACACACACACAACACTGAACAATTCTCACTGCCCAACAATCACCAAGAACAGAACCATGCTCACTGTCCTTACACATTGCAGCAAAAAAAATGTTTGCATTCGCGTATACCTAAGAGAGTTTAGGGGTGAAATAAACGAACTTGAAGAAGGATGCTGCAGCTGGAGTTCTTGGTCGGTGCCTCTGTCCTCTGTCCCGTAATCCTGCAGAGAGGGAAGGAGGGAGGGGGTCAGATCAGATAGCCAGTCCATTCCCCACCGCCAGTGATATCTGCTTGCCGTTTCCCGCCGCGACGGGGGAGAGGAGAGACCAGGGAGAGTCGGAGAGTGGGGAGATGAGGCACCGATTCACTGACCGGCTGCACGCTCGCCGCCACTACGCTCGATAGCCGCCAGGGACAGAGCGGGGTGAGAGGTGGAGATCTGGCGAATATTGACGAAGATGGGTGCCTCCGTCCACTATCCTTTCAACCAAACACTTCTTATGATTTGGCCATCCCACATACGACTAGGGATATCCAACTGAACCAAACGAATAAACGATACCTAAAGGCTTCTCCAATGTTCAAATAAGAAAGAAAAAAAGGGAAAAGAGAGGACCGAGAGTTTGATGACTTTGAAGTCTTGGTACTAGCAGAGAGTTTCATTGATTTCAGTAGAACATAAGAGGACATCGAGAAAATTTGGAAGCAAATCCTTAACGTGGAGATAAATAACATATATTAATTTCTTAAAATGATATTTTAGATCAAATTATAAATCAACATTATTTTCATCATTTTTATTTCCATGGCAAATTGGCAATTGAAATAGGAGGCATGTCGAGACTTTGGTAATTGGTTGAACAGCCTCCTTTCCATGTGTTTGCATCCTGGTCGTCTCTTAGACCATTCGTGTTAGTTGATTAAGTCACCATTCACCCCCTTTGGACTATGCACTAAAGTGAAAACAAAAACACCACTTAAATCAATCCCTCGCAATATTCTCCGTCAATGAATATAATCATATCCTCTCTTCACTTTTTAAAACGACCCACAACCGATACCTGGCACATTTTTTGCATTCTACTCAATCTGTCCCAAACTATAATGCCCTTGATTTTCGCTGATGAAAAACTTATCTAACGATTATTTCTAGTTAGAACATGTCCACAAAATTAGTAATAAAGATACATAAAATGAAAAAATTGCAAGACGAGTGAAACAATACTATTATATATTTCCAATTCATATATAATTTAATATAAAAAATACTTCCAACTCTTGTGTGTGGTTATACCCACATCTTATATGGCGTCTTCGAGTTTTGGCTACCGGTCACCAGTGATCCTGCTATTTAAAAAAACAAAAACAAAATCATATTTATCAGTTTTAAGAAATTGAAAAAAAAACGGCAATATCTAATGGTGTATCCCAAAAACGTATAAAGAATCAATTTCAAATACTTTTAGTCTGAGCAAGACATACAAAAGTGTAAATCTGTGTATGCATATTTTCAAAGCTCAAAATTTTATCAGATTTTTCATTTTCGTGTATCCCATCTACAAACAATTTGCACTTGATATTTTGCACGTTTGAGGTATACACCATTGGTTACATCCGGACCTATTTTTCATTGGTCGTCTTGTTTCATTCCTAGCTTTGCCTTGATCCATTGGCACTTGCTAATTCTCATTCCTTGGTACACCCATTGAAAAAAAAATCATTGAAATTTTGAACGAAATTCGTGAAACTAAAGATTTTCACTTCAAAATGAAACCTTGGCCGAATTTTTTGTTCAAATTGGTATAAATCCGATAGATTTCACTTCAAAATGAAAATCCATATACTACGTATACAATAACGTTACCATTACTCCATAGTTGGATTCCGTTACATGCATGGAGGTATCTGTATCTCGGTGAGAATCCCTTGAATGCGAGAGGAGATCACATAGACGTGTAGAAGAAGAAAAACTGTGAAATTGGATCTCTAGTCCTCTACACGGCGGACGACCATGACGACCTCGGGGTTTCGCCGGCGGTTTCTCTACATGGTGGTCGACAACTATTTGCACTGGCCCTCTCCCTAGTACACGCTGCACCGTATCGACACTTCTCAGCTCTTCCATCCCATTGTCTCGCCGGCGCCGGTAGAGCGTGCTCGCCTGCCTGAACCAGCCATGAGCTTCGGCAACCTTTCTTCTGACATGAAGTTCACACTCGTCGGGCGCAGCAAGGACAAGATCGTCGGCGTCGACCACATGGGCCGCGGCGTGCTCTACGACGACCACTCGCACGCCGTCGCCACACTCCCCAACACGACGGCGCCCAAGCCTTGGCCCGCCGTGTCCGTCGTCGTCGACAGCGCCGGACCCGAGGACGAGGGCAGTGTGTACGTCATCGAGACGACCCCCCAGGCGGACCGCGCCGGCCGACGATCCGTCGAGGCTCTCGTGTACGAGCCCGCACAGTACGACAAAGACGACCAGCTCGAGAGCTGGGGCGACTGGGGTGCATGGCGCCCCCTCCTGCCGCAGCCCTACGTGCACGACCCAGGCTACGGCGACGACCCAGACGCCAGCGAGATCACCTGCTACGTGGCGGACAGTAGCCGTGAGCACGAGGACGACGGCGCATTCATCTGGATATCCACGGCGGGCCGTGGCACGTACTGGCTGGACACGGCGAGCGGCGCGGGGACCAAGGCGGGCGACTGGGCGCTACCGTTCCAGGGACGCGCCGTTCCCGTCCCGGAGCTCGGCCTCTGGTTCGGGTTCTCGGCCAAGGACAGCGCCCACATCTGCACGTCCGACATGATCGCCGCCATCGACGACGAGCGTCCGCCCACGGTGGACGAGATTTGGGAGGGGTTCGTGACGCTCGAGGGGTCCCGCGAGGTCAAGTCCTACCTGGTGCACCTGGGCGACGGCCGGTTCTGCGTCGCCAAGCTCTACGAGAGGCTCCAGCGATGGAAGCGCAGCTGCGGCTGCTGGTCTATCAGAGAGGATGAGGCTTTCGCGATGCTCACCGGCGTGGAGGTCGTGTGTGGCGACCACTCCGGCAGATGGCACCGCATGATCAAGCACAAGACATTCCGGTACAGCTTAGGCAGAGACTTCCACCAGTGTATACTTTAGTAGTACCAGTGAATTTGGAAGTGAATTACAGGCGATTTACCTGTCGTTAAACTTGGATGGAAAGCCAATAATGCAGTTGGAGACTGAAGCACTCTCCGAAGCATGTTCAATTCAGACTTCAGAGTAGCTCAAGTGGACATATGCACGTATTGTGTCATACAAATCACGCTGCAGGTACGTACGTGCAGATTGTTCACAGCTAACATGCTGTGAGCAGACAGAGTGTATGGATTGAACACACACGTAGTACCAAGTATTCCTCCGAGATTTTGCCTGCTATATATGTGCGGTCGGTGTTGTTTCATTCCCAGCTTTGCCTTGATCCAGCGGCACTTGCTAATTCTCCTTGGTACACCCATTGAATAATATTCGTTGAAATTTCGAACGAAATTCGTGAAACTAAAGATTTTCGGTAAGGCGCAAGAAAATATAACCTTAGGCGATTGTTTTGTTCAAATTTGAATAAATCCGATAGATTACACTTCAAAAAGAAATAGTTCGAGCATATTCAAGAAAAGATCTTGGTTTTAGTGTAGTTGTTTGGGGCTAGTTAGCTGTTTTGTAGTTTCCTCTCTGTCGCGCGTGAAGGTACGTGACAGGCGCGAACTCGTACGTACGTACGTTACGCTCGTACTAGTACTGTACGTACGTATGTACGTGTGTCTGCCGTTACGCTTTTTTTTTTTCTCTCCCGGCCCTTTGATGATTTGGCAAGCACTCTCCGAAGCAGGTACGCGCGTACGTGCAGATTGTTCACAGCTAACATTGTTTTATGTACACATTTTAGGTGATTAGGACATGCATCAGACAAGAAGTACCACGCAAATTGTTAAGTGTGACTTAATTCTGACTTTACATGTGCGACGGAAAAGAAATTTGATGCTCCCGCACGGGCAGTCAAAAAGAAAGAAATTTGATGGACCGTGACAGCACATGGGCAGTCAACTAGGCGTAAGAGATACAGATGTGAGCGAGCTTCGTCTTGTTTTCCTCCGATTCACACCACTCCTTCAAATCAGGGCATCCGTATATATCAAGTCTTTGGAGCTGGGTGAGTTGTTGTATGCCCTCCGGCAAAGACCTGATGCATGTACAACCAATGATCACAAGTTGCTTGAGACCGGTTAAGTCCATGAGCCAATGCGGCAACGATGAGATGTTGCATCTGTGTATCACCAGAGTCGTAACAGAGAACAGACGTGGGATGATGTCAGGGGAGACGGTCAGGTCAGAACAACCCCTGATCCCTAAATGATCGAGGCCAGAGAGGTGGCGAAGCAATCTCCACTGCTGCATGGGCAGCTCACTGTCTGCAACTTCCAGAGTAGATGCAGTTAATACTGAAGAAGAAGAGGAGGAACCACCGGTGCTTGGCATTGTACACTCTCCCCATGATGACAGCACGTTATCACTCCTTCTTATCTCCAAGTAGTCAACTGCACAAGGAAGAAGTGGCCCCATCCTCAACTTGGGGCAATTATTTATGATCAAATAAGAAACCGAATCATGTTGGTTAACCCATGTTGGCAAGCTGACGCCATTATAGCCCATTATCTCCAAGCTGGAACAACTTTTCGGTGACACTAGTTTCTCCAACAACACTTTATCATCCACAAACCTCTTAGCACCTTCAGTCCATGCCAATCTTAATTTCCAGAGATTGTTTTTTTCCATCAACTTTATGCTCTGAGCCTCTTCTGCGGACTTCACGTTTTCAAGACAGACTATTTCCAGCTCATGAGGATTCGTGTCCTGTAAGCAGACAAGATTGCTGCTCGATTCACCATCTCTAACGCGCACCTTAAAAAGTGGTAATGATATGAAACTGGTACTAGTATGAGGTACAGGTTGTTCAACAAGACCATCGCAGCCCAATAAATATAGGATCTTCAAACTATCAATACTACCTATACTTTCTGGTATCTTCTGAATCTTACTGCAGTACGAGAGGTCCAGCGTGTGCAGCTTTCTCAGGTTACAAAAACTTTCAGGTAGAGAAGTAATACCATCATTAAAAGACAAGTCCAAATCCTCCAGATTGGAAATGGCACTGATCCGGTCCAGAAAACTGTCATTTTTATCTTCTCGAAGGCACCTCTCTAGATTTAAGTATTGTAGACTAGTAAGGCCATCTAGAGATTCTGGTAGCGATCCGATACAATAACAATTTGATAAATTCAAATATTGCAGGTCCGGGAGGCTCCACATAAACTTCGATATATTTTCCAAAGTAGAGCAGTATGACAAATCAAGATGCACCAATTTTTTTAACTTCCCGAATGATTCTGGCAGTTCTTTAATTCTCTTACAGTCTGACAAACCAAGATACATCAGACCCTCCATTTCTCCGATTGACTCTGGCAGTGCAGATAGATTGTAAGATTCTCGAAGACTGAGGTAAAGTAATTTTGTCAACCTAGTGATACTATCCGGAATAACTTCATGTTGTACCCTTGGAGCATTAAGATACCTCAACTGCTTCAATCGGCCAATTGAATCTGTCAATTCATGAATGGAGCACTCGCTCAAGTCTAAGACACGCAGGGATTTAGCAGATGCAAATGCAGCATCATCACGTCCAATTTCAGTTGAGCCCGTAAAACGGAGTGCCCTTATCCTCCGTGACTCCAATGGCTTGCTACAATCATTTAGCAGTGCATAGTGGCAGCGTTTTCCCGCGATGTTGCAATCATTGCCAGGAAGAAGAATTTCGTCGCCCATCACCGATCTTGCTAGATCGTGCACCAGGTCGTGCATGGTGAACATTCCCTGAAACAAAAGCCATTAGCAGTGTCAGATTTTTATATTTCAAGCATTTGATGCAGTAGCAAATTTAACAGTGACAAGTAGCATAGTGGACCAAATTAAGCTAGCAATTGTGTGGTTCAATCGATTTGATTGCCCTTATAGAAAGGACAGAAGATAAAATGCCGTTGTATAAAACTGCATCTTTGAGCATTATTTTTGTGCTTGGGAGTAGAAAAGAATACTATGTGCTGCGTGCATCTCAGTGCATGGTTAATTAAATTCGTCTATGCCACTTTTTTGGTGGTGATATTAAAACTTATTGTACTAATCAATGATGGTAGTTGATGTAAGCACAAACGAACGGCAGCCCATTATGCAAAACAACAAAGTTAAGCCTGACCTTTCATGCACCAAAATTTGAAATATGACTCTTGCTTTTATAAGATTTAATGCACAAAAGTTGGACATTACTTTTTCACCTCCAGCCATTAGTTCTATAAGATTTGTTTATTTTACTATACAAAATAAAACTAGTCAAAATAATCAGGGAGCAACTGAATTTTTTTAACAAGTTGAATGGTTTAGTTAAGTATGTTTTAAAATGCGATAACCACCGAAAGATTTGATAAACATGTGAACCATATAAACAAGCATCAGTATGAATTCCCAAACAACAGTAGGAAGCAAATAATGGTAGTGTAAATAATAAAATTCATGCACAAACTTACCGGTGATACCTTGGAATGTTCAAGGAAGGAAAGCTTCAAAAGCTTAGTAATATACATCTCGCCGAGCTCCGGAGCGGTGCATGTTGTTGTTGCCCCAATAAAACAAAGAGAAATCCACTGGTGAATGAGATCATCTTTATTTATCTTATATCCTTTTGGAAAGATTGCCCAATAGGCAAAGCAGAGCTTTAAATACCGAGGCATATAAGTATAGCTTAACCTCAAGGATGCAAGCACACGTGTCGTAGCTTCATCTTTTGGATCTGAAGAAGAAGTAGATACTTTCCAGAAATCACTGTCTCTCAGTTTCTCCCATTGAAGATAGGTCATATTTTCCAAAATGGGTCCAACTGATTGAGCTGCTAAAGCTACACCTCCGCACTTCGCTGCAATGGCTTCCCCTATGGCGTTCAACTGTTTTTTGTCATCTCTAGATTCAAAGCCACTTTTTTGCTTAATTATAGTCCAACACACCTCATCTGTCAGTGATGCTAGCTCATGTGGGTGAATGGTCGAAATTTTCTTTGCAATGTCCTCATTTCGTGTGGTTGCTATAACAACCACCTTGCTACCCTCTCCAACCTTAAGCATGGCAAGAAGACTATCCAGTTGGTAAACATCCTCCTCCCACAAATCATCTAGAACAATCAGAATCTTCTTATTGGCAAGTAGGTTTGCAAGTGATCTGTGTATCATCTCCTTTTCAGTGTACCGACTCTCATTTCCTGAGATTTGACTTATTAAAGAATTGCCAATTTTGTTCAAATCAAATATCTCGGACACATAAATCCACACCCGGACGTAATCTTCAAATTTGGTTTTATTATTGTAAACCATTTTTGCCAAAGTCGTCTTGCCAAGGCCTCCAATGCCGTGTATACCAAGGACAATGAGCTCTTCTATTATGCTCTCAGATAAAGAAACCCATATTTTATTTTCCTCTTCAGTCCTCCCAATGATTGATGTCTCAATAGTTGATGACGTTTCACGCCTTTGTATGACCTTCGGCTCATCGGCATTAGCGCCCGGCACAAACCTGAAATTCTGATATTGATCTGTGATCCCCTGCAGTTCCTCTCTCCTCGCCTTCATCTTGTTAGCCATTGTGACCTTGGGGACGACTGTGCAACAAGGCATCATAACTGCTAGACGTTTCTTGATGGAGAACTGCAAGAGATAATCAGATTAATTGTTATTCATTGGCGAAATGGTTGGTGATATTAGGAAAAAGTTTATTTTAGGCCAGAAAGTCTGATGCATGATCTGACTTGCCTAACATATGAATTACAGATTCGATTTTGAACATCCTCATGCCGGTCATTTATTTAAGACCCTATGGTTAACTGGTATGTTTTTTCAAATGTAGCTGACTTCAACTTCGTCTATATAAAATTCGTATTCACTATATATTTATTTAGAAGTGAAAATAAAACTTGGTCAAAGTATGACTTTTTGGTTGTAGAATAAGGGCGGGCCGGGCAGATCGCTTAGGCCTTGGGTTGGTGTATAGGACGCTGCTCAGTTGTGGAAACCAGAGGATGGAGATGGTGCTTCGAAGCTCGCCGCGCAAGCGTCGCTCGGCCCTCCCCTTTTCCTTACAGCTTACGACTAGTAATATACAGCGTATTTTCGCAAAAAATGGTTCACAGGGGCCATACCTTCGTGTTGGCTCAGCCTCAGTTCCTTCTTCAAAATCCTCGATCATGTCGGCGATGGCATACGTCGCGTCGTGAGACGATTGAGCCACAAGCGCATGGTATTGTTGGTGTCCGAGTGCTCAGCGTCCTTGAGGAGCGCCTCAATGGACTCGAGGGTACTCTTCATCTGGTTCAGATCCTTGTCGAACTTCTGCTGCTGCTTGATCTGATCTCCCACGAACGAACCGATCTGCTGCCCCACCTCCTTCAAGAGTGCAGCGGCAATCATGCCCCCGATTTCCGCCATGGCTCCTGCTCGCCCTGGTGCTTCTCTCTCGTCAGTCAGTGTGTGGGAAGCGCAGAAAGGTGGGTGGGGGAGAATGGGGATACGGCTTTTGTGGACTGGATCTTATCGTCACAGCAATTGCCAATATGTTTCCACTATCAAATGATTTTTCCAGATCTGTCTCGTCAGTCGTCACTGTTTCACCGCACTCACTGGACGACAGATTAAACACTGGGACCAAACAACTACAGTAGACGAACAATTCACTATCATGCGCTTTATTCCCTCAAGCCAATTATTATGTTGGACACCGGAGGAAGAAGATGAGATCTGTGCTCTTTTCTTTCCACTCCCGTTTCAGGCTGCTGTGGCTGTTCTCTAATGAATTACGTGCCGGCAGAAATTCTATCTGTTTTTCTTACAAAGAACTCCCACCATTTGTTGTTTCTTTCCGAAGTTTTATGCTCAAATTTATCAAACGAGAATAAATCAATCTTACAATTAGTTTCATATTTTCCTACTGCAGTGTATAGTGGACATGAATGTACATGTCGCTCGTGTCGTGTGTATGGGCCAGTGGATATGTTTCGAATAATTTCACAGAATCAAATAATTGAAATTTGGAATCCATGAGATAAATTGGAAAGTATGAATTTTTTGGGAGACGCTAAAATTGTGGTTAGTTCAGAAATTTTGAATATCCGAGATTTTACAAAGTTGGAAGATTGAATGTTCGGAGCATCCAAATATTTCCGAAGTGTCCGACTTTTTTGCGAGAGGTCAAAAGCTAGATAGTTCAGGAATTTCGAATGATCCAAGAAAATCAAAATTGAACGCAGTGTCCAACATAAAATTCGGACTATCCGAAGTGACAAGATGAAAAGGCTATGGAAGAAAATAGATAAGCTGGCTCTTAGCCCAATTAACTTACTTAAGATAAATGGAGAATGGACTAAACAAATTAAATAGGTCACGCTTAACTATTTATTTTCCACCAAAAAATTTACTTAGTTAATTTCAAACAGCAAAATTAAGGTTGGTTAGAACTGTATGTTACAGCAAGTGGCGGCGATATCCGATCGCACAATGAGGCACGTCAAATTGAGGCTTGATCGATTCATCTCAACGGTCTGAGACGCCTGATCAAGTAAGGTTGGACCATGCAAACCTGTTTCGAGTCACAACAGTACGCGCTCCTCCCCATTCCAATGAACCTAAATCAATCAAAGTTTACATATGGAGCACGGTCCATCAATTTTTTTCTCTTCTTCTTAACCAGAAGGCACCGTTTAATCACGAAGAAAAAGACTTTCATGGCGACATATTTGAATATCTTTGTCTTCCGTCGTGAACTAATGATGAATGAAATATATGCATAATTTCTTTGTTTGTCTAAAAAAAATGCCATCATCTGTTGTTTCCTAAGGTTTTATGCTCCAATTAATCAAATGAGTATACGCCAATATTATAATTTGTAAGATTTTCACATAGTTCCATAAGGGTCCATGTACTCATCAATCGCCTGTTTTTAAACACTAATAGTTTGCAATGCACGTATTGATTGATGAACATATTTTAAAACACATACCAAATAACATATAGACTTTACTGGCCAACATATTATAATTAACAAATTTCATCATAGCCTTAAAAAATTTGTAATAACATTTTGCATGCTAAATCCAACTTTGTCAAGCTAGCAAACCATGTTGCATATTATTCATACAACCGTTGAGTAATTGCAATGTTTACTCGGGTAGTCTTCTATACTTATAAGTATAATTTTGTATGTCTCGTAGCTGTAAGATATGGAAAATAAGAGAAAAGAGGTATTTTAGCCTAACATGTCAACGAGTACTACGAATATAAAAAAAATGGTGTAACTAAAGCTAAAATCCAGGGAAATATATAAGGGAGTAGAGATAACTACTGTCTTTAAAATCAATGATAGCTTCAAATGCCTGCAAAGCAACCAATGGTGATTTGACAGAATAGTTTGACATAATCGCGTCTAGATATCAGTGATAGCTTCACTTTTAAGCGTGCGTAATTTAAGGTGGAATCTTCATGAAAGTAAGAAATTCTGGAGCACAAATCGCACGACAATATATAGTCTAAACTTTGAGAAGCTATAACAATTTGAGAAGCTGCAAAGCTAAATAACTGCACTTTGAGAATGCTAACATCAAAAACCCAATCAAAGGGCTGGGAGTATATGTGCATAGTTCTTTTATGAAGCAGCTAATTTTCACTATCGACTAATTTCTAGAGACTAAATATAATATCCTTGAAGTACAGATTCATGAGGGAATCGTCGCTTCATATTGTACAACAAAAAATGAAATTAAAAAGAAAAGAGAGAACACCTATAAAGTTACACATGCTCCAAAGATAAAATTATAGCGTCGTGGGGCACGGGTGCAAGAGCAAATCATCGTCTAGTAAACAACACTGTAGCTCCATCGTCGTAATGGGATATCAAAGAGTGGATATTTCTTAATCCCGAGCACCAGTGCTCCCTCCGTTTTAAACAAATTAAAAAATATTTAGAAGTTTTAAAAAATGTGAAAAAATCATGGATATTCTAAATGATGTATTCTAAAAACATGCATAATTTCAACTAGAAATATTTTTTCTTTTGGGCTACACAAAAATGACAAAATCTACAGATGTAAATATGGTGTTTCAAATCTTCAAACTTTTTAAGATTTTGTGGCAATCATGTCCCCGGTTTCCACCATGCCTCCTGCTCGCCCTGGTGCTTCTCTCTCGTCAATGTGTGGGACGCGCAGAAAGGTGGGTAGGGGAGAATGGGGATTCTGCTTTTGTGTGCTGGATCTTAGAGCATCTCCAACAGACGCCGGAAACGGAGTCGCGGGCGCCATATAACATATTTTCTCGCGCGCGGGGCCATTTCGCGCGCTCCAGCAAAGCGGGAAAAAAACCGCGCGCTCGGAAAACGGAAGCGCGCGCTGGCCAACGCGCTACGTTTCGCGTTAAATAACCCGCCCCACGGCCAGCGCGCGCTCACTCCACGCGTCCCCAACCGCTTTTCCCCTCCCCTCCCACCGCTCGCGCCACCGCTCCCGCCACCGCTCGCAATCCGCCGTCGCCACCATGCCTCCGCGCCGCACGAGCCAGTCCGGGTATCGCGGCGTCCGCCCCACGCGCCAACGGGACGTTCTACGCGGAGATCCGGTCCGGCGATAGCAGCGTCCCGCTCGGGACGTACGCGACCGCGGCGGAGGCCGCCCGTGCCTACGACGCGGCGGTGTGGAGGCTCAACCGCTCGCGCCAGAGCATGAACTTCCAGGACTGCCGCAACACGCAGGAGGCGGCGAACAGAGCGCCGCCGCCGCGCCTCGTCACCGCTCGTGAACACCGCCTCCGCGCGACGCTCCGCCTAGTCGAGGACCGGGACCAGCGCGCAGTCGACGACTGGTACCGGAACCACCCGCGCGAGGCGAGAGAGGAGATGGACTTCTGTAACACCTAGGCGGCCGAGCGGCGGGCCGAGCGCCGTGAGGACCGAGAGGCGCGGCGGGTGGCGAAGGCGCAGGCGGAGGCGGAACTGTTGGCAGGCCGAGCCAACTGGCCCGAACACGACGAGAGGTGGAACGCGCTGCATGATGACATCACGGACGACACCAACTCCGACGACGACATCTTCTCCTCCGACGACGAGTTCTAAATCGCGCCGGCGCAGTTCGTAGTTCTAAAAGTTCTAGTTAAGTTTAGTTCTAGTTAAGTTTAGTTCGTAGTTCTAAGTTTGTGTTTGTGTGTTCGTGTAGTCGACTCGACTTCAATATATTGCTATTTTTAGTATATTTATTTTGTATCTTTTGATCATGTTCTGGCGCAAACTAGTTCAATATGTTGTTTGTGTTGGGCGTGCGCGCTGAAATTTTACCGCCGCTGCTGGAGCAAAAACTTTACCGCCACGCCACGCTAAATATAACGCTTCTGCTAAAACAAAATAGGCGTGGCGCGCGCAAAAACGCAATTTTGGTGCTGCAAATTTTTTTTAACGCGCCGGCTTATTGGACGTCTGTTGGAGATGCTTATCGCCACAGCAATTGCCAAGATGTTTCCACTATCAAATGTTTTCTCCAGATCTGTCTCGTCACTGTTTGACCCCACTCACTGGACACCAAATTCAAGACTGGGACCAAACAACTACAGTATACGAACAATTCACTATCATGCGCTTTATTCCCTCAAGCCAATTATTATGTTGGACACGGAGGAAGAAGATGAGATCGGTACTCTTTTCTTTCCACTCCCGTTTCAGGCTGTTGTGGCTCTTCTTGAATGAATTACGTGCCGGCAGAAATTCTATCTGTTTCTCTTAGAAAGAATTCCCACCATTTGTTGTTTGTTTCCGAAGTTTTATGCTAAAATTTATCAAACGAGAATAAATCAATCTTACAATTAGATTCATATTTTCCTACTGCATTGTACAGTGGATTTTTTTTCCGAAGTGGCAAGTCTGAAATTTTTGGGCGACGCTAAAATTGTGGTAGTTCAGAAATTTTTGGAATGTCTGAAATTTTACAACATTGGAAGATTGAATGTTCGGAGCATCCGAAATATTTCCGAAGTGCCCGACTTTTTTGCGAGAGGCCAAAAGCTTCCATAGTTCAGGAATTTCGTAGGATCCAAAAAAATATTCAAAATTGAACCGAAGTGGACTATCCGAAGTGACAAGATGAAAAGGCTATGGAAGACAATAGATGAGCTGGCTCTTAGCCCAATTAACTTACTTAAGATAAATGGAGAATGGACTAAGAAAATTAAATAGGTCACGCTTAACTAGTTATTTTCCACCAAAAAATTTACTTAGTTAACATCAAACAGCAAAATTTAGGTTGGTTAGAACTGGTATGTTACAGCAAGTGACGGCGATATCCGAGGCACATCAAATTGAGGCTGTTGATTCATCTCAATGGTCTGAGACGCCTGATCAAGTAAGGTTGGACCATGTAAACCTGTTCCGAGTCACAAAAGTATGCGCTCCTCCCCATTCCAATGAACCTAAATCAATCAAAGTTTACATATGGAGTACGGACCATCAATTTTTTTTCTCTTCTTCTTAATCAGAAGGCACCATTTAATCATGAAGAAAATGACTTTCATGGCGACATATTTGAATATCTTTGTCTTCCATCGTGAACTAATGATGAATGAACTATATGCAGAATTTCTTTGTTTGTCTAAAAAAAATGCCATCATGTGTGGTTTCCTAAGGTTTTATGTTCCAATTAATCAAATGAGTATATGCCAATATTATAATTTGTACGCTTTTCATATAGTTCCATAAAGGGTCCACGTACTCATCAATCGCCTGTTTTTTAACACTAGTAATCCTGCACGTGCAAAATAACATATTGATTGATGGGCATATTTTAAAACACATACCAAATAACATAGACTTAGCTTGCCAACATAATATAATTAACAGATTTCATCATAGCCTTAAAAAACTTGTAATAACATTTTGCATGCTAAATCCAACTTTGTCAAGCTAGCAAAGCATGTTGCATATTATTCATAAAACCGTTGAGTACAGTGTGGCAATATTATTTGTAATTGCAATGTTTACTCGGGTAGTATTGTATACTAATAAGTATAATTTTGTATGTCTTGTAGTTGTAAGATATGGGAAATAAGAGAAAAGAGGTATTTTATCTTATGAAACGATTGCTTCTTGTATACTTATATTAAATTAACAATTCTTGAATCTGGGGATAGAGTAGAAACATAAGTTTCTCCATACTGATTTTCGAATAGTATTTTTTTCCTTTCAGTTTCCAAAGAACAATATTTAATGATGTCAGACAATCAATAACGGATGACATCAAGATATAGTAGACTTCTATATCTATATCTATATCTATATCTATAACAAAAGTATTAAGGTTTCTTGTGGTATGTCATTTTTTTCCGGTTTTACCCTCCCACCAAATCACATATAACGCACCAATGGCATCGTACCGGTTCGGTTTGCTTTGACCTGGGCCGCATCCTCGCTATCGTCCAGACCTGAGCAGGGAGACCGAGCGGGGAGAGACCGGAGCAGGAGCAGGGGAGAGAGAAGAGGCTGGGCGGCGCGGGGCGAGTAGCGGCCACCACGCGGCCACATGGGCGGGGCTGGTGGCCATGCTCGCTCCACTCCTCCGATGGCTGCCATGGCCAGAGTAGCCGTTGCATAGCCACAACACGATGGAGGAGGAAGGCGAGCGAGTTGGGGATTCTTGGAGGCGCGCGACGAGGGGTCCACGAGGCGGCGCGTTGTGGTGCGCTGGAGCAGTGGAGGGAGGTGGCGAGGTGCTGCTGGACGTTCGCCGGCGCAGACGGAGTCGTGGCCCGGCGTGGGCGACGGGAAAGAGCTGGAGCTGGAGCTCTGCCTCTTCACGCTCCGTACTACGCCGCGCCGCCGGCATCTGCTCGCCCCCAGCCACATAGCACGCGCCCCAGCCGCCCACACCGCCTTGACCGCCGCCAGCGCGAAGGGAGGCGTGGACCAAAGTGGAACGCCGTGGTCGACAGGAACGAGCACGCCTGTCCGTTGAGGTGCTCCACCTCGAGGTCCAGGAGGTGCGGTGGTCGGAGCTGGGCGCAGGCATGGAGGCAGCCCGGGCGTCGTTGGTGTGCTGAAGCTCGGGCAGCTAGGCACGGCGTTGGGCGCGATGAAGTGGACGTCGATGAAGTGGACGTCGATCATGGGGACGAGAGGTGCAGGGCAAGGTCGGAGTTTGGGTGCTCGCCGGCCGTACGATGTTAGTTTGGGTCTGCGAGGCGTCAATGGCCGAATGGCGTCGTGTGCGTGGTCGTGAGTGTGTGGTAGTGACGTACAGTAGTGTCCAGGAGAGATGAGGAGGGACCTGATTGCGAAACAAAATAAGGGGGCAGGGGTGTAGGAGGAAAATGATCAGGGGAAGCTAGGGTTTCAGTCAGGTTGGGCCTTGGGCCTCTCTAGGCCTGGCCGGCTGGGCTGCTCTCTGTCTCACTCTAGAACATTTTGTTTTATTTCTATATTCACTATATCTAATTATGCTAGATAGAGCCCAACCAGACCACCGAAAAATATGGCGAGGAAGCACACTGATAGATTGGGGCGCTACCCTACTGTTTTTATTGACCGTACAATTACAAAGACTGAACGTGACGTGGCTGTTTTCATTGACCGCAAAATTAAAAAAAATTGTATGTGCTGCCGCTGCTCGCTCGCTAAGGCAAAATTAAAAAAAAAGATTAGATGAGTTTGAATGACGGCAATGTGTTCACCAACGATGGGAGACATTGGGATGAAAGTATTATTTTTACGATCAACTTATCTCTATATACTATTTAGAAAAGAAGAGCTATATTCTGCTTAAAATGGAAGAGTGTTTCATATGAAGGATTTTAAGAAAAAATTACGACATGTTAAGATTATTAAAAAACATCAAGACTTCAGACCTTTATGATACTTTTTCAACTGATTATTTAAAAATTCACATAAAAATTCATAGACTGCATATTTACACAAGTAATATAAACATAGATTGCCAAATTATGAATTATAGAATTGAATGTGTTTCAATTGAACATCATATTACACGGTTCTAATTTTAAAAATGTGTTACCTTTAGTCCGCCGTCTTCTCAACAAATCCAATCGACATCGGTCAAAATTAATGAAAGTTCGTTCGCGGAGTCCTAGGTGTCGCTAATGTTGGAGAGGACGATTATGAGTTCGAACGACGCTGATTTTTCTCCCGTTGCAAGGCACGGGCATTTTTCCTAGTTCCTAATAAAGGGGAGATGTTTTTTAAGAACAAACTAAAACTGTGCTTGCATATTATCAAGAATAAGGTTCTAACAGTTGTACTGAGACATGTTAAGTTATTCGACCATCTAGTGAGCATATTGAAAAAGGTCTTTCAACAACTTATATGAAAAACTGATATCGGAAGAAAATATAATGCAAGGGAAATGAGCACCCAGGCTTAGATAAAGCAAAATAACATAAGACTTAACAAAGTAGTTTGAAGGCACATGGTTACCATTACCGTGCACTGCACTATCCGGATCTACAGATGGCGGTATATCTCTTATGTAAATATATTTTTGACCTCTAATTTTAGAAACCAAGGCCTGATGTATTCAACAGCAATGCAACACTATTCTCAGGTGCATTGATCTGCACATTACAAATCTCCACTTAGACAGAGCCTCTGTGGTGCACCTGGAGCATATGTTAAAGAGTCAGTTCAGGTACCATCTGGTCTAGTGCTTGCCATCTGCACAATTTGCGGCTGGCCCTCCGAACGGTGAATTCCAGCTAGCACACAAAGGACAAAGGTGATTTCCTGTGGAAGTGGTGTTCATCTTGCTTGTACTCATTCTCAGAATTGGCCATCTTCTTGGGTCTGAAACTGAAGCCACATCGATGAAGAAAAAGAAAGGTGAAAATTCTGTGTAGCCAGTCACTATCCCACGTTACAATATCCATTGAAGCCGAATCAATGAAGTTGAAAAAACAAACCTGTGGTGTCCACTCGAGACGGGCGACCAGGGCAACGACATCGACGGCGGTGGCTGGGCCCCGTAGTCGAGCAGGATGTGTGAGGCGATAACAAGCAGGGAGTGGGCAAGGATTACGGCAGGGTTTGGGATGGCCACCGGGCTGCCTTGAAGAAGTGAGCGGACTGCGGCGGCAGTGCGGGGGAGGGGCCAGGGAGGAGGGCTGAGGGCCTGAGGCTGCTCTTGGGCCCGTGGGCCGTGCGGGCGGGGGAGGGTTCGACCAACGCGTGAAAAGCACTTTTACCGCCGCAGTTTTGACTAAACAAACGGGAAGGAACCACTCTGTTGCACCCCCCTCAAAAAAAAAAAAAACCACACTGTTGCACGGAGTTTTATTCTCTTCGAATTTTATCGTACCCTGGGCTTCAAACATTTTGATTTCGGGCTTGTGTTGCTTTTTGTCTAAACGATCAGGTTGTGCAAAGATAAAATTCTGCAGCTTATATGTCGCCTGCAAATTCGAAAATGTGCAACTCTAGTATCCGACTTTGTGCATTATTTGATAATTAATTTTGTGCAACTTTGTTGACTAATTTTGTCCAATTGCAAAAAAAAAATGTGCAAGGCCAGGTACACCGTGGCGCGTGAGATAATTGAAAGATACCCCCTTAAGAATTTATTGTGTAAATAAAGTGCATATAAAGCCCGCGAAATACGAAGTTGTTTATAAAAGTATTGACGATTCAACTGATCACAATTTTCAAAAGTCTAAATTTAATTGACGTGATTTTTTTGTATTTGATAATTAAAATTGGTGACGTGAAAAATTGGATGGATAAAAAGTAGATTACGTGGATATGTTGCATGCAAGAAAATATTGACTTTAATGATTGTTAGTGGGATGACATGTACATTTTGTTGGTTAAGAGAATCGATGACGTAAATAACTTACATGTTGAGAAAGAAAAAAAAAAGTAATCCATGTTAGTGCGGTTTTGCTTTGTAAGGGAAATAGATTTGTGCATCAGAACGGAAAAGCAAATACTGATTGGCTTGTCGGTTTTGATACTGAACCGGGTTCCTGTAAGAAAAAGAGGATCTGGTTATACTGTTAGCACGCCCTACTTGACACACATTTGTTTCCTCCACGAGGGCATTTTCTGCACATAACACACACACCATACCCATTCATGGTATCACACCATGTTCAGACTAGTTGAAGTGAACATAACTACTTTATGTCATGTTCGGGAGTCCATGGGTTCAGCGGCCCGTGAAGAGAGGTCAGCGGCGGGTGGCGACGAGTGAGTGCATGCTTAGGGTTCAGGCGTGGCGGTGATGTGAATCAGGGGAGATAGGGCTCAGGCAATCTGTTCTGAAATGGAGTGGTACGCATTTGACGGAGACAACAACTATAAATTCGTCAATTGGGATTTTCAGCTAGTAGAATCACAAAATTGCTGCTCCGCGAATTGCAGGCAACCTGGCCTCAGATTTGCGGGGCATTAGCGAACACGGCCTTTGTTGTGCCATTGAAATCTGCATAATCAGTGGTGGAGCTTAAAAAAAGTTTTGGGGTGGGGGAGGCAAAAGAAAAATCAAACCACTACCACAAACTAGAAGTTGTAGATTTGACACAAATTTATATTGATATTGGCCACATTGGTTGTAAAAAAGATGATGAGAATTCATAATTCCATAATATATGTATATACATATTAAACTACTTCATAATAGCACTAACCATACCAATATACACTACTTGACCATAGCGACGAACCTTCAAAAACTCAATACCAACCATGGAGTTGGAGGCATCACAGATCAGCATTTTGATCCTTACTGCTTTTAAATTCTTCTAAAACATCTTCAAAGTTGAACTTCTCGGCAATTTCATGCTCTATGTGAACTACCAATTTTTGGCAAGATTCTCATATTTCATCTTAATTAATACATAACCTTGTTCAACCTTGTTATGATGATATTCAAACTGGAAAATATACGTTCAACACTTGGGGTAGAAACTGGAAGAGTGACAACTAGATGAAGTAGCCCAAAAATCAACTTGTAGATAGCATCTCTTCACGTCTCAACACGACAGAGACAAAGGTCAGCCAATGTTGAGATATTTTTTCAACTCTTTACCATTAGAATCATCAAGATCAAATGGTTTCAGCTGCTGTTCTAATCCATGTAGATCTTGCTGATTAAAATCTGCAGAATAAACAATAGGCACGATGGATATGCTATGAGTAGTCTAACCATGATGAAAAAGAACGAACCAATAGTGACGGAAGCAGGGTTGATGGCCTATTTTACTAGAAGCTTCATAATGCTTAGACGAGGTTGCATAGGACCTAGCTTCAAGTATCCAATCAGTGAACTATCTCTATAATTGTGTAGATATTGCTAGATTTGTGGTCGCAATGTAGGGTCTCGCTCAAGATTTGTGGCCGAGTCGTTCATTTCGCCTTAGCAAGTTCTTGATCTACCTAGTGCATGCGATGCTAGGATGACGTGCGAACGAGAGGTCGAGAGCTGTGCTGATTTTGTAAATGGGTCAAAATCAATGTTGGGGAATGGAGATATCGTGTATCGGGAACTTATCGGTCGACCCAAGATAAGGGGTAAATCGGCATATCGGCCAGTTTATCGACATAACGACTTTTTTATCTTATCAGTTAGACACGGTAAGCGACAAATCGGCCGGTTATCGGAATATCAGTCGATATCTTGAACAATGGTTATAATAACATCTTATACCATGGAACGAACGGTGGAGCGGGGGGGGGGGGGGGGGGGGGGGGGGGGGGTGGGCGCGACTTTCAAGCTCCAAGTAGCTATAATGTAGTAGAGTACATGCATTCCCCAACAGGAGTTCATACACATACATTGGGTAGTTTATGCTAGGGCATCCTTCTTCCAGTACCAAATGGGAGGAGCTCAAAATTGTTCCCCTTTTAATCAATGGCACCATCGAGAAACCTTTCTGGTTTTAACTTACCGTTGTTCTCCCAGACACATGCGTCCCTGTCAATCACCTACGTATTGACAAGAACTGTATTTAGCTTGAAATGACGAACGTCGATGTGCACACTGTCCATGGAGAGGTGGGGCCCAACGAGCGACGTCGGGTGATGCAGACGGAATGTCTCTTTGATGACCACTCGAATAGATAGAATAGAATTGACCCAGTTTATAAGGGAAACGGGTCCAAAAACCATACAACCTGTACAAAAGAATCACACAGACAGAGCGACCCGCCGCCCACATGACACAAGCCGACTAAACGTCACAATGCACACCACCCGCTCCGGGGCTGCCGCCCCAGCGTCGCAACCAGATCGACCTTCGCATTGCCCAAAAGTGATTCAGTCATGGTCGACGAACCCTCTGCCCGCGCAGTCTTCATCCAGGTTGCCACCAAAACCACCTGTTCCGGGGCCGCCGCCCCGGCGTAGCAACCAGATCGACCTTCGCATTGCGCGAAGGCGATCCAGTCAGGTCGATGAACCCTCTGCCCACCAGTCTTCATCCAGGTCGCCACCCAGACCCCGCTAGACAACGGCTCTGCCTCATAGAACCGTCGTAGCGTGGGAGACCGAGGCCGCCGCCTCGACGTCCACCACCATCCGGGGCCGCCGCCTCGGCATCCGCATCCCTCGACCACGGGGCAACCTGCCCATCCATCGTGAAGCCATCACACCGCGAGGGCCAATAACTCCAAGACGACGCCTCCAACAAGGTAGTGACACGTCCGTCACCGTCGCCCGCCCCCGATGGGGCTTAGATTTTTACCCGGAGAGTCTTGGAACCACTCGCGTCGGACCGGGTCGAGATTTCACAACGACGCTATCAAGAAGGGAACGACGCCCGAAGGCGCCGCCGTCGTTGGCACAGACCGAAGTCCGTGCAAGCTTTCGCTCGAAATTCCCCCCTTCCGTGAAGCTCCGAGAGCAGCCGGTTGGGAGTCCATCCCGTCGCCACCACCGACCTCCATCGCACGCTGCCGCCACCGTGGCACCTCACGCCCCGGCGTCAGCCCTGCCGGCCGCGTCTCGGCCAGTCGTCTCCGCGCCGGAGCCTCCGCCTCCACCTCAACTCCAGCCTCCACGCCCACAGGACCAGGGCGGACCACCCCACGCGCCACCACAGCTCGGGCCCGCCAAGCCCATCGAGCACGGCCAGCAGCGCTGACGCAGCGACGGCGCCGCCGCCTCCTTGCAACGCCGTCAGCAGCCAACGCAGCAGCTGCCTCCACCCGAGCCCGCCGGCTCGACTTCCTCTGCCCCGGCCACCGCCGCCCCCATGGGCCGACCCTCCACCAGACGAGGACGTCCCCTCTGGCCACCTTTTGGCAGCAGCGAAGGGGTGTCGCCACCGTCGAGGCAGATGCCGGCGACGGCAGCGGCAAGGCGGTACCGATGGGAGAAGGCGAGCCTAGGGGGCGACGCAAGGGGAAGGGTCGGGTCAGGTAAGTAAGCCCATTTTGCGGCGACGTCATCTTTTGTCATAATCTCTTTTCTGTTAGGGATGCTGCTCCTCAACTCCTCTTGCAGCTTAGACGTTGGGGGTTCCTTATAAGCTTCGCCATGACAAACTCTATAACCATGGATATTGAGTTTGTTGCTCCGAAGAATATGTCCTAAAAATTTAGACACGTAATTGGTTTTTATATTTTTTGTAAACTACAATTTTTTTTAAATATAAATAGAGGGATCACTCTAACTCGAGCCAATCTGACTTCTCGACTCCTACACTCAAATTTGCTTCGAATATTTTTGGACGTGCTATGTGTCGAGCGGAGTTGACAGGAGTGGAGTGGAGCGGAGAGGAGCTTTCCCAAACACAGCTTGACATCTAATATTTCTCTCCAGATCTCCATCTTTCACCACGCTCCCTCCCTGGCTGCGATCGGTGGTGACTATCTGTCCTAGCGGCGGTGACCGGGCAGCCGGTGCCGGGGAACAGCGAGTGGTGGTCAGTGCCTCTTTTCCCCTCTGTCCCCGGTCTCTCCTCTTTCCTCTCTCCTCTCTCCCATCTCGCGGCGGGGAACGGCGAGCAGTGGCGGCGGGGAACGGGCGGATTCTCCTCTCCCTCTCTCGCCTGACTCCCCTCTCTCTGATTTGACAGCCCCTCCATCTCTCTCTGCAGGAGCACGGGACGGTGCCAGAGGATTCAGCCGGCGACCCAGAAGAAGCCCGGCACCAACCTTGTCCCCCTAAGAATTCAGAGGTAAACCGTAACCCATGTGCAAACAATTGTATGTTGCAATGTGTATGGACAGTGAGCATGCTTCTGTTCGTCGTGATTGTTGGGCAGTGAGAATTGTTCAGTCCTATGTATCTGTGTGTTTGTGCATCATCTGTCCGTAGTTAAATCAACCCACTAGGGAGGGAGGAGACCTTCACAATTTCTGGGTATTCCATTTAGATCCGCCCCTGCCTGATGCTTCGCGTTAGGTCTGGCCACCTTGCACCAAACACTAGCTTTTCAGTCCTTGGAATGCCCCCTTGTTAATTAGCAAGATTTTGAGATTCACCTGTTTTCCGTGTGTAGCTACTGTACAATATCTCAGTAATTGTCATCTTTCCTAGTGATGCTTTGCTCTTTCTGCATCGGAGACTTCTTGACGTGTGAACCTTGAAAATTACTGTAGAGACGGAACTTTAGGGTGTGTCATAAACATTCGAATGCCAGAACTGTTCCTGGCGGATCATACAATATTTCTTAGTGTCGTTCAGTTACAATTGTCGGGGAATAATGGTGGCACGTCTGTAGCAAAATTGTCGGGTTAGAACAGTTCCAGAGAGACTAATCTATTAATAGTTCAGTTACAATTGTCGGGTGAATAATGGTGGCACGTCAGTGGCAAAATTTTCAACTAACATAGTGGTGTTGTTCATATACAGAGATGGGCTTGTGGATGCTGCTGGAGGGTTTTCTGCTTCTGGCAAATTCATTGGCGATACTGAACGAAGACCGCTTCCTTGGTCCGAGGGGATGGAGCATGTCTGAAGTTTCAGGAAATGGGCAAACCAAGTCCTTCAAGGGCCAGATCGTGGGGCTCATCTACGCCACTCAGTTTCTGCGGATGCCCTTGATAGCGCTTAATATTCTTATCATTGTTGTGAAAATGGTCTCAGGCTGAGGCTCTTTTTCGTGTCTCTGCTGTAGGGTTGAACTGCTTTCAGTTCCAGCATTATGTAAAAGGTAATCATGTACGGAAGTTGCTGCAAGGATGTTCGCGTCGACTCGAATGTGGCTTGTGCTGTAAATTATTTCTAGACATACTTGTATAAAAATGCATCCTTTTGGGGTATCGTTCCTCCTGTATTACTTCTGAATCGTTGTCTGGAGACGAAACCAGTAAAGCCTCTATTTGCTGTCTATTTGTTGACACTGTACCTGTTTCCTTGTATTTTAGACTGCTTTTATGTTTGAAACTCTTTGTGGGCTTCTCAACTTTAGAATGATGATCAAGCGGCAAGGATAGACTGGTTATCCATTTCGTTCATTTTGTATTGCAAGTTGCATGCCTGATGTGTAACAAAGAATTGTGCTCTTTTCTTCAAATGCTGACACTGTAAAGTTTGCAATTTGTGTTGCCTTTAAATTTAGGTATTCACATAAATAACAACCGCAAAATCAAAAGATGCTGAATGTTTATTTACTGGTCTGGGACCTTTCCTCTAATTCAGCTTATTTGAGCTGAACCTTAACATACACAAGAAATAAGGTATACCTGTACAATAGGAAAGACCAAACCTGAACAATATGGACCTGTAGTATGTGTGCATTTTTGTCAAGCTGCATCCATTAAATCACAATTTTCTTTCCATCGACCAGGGTGGGACCTAATTAACATTACTTTTGCGCTTCCTTTAAGGTGAGGTTAGGCACCAAACTCTTACTCCACGATGAGTTTTAGTGTCGGAGATTGCTCACAATGTGGCGGATTCAGTGCAGACCTGGAGATGATGAGAGATATCAGGATTTTGAGCTCTGCTGTACGCCTGTACCGGCGAATCCGGTGCCAATGTAGCTCTCGGGTCGAGCATCAGAGAAAAGTGCTGGGACCCCATAACTTGGGATTCACATATTCTGGTATGTTCACACCCCCTAGCTCGGTTCAGTTCAAGACGATCTTGGAGTCAACGAAATGTTACATCAAGTTCAATTTACGGGCAAGCCATAAAAAGTTCACTCACTGTTGTTATTCTGCTCGTGATACAGTCTATTCTTTGCCAGCAACTTTAGTTTCTGAAACTACCCTAAAAAAACCGAGTTTCTGAAACTGCGTGTATTGCAGACCCGTATGGCCTTGTTTACCTTTAGGCCTTGTAGGGGATCGGAGGAGATTATCCCGGATCCCGGAAAATCCCCAAAAATCCCCAATAGATCGTTTACTACTCCGGTTTTGTAAGGGATAATCCTCAAATATCCCCCACCAACCACTTCATTTTTGCCTAGATTGAAAACTCTAGATCATGCTAGTGTATTTTTGGGGAAGGGTATTTGAGGGGAAATGTGGGGATTGGGTGAAAGTGAGTGATTCATCAAATCCCCTCCGATTCCCAAACTTCCCAACCTCAGAAATAGCCGAGGAGTAAACAAGGCCTTAGTGTATTTTAGGGGATGGGAGGGGATTATCCCGGATCCCGGAAAATCCCCACTAGTTTGTTTACTTCTAGTGTATTTTAGGGGAAGAGAGGGAATAATCCCCAAATATCCCTTACCAATCATCTCATTTTTACCTAACATAAAAATCTAGTCCATGCTAGTGTATTTTAGGGGAAGAGTATTTGGTGAGATTTGTGGGGATTGAGTGTTTACCAAATCCCCTCACATCCCCACTCTTCCCATCCCCTAAGACTAGTCATAGTGGGAAGTATCATACACTAGTATCATATGCATGATACTAGTCTATGTTACTATCTCCATAGTGGGTAGTAACATATGTGTGGTATCATATAATCATGCATTTATTAGGCTATAGACTCATTTTGTCTCGAAATCCGTTATGTTACGGTATCTACCTATGATACCACCATCATCTCTCTCCTTATTAATTACAGTGACACGTCAGTTTTTTGCCAACATGGCATGCATGATACTACTTATGATACTCCCACTATGGCTAGTCTAAAATACCCTTGGAATAAACAAGACCTACAAGAGCTAATAATGTTCATTCTCGTTCATTCTAGTCAGATCGCGGCCATCCGCCCGACACGTTCGATGTATTAGGGCACACTGGCGATTGTTGACGGATCTGTACGACGCACGGCGGACGACGGCGATGAGCTTGACCCGGCGGTTTCTCTACCTGGTCGTCGACAAGCACAGGAGCAGGCCCTCCTCCCTCTGGTACCGCTCCACCGCATCAACACTTCTCACCTCTTCGACTTCGGCGCGAACCCGGTGGTGGAGGCGCCCCTGCCTGAAGCCAAGATGAGCTTCGACCTCTCCGGGAGCATGCAATTCTCGCTCCTGGGCCGCTGCAAGGACAAGATCGTCGGTGTCGACTGCATGGGCCGCGGCGTCCTCTACGACGACAGCTTGCAGTCCGTCCGCCCGCTGCCTACAATGCCAGCACCCAAACGTTGCCGCACCTTGTCCGTCGCCGTCGACAGCGTCGGCGTCGGGGACGACGGCAGCGTCTACGTTATGGAGGCGGAAGACCTCCCGGGCCGGCGCCGACATGTCCAGGAACTCGTGTACCAGCACGACGAGGACTGGGTATGGCGCTCCCACCCGCCGCCGCTGGACACGGCGACTCACGTGTGGACCAAGGCCGGCGACTGGTCGCTGCCGTTCCGGGGACAAGCCGTGCCTGTCCCGGAGCTCGGCCTCTGGCTCGGGTTCTCGGCCGTCGACCGCGGCGAGATCTGCGCGTCCGACTTGGCCGCAACCGTTGACGAGGACCGGCCACCGGCGGCGGACCAGGTGTGGGAGGGATTCGCGGTGCCCCATGGGTTCCGCGAGCTATACTCGCACCTCGTGTACCTAGGCGATCGCTGGTTCTGCGTCGCCAAGATCTTCGAGTGGACGTCCCAGCTGTGCCACTGCCACGCCGCCGCTGCCCCCGCTGCTGCTACGATCTTCCCGACGAAGACGAAGGCAAGTGTTTCGCCTTCACCATGCTTACCGGCGTGCAGGTGGCGCACACCGGCAGATGTCACCGCGTCATTAAACGCAGATCCCTCCGGTACTGCTTAGGTGAATCCTTCACCGGGTGTGTACTCTAGTCGAGTCATCAAGAATCTAAAATTCTGACCTCATTCACCAGGTGACCATTTATTTAGACTTTAAGGAAATTACTACTCAAAGTTGGATGCTGGAGTAGCGGCGGTGTGCAAAATTAGACCTCATTCACTTTGAAACGGAGAGAAATACTACTTATGAGTCAGAGCAACATTGTAATGACATCATGGTAGGGACTCCATATATGCGAGCAAACATGAACAGGTGAGCAAGTTCAGATGTGGCAACAGTACAAATTTAGTATGAAACAATGCAAACGCAGCAAGTTTTTATGTAACAAAAGGAAAAAAATACGCAAATATATAACGATCACAATTAAGAGTCAGTTAAAAGGAATGAAAAAAATGAGAACAAGCAGTTCTAACAGTGGCGATGGTGCGGATCCGGTCTTCGCCAGCGAGTTCTAACTGCGGCAATTCTTGACCGTAGACGTGGACGGCCACACCATCGTATCTACCGCGGACGTTCGAGCTATTGTTGGCTTCATTCTGCATGCTCCTGATTTCTAGAAATGTTAGATTATTTTTATGCAAGTTCACAAACACAAGATTTCTCGTTACTCATGTCAGCATTGTCACTTCTGATATCTCCAATTCTTGTCACCAAAAACCTTCCCTGATTGACAGAACGTCCCGCTACTGACACTTAAAAAGCTGTTTTCAAAGTCTCGTCGCTTTGGTGAAATCACCGGGAAAAACGTTGCAAAGGATGCTGCATACTGCACGCTCCTGATTTCTTCTCTTAAAGGCATTGGAAGGCGGCCGGCTAACGCTGGGGGCTGGCCAAAAATATAGTGTTATAGAAAATAAAGTGTTGTACTTATGAATCGTTGCACGGTATAATAATGAGTAGAAACTGAAACAATGAAATTTATAGTTCTCTTGACATTTATATATTTTGCATGCTCTCTTCGCATGAATATTATAATTGATGTCGAAGAAATAATATACATGCAATGCCATGCCTTGTATTGCAATGTATAAAATTAGAAATTATAGAGTCTCATATTAACTAAACAATATTTGTTGGAAATATGTAGGCAACATGTGTGTCTCTAAATGTTATTCTAAAAAAGTGTGTGTCTGTAAAGCAAAGACATAAATCCTCTGTTATTACAAAATATCATATAAAATAAATTTATGTAAATGGACAGGAAATAATTTATATGCCTATAAAATGAATGTGGCAGGCAAATAGGAGGAAGAAACAGAAGTAGGAAATTATGTAGTATATGGACGGAAGACTAAGGGATGGTCAAAAATATATTACTTATAGAAAATAAAATGTTGTACTTATGAATCATTGCACGGTAAACTGAAACACGTACCGAAATTCATAGTTCTCTTGACTTTTATATATATGTTAATACTCTCTTCCCATGAATATTATTGATGTCGAAGAAAAAATATACATGCACTGCATGCCTTGTGTTGAAATGTGTAAAATTAAAATATAATTAATAGAGTCTCATATTAACTACTCCAATTATTTACTTTCCTTTCAAAAATGGAGTAAACAATATTGGTTGGAAATATGTAGGCAACATGTGTGTCTCTAAATGTTATTCTAAAAAATGAGTGTCTCTAAAGCACAGATATGAATCCTCTGTTATTACAAAATATCATATAAATTAAATTTATGTAAATGAAAAAGAAATAATTTGCGTGCATATGAAATGAATGTGGCAGGCAATCAGGAGGCAATAATAAATACAAATAGGAAATTATGTGTATGGGCAGAAGACTAAGATTGACATATATCGTCGGTAAAACTAATTAAGCAACTTGAATAGGGAATTACATATCTAGAGTAGAGCATGTGCATAGTTAAGACCAGGGCCGGTCCTGAGATTTTCAGGGCCCGGGGCGAAACTAAAATTTGGGGCCTCAATGTATACATCATCATTATAATAATAAATATATGTGTAAAATATATTTTAGTAAAATTTGAGTGCATCTAAACAGTACACATATCAAATAAATTATACAAATTACTTTAAAATTTGCATCTAACATTTCTCGATACAAATTCACTTATGATGGGGTCGATGTCAATGTCGTCCAATAATTTTCTCTCGATGCATAATGTTGGCAACCCGTTTAACCTCTTCTGGGTCATTGTAGACCGTAAGTAGGTCGTCAATACTTTCAACTTTGAACAGCTTGTTTCAGCCGATGCGACAGTCACGGGCACAGTAATATAAATAGGATGCGATAAGCAATGGAGATATTGGGATAACAATCAACTTCTCTCACATGCTCAAAAGTCTCATTAGTTGGTTGCTCTTATTCCGCGGCAACAATCGCCTACTCATCTGGGTTTATCGAAGCACTAGTATTACCCTGAAAAATTATTAATCCTCCTCTTTGTGATTGTACCAAGTCATCACACGTTTTGCTCTTTTCCTCTTAGCACTACCAGATTGATACCTTCTGGCCGACATGATCCAACAGAGTGGTGCAAATAAAGTTACATCAAAATTAATGTTACTAATTAGAGAATTAGATATTACGCCGTCATGCATCACATACAGATACAACTTACAAAAGAAGTGCGCAAAAGATTTACCATGGCCAGCAGGTGAGGGCCCGACGGTGGTGACGACATCCGGGGGCGGCGGTGTCCTGGGGATCCTGCTGGAGATGGGATCGCCTAGATGCTGCTCACGCTCGATGGCCAGATCCGCCGCGGATCATCCGAGATGAGGTACAGAGAGGAATCACAGGCGAGGAGACAAAGAGAACAGAACTACAGAAGAGAGCCGAGGTGTCACGATCGTGCGTGTGCGAGCGAACAAGGATGGGATCGATCGACTGGGCCCTGTGCGTGCTATCTGTCTCCTTTCCATGGGCCACGTTCCTAACTTCCTATAGCCTGGACGGCCTATTTCTTTTTTTTCTGTTAAATACATATACGTATCTATACAAGTATAGTACCTATACTACAACGTACCTGGTGTGGGGCCCTAGATTTTGGGGGCCCAGGGCAGCCGCCCACCCTGCCACCCTCCAGGGCCGGCCCTGGTTAAGACCCAAGCTATATTTGCACGACCTGTGCTTGATCATCCGGAGCTCCCCTTCGCAGGCTCACAGTGCTCCACCTCCACACCGGTGAGCAAGGCGAAGCCTATCTCAGGAGGGTTCGAGTCATTGTAGCACCGCGCGCAGACCGACGACGTCAGGGGCGGCTTCGTCATCCGAAAGAGCTTTGCGACGCAGATTCGGCCACCGTCGCCGAGGTGGACGATGTCCGACCTCAGATCGAGGCTCTCGTAGGGCTCCTCGAAGCCCTTCTACACTCCACACGCCTCGACGAGCGCGTCGGCACCGGCGTGCAGATCCCACACGCCCAGGAGGCCGCCGTAGTAGTATTGGTCATCGTCGGGGAAGTCGAACCAGAGGCCATGCTCTCGGGCGTACACCGCGGGCCCGCAGAACGGCAGCGCCGAGTCGCTGACCTTGCTCCACTCGCCCTTGTTCGTGGACATGGAGTAGGTCCCGTGGCTGCGCATGGACGCCCAGATGGACCAGCCGGCGACCTGTCCAACCACCGCGTAGGCGGCAGCGGCCTCCTCGTCGGAGTTGTGGTTCCGCGTCTCACCGGTGCGGCCCAAGTAGGGAGGCGGCGGGAAGGAATGCCAGCACCAGTCAGGGTACTGGTAGTAGCGCCCGTGTTTACTGATATTTGGAGAGTTCGATAGTTTGTATATTGATTGATACAGCGGAGATTACAATGTATATATAGTACATGGAGCAACCGACATAGGGTTAGGGTTTAGGAGTCCTAGTACAATACGTATTCTAACACCCCCCGTAGTATCAACGTCGGGCGGTACGATGTTGATACTGGAGCGTATGTCGATGAATGGAGCAGGCGCAAGACCCTTGGTGAAGATATCAACAAATTGAGCACTTGTGGGAACATGAAGAACACGCACTTCACCAAGAGCAACTCTCTCACGGACAAAATGAATGTCAATCTCGATGTGCTTCGTCCGTCGATGATGAACAGGGTTGGAGGCCATGTAAACTGCAGATATGTTGTCACAATAGACAATAGTAGCTCTGTCGATGGCGGGATGTAACTCGGCGAGAAGCTGGCGAAGCCAAATGGACTCGGCAACAGCATGTGCAACAGACCTATACTCCGCCTCAGCTGATGACCTGGAAACTGTAACCTGCCTTTTGGAAGACCATGAAACAAGATTATCTCCCAAATAAACACAATATCCGGACGTGGATCGTCGAGTATCTGGACAACCTGCCCAGTCTGCATCAGAATAAGCTGTCAAACTTGTTGGAGAAGAGGAATTAAGAAGCAAACCATGATCGAGAGTGCCTTTGAGATACCGAAGTATTCGTTTGACATGATTTAAGTGAGGAAGTCGAGGGTCATGCATGTATAAGCAGGCTTGTTGAACAGAATAAGAAATGTCAGGACGTGTTAGAGTGGCATATTGAAGAGCACCAGTAAGACTACGATATAAACTAGCGTCAGGAACAAGGATTGCCATCAGCCGAGAGTTTGGCGCCAACATCAGCGGGTGTGCGAGAAGGATGACAGTCGGACATGCCAGCACGCGTAAGCAAGTCAAGAATATATTGGCGCTGAGATAGAAAAAGACTAGTCTGAGAACGAGAGACATCAACGCCAAGAAAGTGATGAAGAGGACCCAAATCAGTCATTGAGAATTCAGTGTTAAGGGAGGAAATAATTTGTTGTAAGAAAGAATCAGAAGAAGCGGTAAGAATAATATCATCAACACAGAGTAAAAGATAAGCAGTGTGTTCGGCGGTATGAAAAATAAATAAGGAGGAATCAGATTTAGAGGGTGTGAAGCCAATAGTCTGGATAAAGGTGGAAAATCATTGAAACCATGCTCGAGGTGCTTGTTTAAGTCCATATAAAGATTTGTGAAGAAGACAAACAAGATTAGGATTGGAGGGATTTTCGAAACCAGAGGGTTGCTGACAATATACAGTTTCATTGAGGGTACCGTGCAGAAAAACATTTTTAACATCGAGCTGGTGAATAGACCAAGATGAAGAAACAACAAGACTAAGAATGACGCGAATACTACTTGGTTTGACGACAGGAGAAAAGGTCTCATCGAAATCAACACCATGTTGTTGAGAAAAACCGCGACAGACCCAACGGGCCTTATAACGAGCTAGAGAACCATCGGCGTGAAATTGTGTCGAAAAAACCATTTACCAGAAACAACATTAGCATTAGATGGTTTAGGAACTAGAGTCCATGTGTTATTTTGAGTAAGAGCAGAAAACTCCTCACACATGGCGGCAAGCCACAGTGGATCAAGAAGTGCACGCTTATAGGATGTGGGAAGTGGAGAAATTGTTGGTGTGGCGGAGAGGTTTAGTTTATGTACGGGAAGATGAAAGCCGCGCTTGGCGCGAGTGCGCACGACGTGATCGTTTTGAGGAATAGGGACAAAAACAGCCTGAGGTGGAACAGGTAGATCAAGCAAGTCAGGAGAGGGGGGAGACGATGCGGGAGACGGTGCAATGTCATGATCAGAAGCTGTCGAGACGGAGGCGGGTGAGGGAGGTGTATCGACAGGGACTGGTGATGCTGGTGGGGAAGGTGTCGTAGGGGCTGGAGAAGTAGGTGTATTGGCAGGAGGGGAGGTGGGTACAATAGGAGAAGGTATAAAAGGGCTTCAGAGAGGAGGAGGGATTGGTGGTAGTGAAGAAGATGTTGCAGAGGCATAGGGGAAAATATGTTCATGAAAGGTGACATGTCGTGAAAGGAGAACTCGGCCAGAGGAGGGATCGTAGCAACGAGAGCCCTTATGATCATCAGAGGGTCCTAGATAAACACATGGATGCTTCCACTCAGGGCCGGTCCTGAGATTTTCAGGGCCCGGGGCGAAACTGAAATTTGGGGCCTCAATGTAGATATCATCATTATAATAATAAATATATGTGTAAAATATATTTTTAGTAAATTTGAGTGCATCTAAAACAGTACACATATCAAATAAATTATACAAATTACTTTAAATTTGCATCTAACATTTCTCTATGCAAATTCACTTATGATGGGGTCGATGTCAATGTCGTCCAATAATTTTCTCTCGATGCATAATGTTGGCAACCCGTTTAACCTCTTCTGGGTCATTGTAGACCGTAAGTAGGTCGTCAATACTTTCAACTTTGAAGAGCTTGTTTCAGCGATGCGACAGTCACGGGCACAGTAATATAAATAGGATGCGATAAGCAATGGAGATATTGGGATAACAATCAACTTCTCTCACATGCTCAAAAGTCTCATTAGTTCGTTGCTCTTCTTCCGCGGCAACAATCGCCCACTCATCTGGGTTTATCGAAGCACTAGTATTACCCCTGAAAAATTATTAATCCTCCTCTTTGTGATTGTACCAAGTCATCACACGTTTTGCTCTTTTCCTCTTAGCACTACCAGATTGATACCTTCTGGCCGACATGATCCAACAGAGTGGTGCAAATAAAGTTACCTCAAAATTAATGTTACTAATTAGAGCATTAGATATTACGCCGTCACGCATCACATACAGATACAACTTACAAAAGAAGTGCGCAAAGATTTACCATGGCCAGCAGGTGAGGGCCCGACGGTGGCGACGACATCCGGGGGCGGCGGTGTCCTGGGGATCCTGCTGGAGATGGGATCGCCTAGATGCTGCTCACGCTCGATGGCCAGATCCGCCGCGGATCATCTGAGATGAGGTACAGAGAGGAATCACAGGTGAGGAGACGAAGAGAACAGAACTACAGAAGAGAGCCGAGGCGTCACGATCGTGCGTGTGCGAGCGAACAAGGATGCGATCGATCGACTGGCCCTGTGCGTGCTATCTATCTCCTTTCCATGGGCCACGTTCCTAACTTCCTATAGCCTGGACGGCCTATTTCGTTTTTTTCCTGTTAAATACATATACGTATCTATACAAGTATAGTACCTATACTACAACGTACCTGGTGTGGGGCCCCTGGATTTTTGGGGCCAGGGCAGCCGCCCACCCTGCCACCCTCCAGGGCCGGCCCTGGTTAAGACCCAAGCTATATTTGCACGACCTGTGCTTATCATCCGGAGCTCCCCTTCGCAGGCTCGCAGTGCTCCACCTCCACACCGGTGAGCAAGGCAAAGCCTATCTCAGGAGGGTTCGAGTCGTTGTAGCACCGCGCGCAGACTGACATGCAGATCCCACACGCCCAGGAGGCCGCCGTAGTAGTATCGGTCATCGTCGGGGAAGCCGAATCAGAGGCCATGCCCTCGGGCGTACACCGCGGGCCCGCAGAACGGCAGCGCCGAGTTGCTGACCTTGCTCCACTCGCCCTTGTTCGTGGACATGGAGTGGGTCCCGTGGCCGCGCATGGACGCCCAGATGGACCAGCCGCCGACCTATCCAACCACCGCGTAGGCGGCAGCGGCCTCCTCGTCGGAGTTGTGGTTCCGCGTCTGATACCCAATGATGCTATTATAACGGACGCCAGAAAACAGTCTTGATGGCGTGGAATTACCTGCGTCAAAAGAATATGGGTTAGGTTGAGACTCCAAGTGCAGAGTGTATGTAGTAGTGGAAGACAGTTTTTCCCACGAGGGGTGACTCGAGGGTTTAATATCGAACTCTCGGGGAACCAGTATTTCAGGTGTTATCTCCTTATCCTTCTCTTGAGAACCTGCAACAAAATAAATTGTTTTGTGCCCTCAACCTCACCAAGTGGTTGTCAAGCACAAGGTGTGAGAATGATAATAAAATAAATATGCAAACAGTAGTAAATATGCAATGATGGTAAAATAAATATGCAAGGATGATGGTAGTAATGATAAATGATATTTTTGGGTTTTTTATGATGAATGCAAGATGTAAAAGTGTTTTTGTATTTTCGGATTTAATAATGGCAGCAAACAAAAGTGGTGATAAAAGTGTTGGAAAGGTGTTTCTTATGATTAAAAATGGACCGGGGTTCATGGTTTCACAAATGCACTCTCTCTTGATAACGTGGTAGACAATGGAACACTAAAATTAACATGTAAGATGGCAAGACATGGTTTGACAAGTTATTAATAATATGGGCATCACGTCCTAACATAGAGATCTCAAGTATAAGTTGTTCTCTCTCTTATGCTCCACCAAGATGCGAACTAAATCATAACACCTTAGTAATTAAGATAAATCAGAGCATAGCAATAAGTTCAATGACATGAAGTTAAAATAAGAACATGCTAGATCTAGTCATGGAGATAGTGGCCAAGGTCACATCCACTCTCCGGTAGCATGGTATTTTTGTTTATCCCTAGTGAGGCAACAAAGTAAGGTAGAAAACCCAAGTGGATCGCAGAACTTTCTCTCACGTTCACTGCACTAGCCACCCCCCGTTACTCCAACTAATGCACACGTTCCCCCTCACATGCTCTCATAAACATGCTTGATCATGACAAGTAAATAAGAACGGGGTACATAATATGCATCTACTTTCATAACTGAAACAAAACCATTGCAATCTCAAACATGTATTAACTCATAATAAAGATCCACCACAAAGGAATTACATAGATGACCGTAATCATGTTCAGCAGCTCATACGGTACTAATTAGTGAAGCTCATAGAGAGGAGAGATACATAAGTTACTTCCACAAACCCATAGTCCAGGGGTGGACTACTCCCTCTTCATCATGGTGTCGGTGGAGATGTTGTTGGAGGGGAAGGAGACCACCCGGCAGCGCCCCGCCGGAGTTTTCCCCCTCCAATCTTCAGCTCCAGGTCTCTGTTTCGTGGTTTCTGTGTTTCGGCGGCGCTCCCTTTCGCGAAAGCCCTGGGGGGTCTATATATAGTCGTTTTTAGGTCAAGACGAAGCTTCGGGAAGAAAGATCGACGGCAGCGGAGGCCCGAGGGCCAGTTTGGTGGGTCCCACGGTCAGGGAATCTGGCCGCGTGGGCCCACCCCTTTCGGCCTTCTGGTCTCCGTTTCTTCGATTCCTTTGCGCCTACGTTTCGTTCCTTCCAAAAAAGTGATCCCCGTAAAATTCAGGTCATTTGGACGTCGTTTGGTCCCTGAAACATCAAAATATAGAAAAAGGGGTTTTCTGACAGCGCAGGGTTAATTCCAGAAAAATGGGGAAGTTGTTAATTATCCCCAAAACTCAATATAAATCATGAATATAACCCTTATATGATGCAAATAACATGGAATAACATGTAATAAAATGTAAAGTTCATGTATGCATTTTACATGCATCAACATCCCCAAGCTTAACCCATGCTCGTCCCGAGTATGAAGGTGATAAAACTAACATGGACTTTGCATTTTAATACTATCAATGGATATCAAAGGTGATTACTATTGCTACATAGAGTCAAATGATTCATTCTTCAAAGGAATAACAATATGCAAGATAAATTATGAAGTGATATCAAATACTCAATGTAAAGATGTTCAATGATAAATTCACAAAGTGTAATATAGAAGAAAGTACTATGGACCAAATGTATGCATAATGAAAAGTAAAAACATCCTATGGTGGTCATAGAGTACTTCTTATGAAAACTGAATATAAAAGGTGGACACTTTGGATAGATAAATAAGTAGAGGTAAAGCATGAATAAGTTTCATCTAACTTCCAAACACTTCTACTTAAGTTAATGCTTGCAATGTGGTAGTCATTGGTGTGGAGCTCTCATTACCCCTATCATAGCATCTTGAATGATTAATGTTTAAAGTGAAAGCAAATATGAGTGGTGTGCTTGACAATGTATTGGTTGAATGTCTCATGTCCCTTGAATACAAGTACCTACACCATGTGTTACTCACTTTGGTCCACAAAGTAAATTCAAATAAAGGTCATTGCAAGTAATAATAGTATCATCAAGAACTGCACTGGGGTACCTCTTGCCCCTTGACATGAACAAGCCCATGTCAAAACAACAAGACAAACAGACAATGAACAATCTCAGCACTCTTTTATTTACTATGGGTATAGCTTTTTATTATGAGGTGCATCACTGAATGAACATTATGGTTATGCTGTAAATTTCCACCATGAATGATGCATGGCTTAGATTAGCGGCCCAGGCATTTCTCTAACCATTTATACAAACTCTTTGAACTTACTAAGTATCCACATTCATTTCACCCATGATAGGCATCCATAAACAAAAGTACATGACATCAACTAAATATAAATAAGTGCAATGTTGAAAGCTTGCCATGTGACAGCACATATGGGCTAACTCCCAACCAAAACAATTGTCAAGCCCACAACTTCATAATTTTAATCACAATGGTTCATGCTTATTAAATGCAATAAAAGTAAATTGTGCATCAAGTTCGTGAGAGCTTTTAACCAATTTTTCCCATGACAATCAATAACATAAGCATTTAAATTCAGAAATGTAGATAACACAATATAACATGATAAACATACTTGGAATAGCATAAAGCTAATAGGTAGATATGGTGGACTCACTGGAAAAACTTTGGTTGAAGGTGTTGGGAAACAAGCTTTTTACTTGTTGTAATTTTTGGGCTAGCAATAGGGAGAAAGTTGACCATCTAAATGCATGCATAAGTGTCCATAGAACTAATCAATCCATGTTAAACCAAGTAAAGTTAAAATTCAACATCTAAACATGGTAAAAGATAGCTCTTGACAACACACTTGCAAATTAACATTCATTCAAAGCACATGAATTATGCAACTATATGTATCTTTTAAAATCAACTCAAACATCCCTATCCCAATATATTTAATAGCATCCAACATAATTCAACCCAAACTTCCAGTAGCTCTCTCATATATAAATGATAGTGGTGGTCTTATTAACAAACCGAAATAACAAAAGCAAAAAAAACAGACGCTCCAAGTTTATACGATAAAGTGCTTTGATCGAAAAACAGAAGTTAGACGTGTGCAAACCGAGAGTGTGTTGGTCTAGTGGGGTTGTCTTGACATCCCCAAGCTTATGGTCTTCACCATCCTTGGATAGCTCTTGGTGCAGCTCCTCTAATCCCTGTGAAAAAACTTCAAAACACCGTTTCTCCCATTTCTTTTCTGTGGGGTGATATTAGTAGTGATAAACAAATAGGTTCCTTGCTGCATAAAATCCTTAGGCAAAAATTCATATGAATGTCCAGAGAGTATATAATGTTGTATGCCTACTCATAAACTCAATTGAATCAAAAAGATTCAAGCAAAAAGCTCAAAGAATGCATCAAACAATATCAAGACAGAATCTGTCCAGAAAAACAGCAGCAGCAAAACGCATTTTTCTACCCTACTTAAACTCGTCAGAAAAATCTGAAAAAATCACGTATACAGAGGATGAAAAGTTGAAGCTACAGTTCAAATTACAGCTCAATCGGAGTTACAGATAAAAAATGAAAAATCAAACCGTGCACAGACTTCGTGCAGGCAGAAAACTCTCCGAAAATGAATAGCAACTTTTCAAACCCAAAATAGGTAAAACTTGGTTCTTTATTAAAAATCCCAGAAACAAAACTAACAAACTACTCTCTTGTTACAGCAAGAGGACTCAAAGAAAATCTCAAACAAAAACAACCGGGTTGCCTCCCGTAAAGCGCTTTCTTTATAGCCATATAGCTAGGCTTACTTACTTGATAATCAAAGGGGACGTAGCTCATGAGGGAGCTTGAACCTTGGTGTGTCCCTCTTCCTTGGGAAGTGTTCCATGCTCTTCTTGTGTGGAAACTGAAACTTCACATTCCCTTCCTTTGAATCAATAATGGCACCTGTAGTACGAAGAAAAGGTCTTCCCAAAATAATAGGACTAGAGGTTTTATTCCCCATGTCCATGATTAGAAAATCAACAGGCACAAAAGTCATGTGTAACTCTACCATAACATCACTTACTTTTCCTAGAGCATGTCTAATGGAATCATCAGCAAGTGCAAGTTCAATAGAGCATTTCTCAATATTTTTAAGTTCAAGGACTTCATATAGTTCTTTAGATAATATAGAGACACTAGATCCTAGATCAAGTATAGTGGTGTGTCTTTTCCAATGGTTACTAGTACTTTAGGGATCCATATATCCCCAAGCTTAGGTGGTATCATAGCTTCTTGATTGTACCTAGCAATCTTTTCTTTTAAGACATGATTAGCAATATAGGAACCAAAACCAGCCTGGTTAATATTAACAGAAGGATCACTTGCAAATTTTTGTAAGATAGAAATTAATTCATGCAAGCTACACTTCTCTAAATCAACAAATGGTTCCTTAACTTCACTAAGCATTTTAACTTCCTCAACTTTTTTATCTCTATTATATAGATTAAATAATTCATAACGGTCATCAAACACATCTTCAGGTACTTGAGCTTTTTCTAAACTTTCTTTAATTTTTACTTCCAATATCAAGCCATCAAGTAGAATGTAAGCATCAGCAATAGTAGTATTTATGAAAGAACCCTTACATTCATTGTCTAAAAAGAGTTTAGAAGTTTCAGACAATCCTTTATAAAATATGTGCATGAGCATCCAATCTCTAATACCATGTTCCATTCCATAAGCTATACCTCTAAACCTTTCCCAAGTTTTAACCAAGGTTTCTTCCTTATTTTGTTTAAAGGTGATAACTATTTCTCTATATTATAAACCATGGCTGAAAAACAAAACCTCTCAATGAAAGCAGCTTTCAAATTAAACCAATTGCTAAAATTCCCAGGTGGCCATTTTAATATCCAATCTAGAGCTTTTCCAGCCAAGGAATAAGGAAAAAGCTTTACTTTGATCACATTAGCATTGGCATGAATCAGGTTTAATTCTTTGCATCTTTCATTAAATTTACTAAGATGTTGAAGAGCATCTTCTTTCGGTTTCCCAGAAAAACGATTTTCAAAAATCAATTTAGTGACATTAGGATCTATCTCAAATTCTTTAACAGGGAAATTCCTATCTTGAGGAAAATTCTTAACACTAAATGGCCAAAAAGTTCTTTTCTCCATTGAGCAAGTTTTTATGTGTTTTTAATTTTTTATGCAAAACTGAAAGTAAAATGACACTAATGCAACTCGAAATAACAAATGCAACACAAAAATGCAAAACTGAATATAAATATGCAAACCGAAATATAAAGATGATATGCAAGACAAGAACAAAACAAAATAAAATGATTGTAGGTAAAGATGGATAAGATGATGCTCACGTAGGTGCAACCTCCCCAAGCTTAGGTTGTTACACAAGTTGGTGATGAAGTTGACTTGATGTGAGTGATCCTTGGATAAACCTTTCAGCTATGGTTCCCCGGCAACGGCGCCAGAAAACGTCTTGATACCCAATGATGCTATTATAACGGGCGCCAGAAAACAGTCTTGATGGCGTGGAATTACCTGCGTCAAAAGAATATGGGTTAGGTTGAGACTCCAAGTGCAGAGTGTATGTAGTAGTGGAAGACAGTTTTCCCCACGAGGGGTGACTCGAGGGTTTAATATCGAACTCTCGGGGAACCAGTATTTCAGGTGTTATCTCCTTATCCTTCTCTTGAGAACCTGCAACAAAATAAATTGTTTTGTGCCCTCAACCTCACCAAGTGGTTTTCAAGCACAAGGTGTAAGAATGATAATAAAATAAATATGCAAACAGTAGTGACGAGGTGTGGACTCGGCAAATCCCTGGGTTGTGTACCCCGGGTTGATTGAAGGGGAGAGAGATGAGCGCTGGTGATCACGACGGCTGACAAGCAAGGCGTTTACCCAGGTTCAGGCTCCCGGAGGATAACACCCTACTTCCTGCTTGTCTGGTATTGAATGGCGAGTTGTGGCTACAATGGCGAGATGGCAATCTCGCTAGGGTTTGTGGTGGCGGCTCTGAGCGTACCCTAGACGAAGGACCCTCCTAGCCTTTATATGGTAGGCTAGGTCTCAGGTGAACGGTGCCGATGGCGCTTACAAGCATGGCTGGGGTCACATGACCTAACGTCGACTATCTTGGGCCGCACGTCGTCCTCCTTGGGCCTTCCTTGGGCCCTCGTCATAAGGCTGATAGGCTTGGCGTGACCCAGGTACCCCACCGTGGGGTAGTCGAAGAGTGACCCCACGACAGGAGCCCCCGAGTGCTTAGTCGAATCGTAGAGTCGGGTAAAGGACTCCTTCCTCCTGGGCACGCCATCGGGTTCCTGAAAGGAACAAGTAAAGTTAGTCGACTCCGGCCGTTCAGGGCTAATGGAGGATTCCTTAGTCGAACCGTCGACTGCTGGGTAAAACACTGTGCGTACAGCCTTAGTCGGTGATTTTTCGACTGCTAATGTTCTGAGTCACTCGGGAGCGCGAACAGCGCTCCGATGGGAGTAGCCCCCGAGATTAAGCTGAATTGCTTGCAATTGAGGTTAAACTCAATTTTTCTTCAGTCGAAAAGCCCGCTCCCGATGGGAGTAAAGAAGGAACTCGACTGTTGGAGTCGCGCCTGGCTTTGTGGGACTTACTGTATATTCGGCCGGTTGGCTTACTGCACAAGTTTGTTCAGCTCTTGGAGCTTACTGAATCTCTTTTGCACTCGACTGAACTGTTCGAGTTTATTCGGCTCTTAGAGCTTACTAAATCTTTTTGCACTCGAATGAACTGTTTGAGCTCTCGATCAGCCCATTGGCTTACTTGCTACGCCTGCGCAGTTGACGTCAGCGCTGACGTTTTTTGGCTCACTCTGTGTCCGATGGGACGTGACAGTGCGGTCCCACTGTCAGTATTGACTGGAGACAGCGGTTGCCGCTTTATACTGACCGTTGGGCGCGAAAATTTCGCGGTGTGATGATGGCGCCTTGATTCCCGCGCGTAGTGGGCGGCGTGGCCGGCGACGGTTGCTATCTCCGCGCGACACGTGGACGGCCAGATGATGTTGTGGAGTGCGGTTTCGCTGAGGACGGCCTGGATTAACTGGCCACGCGGTATATATTTTTTACCGCGGCGGCGAACAGTTCATTCCATCCCCATTCTGCCATCGTCTCCGCTGCTCTCTCTCCGCCATTGTTGCTCTTTCTGCCAGTTTCTTTCTCCGCACTCCATGAGCAAGGCCGCGATGAAGAGGGGGAAGCCTGCTGCTGGCGCCGTCGCCGCCGCCGAGGCGAGCGTGATGAAGAAGCCCGACGGCGACTGGGTCAAATCGTCGGTGAAGAAGGCCGACCTCGAGGCCCTCCGCGCGCAGGGGCTGCTGCCGCCGGCAGATCAGGCGACGGTGCGCGCTCCCGGGAAAGAGGTATTCCCCGCTCCTCGCGAGGGGGAACGCGTTTGCTTCGTGGATTTCCTTCCGCGGGGTTTCGGGTTCCCCCTCCACGATTTCGTCCGTGGTCTCTTGTACGCTTATGGGATTCAGATCCACGATCTGACTCCCAATAGCGTCTTGAGCATCGCGAGCTATTTCGTGCTCTGCGAGTGCTTCCTGGGAATCGCACCCAACTGGCTGCTGTGGAAGTCGCTATTCCTCGTGAGGAGGAACGTGGGGAAGAGCAAGCAGGTGTATCCAGTCGGCGGCTTCGGCATCCAGGTGCGTGGCGACACCTCCTACTTTCAGATGAAGAAGTCCGACTCCGTCCAGGGCTGGCGGAAGAAGTGGTTCTACATCAGGTGCGACCAAGAAGGGCTTCCCGACTTCGCGGCTGATCGCGAGTTGCGGAAGACGAACGCGTGGGCGCACCCGCTGTCGAAGGAGGACAGGGAGGCGACTCAGCCCTTGCTGACGCTTCTTCGTGGCCTTCTGAAAAGTCTCGGGCGCGAGACAGGTGGAATTCACCTCATCGCCACCTTCTTCAGGCTTCGGGTGCAGCCGCTCCGCACTCGCGTCCACCCGATGTGGGCGCGTGAGGATGTTGGCGATGAGCTCGATGATGACGCAGTCGAGTCGAAGGTGAGGAGCATCACTAGTCTCCGAGCCGCTGACCCGTGCAATGTCAAGTGCCCAGTCGAGCCGTATGGGCCTAATAATCCTGTGCCTGAGGTGAGCTTCGTTTGCTTTGTCTTGTATCTTCTTCTGTCGAATCTTTTTGCCTGACTCGAATGCTTCATTTGCTGACAGGGTCGTTCGAGCTATGTCAGTCTTCCTCCGTTGATGGAGAATGGACCTCATGAAGAGGCAGAGTTCCCTGAGGACGAGGTTGATGACGATGAAGTTCCCTCCGCCACCTCTCCGAGTGAAGAGTTGGAGGAGGATGATGAAGATGAGGAGCCGCTGCGGAAGCGGCAGAGGCGAAAGAGTGGCGACTCTGGTTCTGCTTCGTCGCCCGTGAAGGAGGCGGGTGTGAACGAGGAAGAGACTAGCGAGTCGTCTTCGGGCGCTAGGCACACGAGTGACCTGGCTGAGCCTTTGGTCGTGCCTCCCCTCGGCTCTGCACCGCCGACTGAGTTTGCGAGGATGGCCTCCGTATCCCTGGGAAGTGAAGATGATGTAGATGTCGCCAGGTTAGTCGCGTAACCATTGCCTCGTTTTTGTCGAGTGTGTTTTGCACTTGCGGTCCTTGAATTGTTATCTTGTCACAGCGACCGTACTGGCGCTGTTGCTCTTCCCCTCGTGAGATGGAGCACACTTCTGCTCCCATGATCGAGCAGACTGCGAAGACGACCGGAGAAGAGGCTCTGGCGGGTGACGCTTTGGCCTTGAAGGCTTCGACCTCCTCCGTGCCAGAGAAAGCTGCTGATGCGACTCCGGTTGACGCTGGGCTGCTTGAGCATGTAAGTGTCCTTCGACTCGTTCTGCAAAATCTGTATCGGGTGCGCGAACAGCGCTCCCGATGGGAGTAGCCCCCGAAGATGTGCGTGACTAGAATAGTCGGGCGCAGATTGATGTCTTGTGTTTCCTGCAGCCATTTTATCGCCAGCAGATGGAGGGAGCCGCAGCCTTCGTTCGCATGGAGCAGGAGAGGGATCAGCTCCGCACTGCTCTGGAGCAAGCGAATAGTGAGTGTGAACCCTTGTGTTCGAGGGGTGCTTCGACTGCCTTTATTGCTAACTTTGCTCCGTTGATCCGCAGGCGAAAAGGAGAGCATGAAGAAGCGGGTCGCGGAGCTGGAGAAGTTGCTGGGTGAAGCCCAAGAGCGTGAACAAGCTCGGGATGATCTGGAGAAGACCCAGGTCGACCGCTTGCTCGCACTCGCAGATGTTGTTGGAAGTAAGTATTTCAGCTCAGTGCCTACTTTGTCTTTGTCGACTTCGGATGTCTTATGGGCGTGGATTTCTGTTGATCAGAGACTTGCGGGGTGCTCCTCCAGAAGGGTCCTCCAGCGAGAATGTCGACTTGGCGAAGGCTGTTGGCTTCATGGACCGCGTCTGCGCGTATGCTTCGGCGGCGCTGCAGAAGTCGACAGGCGCCTTGGCGACTGTGCACCAGAGCATCTTCCCCAGCAAGCCACCGCCAGTTGCTGTTGACGCGCTTGCGGCTCCGTTCGAAGGCAATGCGACCACCTTGGCGGACTACACGCGTGCGCAGACGGTACGCGGCTCCGAGCTCACTTTCCAGCTACTTCTTGGTCACCAAGTCGTAGGTGATTTTGAGAAGGTTGTCAGCGACTTCCCTCGGAAGCCTGATGGCAGGACCGCGTCCCTTAGCGGTGTGAAGGCACAGGCGAGTCAGCTGGCTGCAAAGTTGGTCGCCACCTTCGAGAAGAGGATTGCCAAGGCTGCAGAGTTGGCTGCTAGGAAGAGCCGTTCCCAGTCGGAGTCTGTGATGTAGACTCCGTTCTTTTAGGATTCTGCTTTTGGTTCTTGGTCTGTAATGAACTATATAGTTTGCGGGTCTTCTGGCCGCGAACATGCTGTGTTGAAATGTGAATTTGTGCCTTCGAGTCTTCTTTCATATCTAAGCTTGAATGAATGTGTTCTTTTCCTTGCTTGACGCTGTCGAACTTGGCAGTCTGAGATGGGCGAAGCTCCTGGGGTCGCTGGAACGACTGGTGCGGGCGACGAGGAGGACACCTCTTCGGCTGCACCCACTCGTCGTCGTCGAGCTCCTCCAGCTCCTGCGCGAAGCGTGAATGATCAACGAGTGATCACCTTCATGAGGAACAAGTTGTTGAGCTCGAGTCGAAGTTGAAGAGCGCGGAGTTGGAGTTGGAGCGCTTGAGGTCGCGGCCCGTTGCGCCGTTCTCCCAGCGAGAGGAGTTTCTGCTAGGCGAGATAGACTTGATCAGTCGGCAGCTGCAAGGTTGGTTTTCTAGCACTGTGCTTCGACTTCTTTATCCTTTTACTGTTCTTAGCTTTGGTCTTGATGCAGATGTGAATTCTGACTGGAAGGCCGAGCAAAGTCGAGTAGACGAGCGGGTGGAGAAAGAAGCCGCCGGTGACTCACCCGAAGCGCGTCATTTTTGGTCAAATAAATCCAGAGGCAGTGTACTGGCTCGAATGTTGGATCGCACCTGGCGGGCTGCTGTGCTCTTGGAAGGTTGTAGAAAAACCCTCTGGCAGATCAACAGGGTGTACTTTCCGCACAACGAGCAGCCTAATGGACTGGCTGCGCTGCTGGAGAGGTTCCGTGAAGGCAGTGCGTTGAAGGAAGTCGTGCACACTCAACTTGTTGCCGGGGCGAACGTGGCGCTGGCGTACGTTCGAATGCACCGGCCTAATCTTCCACTGTACAAGGTGCTTGACGGCTTGCCTGGAGAGGGTGACTACGCCGATACTCTTGCGGCTGCGCGTCAGATGATTCAGCAGGTCCAGAGCTTTAGTGAGCACCTTGTAGGGCCACTCGATGCGCCAAAGGGCGAGCCTGTAGAATAAGAGTAGTAGACTGCTGTTGTATAGCGTTAGCTTGTAAAAGCAATTTTTCCAAGTGGAAATATGAGTGTATGTATGCCGAGGTGGGGGTAGCCCCCGAGTGAGTAAATTGTATCTTGTAGACTTCTGTAAACCTGTATGGCGCAGCCCCCGAGCGGATCGAGTGCGGCCTAGGATTTTGAATTAGACATGTGCGGCGCAGCCCCCGAGTGCTTCGAGTGCGGCCGAGGTGTGTCGAGTCAGACCTGTGCGGCGCAGCCCCCGAGTGCGTCGGGTGCGGCCTAGGATTTTGACTTGGACCTGTGCGGCGCAGCCCCCGAGTGCTTCGGGTGGTGACCTAGGCTTTTGGACCTGTACGGCGCAGCCCCCGAGTGCGTCGGGTGCGGCCTAGGTTTGACTTAGACCTGTGCGGCGCAGCCCCCGAGTGCTTCGGGTGACGGCCAAGGATTTTGCGAGTTAGACCTGTATGGCGCAGCCCCCGAGTGCGTCGGGTGGCGACCTAGGTTTTCGAGTTGGACCTGTATGGCGCAGCCCCCGAGTGCGTCGGGTGCGGCCTAGGTTTGACTTAGACCTGTGCGGCGCAGCCCCGAGTGCTTCGGGTGACGGCCAAGGATTTTGCGAGTTAGACCTGTATGGCGCAGCCCCCGAGTGCGTCGGGTGGCGACCTAGGTTTTCGAGTTGGACCTGTATGGCGCAGCCCCCGAGTGCGTCGGGTGCGGCCTAGGTTTGACTTAGACCTGTGCGGCGCAGCCCCCGAGTGCTTCGGGTGGCGGCCAAGGATTTTTCGAGTTGGACCTGTATGGCGCAGCCCCAGTGCTTCGGGTGCGGCCTAGGTTTGACTTGGACCTGCATGGCGCAGCCCCCGAGTGCCTCGGGTGGCGGCCTAGGATTTCGACTTGAACCTGTATGGCGCAGCCCCCGAGTGCGTCGGGTGACGGCCTAGGTTTATGTTGCTTTTTGACTAAAAAAGTAAAGGGGAGAGCTTGTTCCACAAATCACTTCATTGATTTTTGCGAGCAGGCCGCCTCATTAAAACCCTTCCAGTCCCCTCAGGTACCCTGGTAAGGGAAAGAGTGCGTCTGGAACCTGCCGCTTCTTGACATAGTACACTTTGTTACAAGGGGGAGTCGATTAGGCATAGAAGCGGCGCAGTTGCGCAACGTTCCACGGGTTGTTGCAGACTGTCCCCGTCTTCGAGTCCTTCAGGCGGTAAGCTCCGCCGCCGATTGCCTCTGTCACGATGTATGGACCCTCCCACGGGGAGGCGAGTTTGTGCACCTTCTTCTGTTTGAGGCGGAGGACAAGGTCGCCAGGGACGAACGCTCTGGGCCGCAGTCGCCGCCCGTGGTAGTTGCGTAAGTCTTGCTGATACACGGCTGCGCGGGTAAGGGCGATGTCGCGTGCTTCGTCGAGGGTATCCATGTCGTCCTCGAGTGCTTCTTCTGCGTCGGACTCGTCGTAGGCCACCACTCGGGGCGCGTCGAACTTGATGTCGCACGGCATGATTGCTTCTGCGCCGTAGACCATGAAGAATGGCGTGTACTGAGTGGATCTGTTTGGCGTAGTGCGCAGACTCCACAGCACAGATGGCAGCTCTTCGACCCAGGCGCCTGCAGCGCGCCTCAATGGTACTCGCAGGCGCTTCTTGATGCCCTTGCAGACTAAGCCATTGGCCTTTTCGACCTGTCCGTTGGACTGCGGGTGCGAGACAGATGCGTAGTTGAGCTTGATGCCTTGCTCGGAGCAGAAGTCCTTGAACTCTTCGGCTGTGAAGTTCGTGCCGTTGTCGGTGATGATGCTGTGTGGCACTCCAAACCTGAAGATGATCGACCTGATGAAGTTAACTGCCGAGGAGGCAGTCGAACTTGGATAGGCAGGCTTCGATCCACTTCGTGAACTTGTCGACTGCCACCAAGAGATGCGTGTGTCCTCCCGGCGAGGACTTCTTGAGTGGACCCACCATGTCGAGCCCCCATTGAGCGAAGGGCCAGGCGAGTGGAATGGTCTTTAGTGCTGATGCTGGTGCGTGCGGCTTGTTGGCGAACTCCTGGCAGCCGAGACATTTCCTCACGAGTTCTTCTGCGTCTTGCATTGCGGTGGGCCAGTAGAACCCGGCTCGTAAGGCTTTGGCCACTAAGGCTCGACTGCTGGCGTGGTGCCCGCAGATGCCAGCGTGGATCTCGAGTAAGATGGCTTGACCGTCGACTGGGTCGATGCACCTTTGGAGGACTCCCGAGATGCTTCGCTTGTAGAGCTCCCCTTGATGACGGTGAAGCCCTTGGAGCGGCGGATGACGCGCTTGGCTTCGACTGGGTTTGTTGGCACCCTCTGCTGCAGTATGTAAGCCAGGTATGGGCTCGTCCATGTGGGCTCGATCAGCATCACCTCCATAGGCTCCTTCTCCGTGCTGGGCGGGTCGGCGGTGCTCGTTGTCGATGTAGAGGATCCCGGCGCGGGCCGGAGCGTTGCGTGATGCACTCGAGGAAGACTCCGGGTGGCACCGGCGCTTTGTTTGAGCCCAGGTTGGCGAGGGTGTCGGCTTCCTCGTTGCTCTCGCGGCCGACGTGCCGCAGCTCGCAGCCGTCGAAGGTACCTTCCAGCTGGTTGTACAGGTCCCTGTAGGCGATCATGTTGTCGGCGATGGCGTCACATTGCTTCATGGTTTGTTGCACGACGAGGTAGGAGTCTCCGTAGATCATGAGGTGAGTGGCGCCGCAGTTCTTGGCCATCCGCATGCCGTGGATCAGGGCCTCGTACTCTGCCTCGTTGTTGGAGGGCGTTGGGAAGTTCATCTGCAGCACGTACCTCAGCTTGTCGCCTTTAGGTGAGATGAGGACGACTCCCGCCCCTGCTGATCTGAACTTCTTGGAGCCGTCGAAGTACATTGTCCATGCGTTGGACAGGTCGGGTACGTCTGGTAGCTGGGCCTCTATCCACTCGGTGGTGAACTCTGGAAGCACCTGGGCCTTGATTGACTTCGGGTGCGCGTACTTCAGCCCCCAGGGCCCTAGCTCAACAACCCACTTGGCGACTCGCCCCGTCGCGGCTTGGTTGGTGAGGATGTCGGAGAGCCCGGAGGAGCTTACTACCGTGATGGAGTGCTCGGAGAAGTAGTGGACGACCTTCCTTGATGTCATGAAGACTCCGTATGCTAGCTTCTGGTAGTGCGGGTACCGCTGCTTGGACAAGGTTAGCACCTCTGTGTCCTTCTTCTTCTCGTTCGACTACGAGTACCGTGCTGACCACCCTGTTCGTGGCTGACACGTAGAGGTATAGCGGCTCGTTCTCCAGTGGCGCCACCAGTACTGGGGAAGTCGTGAGTGTTTTCTTGAGTTGGTCGAACGCGACTTGCGCTTCTTCTGTCCACTCGAACTTGTCTGTCTTTTTCATCAGTTGGTAGAAAGGCAGGGCCTTTTCTCCCAACTTACTTATGAACCGGCTGAGAGCTGCGACTCGGCCGGCTAGGCGTTGCACCTCATGAAGCTTGGTCGGTGCTGGCATTGCGAGTATGTTTTGCACCTTCTCGGGGTTGGCTTCGATTCCTCTTGCAGAGACGAGGTACCCGAGCAGTTCTCCGGCTGGCACGCCGAAGACACACTTGTCCGGGTTCAGCTTGATCTGATACTCGTTGAGGGCGGCGAAGACCTTGCGGAGGTCGGCGATGAGAGTGTCCTCCGTTCGAGTGGTGACGACTATGTCGTCGACGTAGACTTGGACGATCTCTCCGATTAGCCCCTTTAGGCAGGCTTGCATTGTGCGCTGGTACGTGGCTCCAGCGTTCTTCAACCCGAAGGGCATCGTCTGGTAGCAGAAGACGCCATGGGGTGTGATGAATGCAGTCTTCTCTTCATCGTCGACGTTCATCCTGATCTGCTGGTACCCTGAGTAGGCGTCCAGGAAGGATAGGCGTGCGCAGCCTGCAGTCGAGTCGATGATCTGGTCTATCCGCGGGAGCGGGAAATGGTCCTTGGGGCAGCATTTGTTGAGGGCGGTGAAGTCGACGCACATGCGGAGTTTCTTCGTCTTCTTCTTCTCCACCAGGACTGGGTTCGCTACCCAGTCCGAGTCCTTGATCTCTCGGATGAATTTAGCGTGGAGCAGTCGATCGATCTCCTTGCTTATTTCGTCTCGTTTGGGTCCTGAGAAGCGTCGCATGGTCTGCTTGACGGGTTTGGCGTCCTTGTGGACGCGTAAAGAGTGCTCGGCGAGGTTCCTGGGTATGCCTGGCATGTCAGAAGGTTGCCAGGCGAAGATCTCCCAGTTCTCACGTAGAAACTCGACGAGCGCGCTTTCCTATGCGATAGGCAGCTCGACGACACTTTGACTGTCTTGTTTGCGTCCGTCGGGTGGACCTGATGAGTTGTCGTGTCGTCAGTCGTGTTGAAGGCGGCGTCCTTGGCTTGCTTCTTGCGTGGCGGGAAGATGGTTTTGTCGTTGTCGACTGCCATCGCCTCGAAGTGCTCTTCCATTCCGAAGAACTCGGAGATCTTGCTGAACTCGCGGTCGCAGCTGTTGGAGCGGTCGAAGTCGCCGTGCACCGTGATGACGCCCTTGGGCCCAGGCATCTTGAGCATGAGGTAGGCGTAGTGAGGTACCGCCATGAATCTGGCAAAGGTTGGGCGCCCGAGTATCGCGTGGTACTGCGACTTCCAGTCGACTACCTCGAAGTCGATCGACTCCCTCTTGAAGTTTTCGGGTGTGCCGAAGATGACGTCGAGTGTGATCGTTCCCATGGGCGTGACTGCTTGCCCTGGTACTATGCCATGGAAGGTGGTCTCTGATGCCGCCAAGTTTGTCGTTGGCCTGTTTATCCTTCTGAGGGTGTCGGCAAAGATGATGTTGATGCCGCTGCCTCCGTCCATGAACACCTTTTTCAGGGTGTAATCTCCGATCAGAGCTTCGACTACCAGAGCGGCGTGCCCGGGTCGTGGTACTGCAGGCGGGTGATCTGCTCTGGAGAAGTGATTGGTGTCTCTGACCCTCTCAGGTAGTCGGGTACTGCAGGTGGACAGGTGATGGCCTGGAAAACTTGGCGAGTGATGATCTTCTGGGTCCTGTTTGAGGGGCGCCCCTTCTGTATCATGTTGAGTTGTCCGCGTGCCGCTGGATATGCGTCCTGGACCACCGGTGGGGCATCTTGCTGCGGCTGCTGCTGCAGAAAGGCTCCCGCCGCCTGTGCTGGATTAGCGACTGCGGGTGCGGGTGCTGCCTGGATGGCCAGCTGCGCGGCTGGCTGCGCTGCGGGTGCTGGAGTGACTATCTTCTGCATGGCTTCGTATATTTGCGTGCCTTTCGACAGTCCTTCAACAGGTGGTTGGATCCCCACTTGCCCGTTTCCGGGTTCCTGAACATGTGGTGCCTGCAGGGTTGTTCCAGCTCTTCCGCTGGGCTCAGTGTGCGTTTCTGCCACTCGCGTTTATGGCCTCCGTCGCTGCGGTAGCTGCTGCCGCCGCTTCGGTTGTATTGCCCCTGGCTGTATTGGCGACTCTGGTCACCGCCGCTTCGACTGTACTGTACATGGCTGTATTGGCGACTGCTGTCGCGCGCTTCATCCTCACGGGGGGTTTGGAATCCCGCCGCTACTAGCTCGATTGAGTCGTTGCCGTTGTAACGCGGCTTCTTCTTGTGGCGTCCTTCTCGCCAGTTGCTTGGTCCGGCTTCGTCCTTCGGGGAGTAGTGTGAACTATCGCGGACCGAGTCCTCTCCGTCTGCCCACTGGTTTGCTATCTTCATGACCTCGATCATGTTTTTCGGCCGGAGCCTACCAAACTCCTCGCGGAGGTCGCGGCGGGAGACGCCGTGCATGAAGGCATCCATCACTCGGTCCTCCGAGGCGGTCTCCATGGTGTTGCGGAGCAGGGTCCAACGCTGGATGTACGACCGGAGCGGCTCGTCTCGTCCTTGCTTGCATGCTTGTAGCTCGACGAAAGTCGTCGGTCTCGAGTACGTCCCCAGGAAGCTCTTAACGAAGGCCTCGCGAACTCGTCCCACGTCCTGAAGGCGTTCTTGGGTTGAGTGTTTAGCCACCCGCGTGCAGAGCCCGTGAGCATCAGCTGGATGTACTGCATGGCCGTAGTCGAAGTACCGCCCTGGCAGCTGCAGGCTATGAGGTAGTCTTCTAGCCAGAGTCTCGGGTCTGCTTCCCGTCGTACTTGACTGCTTCTGCCGTGAGCTTGAAGCCCTTGGGCATTCTTGTGTCGCGGATGTTGAAGCTGAAGCATGCGGCGCCGCACGGCTCGTAGTCGCCGTCATTGCGGTCGTCAGGATTGGGCGTGCTGACCCCGATGGGTGCGGCTGCGGTCCACCGTCCTCTGTGTGATGACGTTGCGCAGGTCTTCGCCTGGCTGCGGTTGTCGCAGTGGTCTTGCGGCTGGGCCTGCGAGCGCTGCGGGCTCGCGTCGCGGTGGCCTCGATCTTCTCGCACCTTTTCTGTCGGCGCCTTGTTCATCAGAGCTTCTTCGACTGCCTTGATAGACATGATCTGCTGCTTGTGGAGGAGAGCGCGCGAGTCGCCCTCGGGCGGCTGCGTCAGCCGCAGGTATGTTTCGACTGCCATGAGCGCGGCTCCGGGCGTTTTGGGGACGGGTATCCCGTCTGCGTCTTCGCTCATGTATGATGATTCGAGGTTGCGGGTGACTTAGCGCGGTCGGCCTCCGTCATCAGGGGCACGCGTGCTCTGTGGCGCCTTGCTCCTTGTGAGACCTCTGTTGAGGCAGTGAACGAGTAAGCGGCCCTCCTGGCGCTCGACGCGTCAGCCTCCTCCTTGCGTCGGAGGAGCTCGGCCTTCTCTGCGCGGAGTCGTTCGCCTTCCTTCCGTAGCAGGTACTGGACCGCCATAAGGTCCTCCCGGGGTGCGTCTGGTGGGGGGTACGTGCCGTCCTCGACGTGCTTCAGGGCTCTGATTGCTATCTCTCGGGTGATGGTGAGCCGCGTCACCTGGTCCGGCATGAGCACCTCCAGTGGGTATGCGGGTTCGTCGCCGTTGCCCTGCGTCGGGCCGATCATGAAGACTTGCGCGGGGTATGTCTGGGGAGTGGGCCGGGTGCTGCCGCTGCTGCTTCCTTCGTCCGAGCCGTGCTCGGAGCCGAAAATGGACGCAACGTGGTGGGTACCACAGTCGCTGCCAAGGCTCCTTCCCTGGAGTCCCGCGATCTCGCCGCTGACGCGAGGAGTGAAGTCGCCGTCGTCGACGCGGGCGCGATTGGCTTGTTGACGATCTTGTAAGTCGACGGAGACGCGAGTGGCGCGGTGTAGAACGACGCGACCTCCGTCGCGCGCGAAGGTGTGGTCGACGTAGTCGAAGTTGACGTAGATCTTGGCCTTGCCAGCGACGCGATCGAGGTAGTCGAAGTAGACTCGATCCGCGCGGTGGTCGACGAGGTGGTCGATGTAGTCGTAGCCGATGCGATCTCCGTGACAGCCGGAGACGCTGGTGGCGTGGCCGTGTTGGGCGCGATCTTGCCGCAGCGGAGGCGGTCGGTGTAGTCGAGGCGGATGCGATCTTCTCAGCAGTCGAAGATGCTGTCGCCGCAGTCGCAGCAGATGCGATCTCCGCAGCAGGTGGGAGCGTGGTTGGGGCAGTCGCGGCAGATGCGGGTGCCACCACCGCGCGCGGTGCGATCACCGTGGATCTGAGTACTCCACAGCTGTCTACGAAGTAGTGCATGGTACCGAAGGTGAGGCACATACCTACGTGCAGATCGGCGTACACCGAGCGGTGGGCCGGCGGGTGGAAGGTGTACTCGAAGGAGCCGAAGCAGATTGGCTCCTTGGTGATGCAGACGTCGGTCTTCAAAGTCGATGGAGCCGGTGCGACCATGGTTCCAGCGCTCGTTCTTTCCCACAGACGGCGCCAATTGACGAGGTGTGGACTCGGCAAATCCCTGGGTTGTGTACCCCGGGTTGATTGAAGGGGAGAGAGATGAGCGCTGGTGATCACGACGGCTGACAAGCAAGGCGTTTACCCAGGTTCAGGCTCCCGGAGGATAACACCCTACTTCCTGCTTGTCTGGTATTGAATGGCGAGTTGTGGCTACAATGGCGAGATGGCAATCTCGCTAGGGTTTGTGGTGGCGGCTATGAGCGTACCCTAGACGAAGGACCCTCCTAGCCTTTATATGGTAGGCTAGGTCTCAGGTGAACGGTGCCGATGGCGCTTACAAGCATGGCTGGGGTCACATGACCTAACGTCGACTATCTTGGGCCGCACGTCGTCCTCCTTGGGCCTTCCTTGGGCCCTCGTCATAAGGCTGATAGGCTTGGCGTGACCCACGTACCCCCACCGTGGGGTAGTCGAAGAGTGACCCCACGACAAGTAGTAAATATGCAATGATGGTAAAATAAATATGCAAGGATGATGGTAGTAATGATAAATGATATTTTTGGGTTTTTTATGATGAATGCAAGATGTAAAAGTGTTTTTGTATTTTCGGATTTTATAATGGCAGCAAACAAAAGTGGTGATAAAAGTGTTGGAAAGGTATTTCTTATGAGTAAAATGGACCGGGGTTCATGGTTTCACAAATGCACTCTCTTTTGATAACGTGGTAGACAATGGAACACTAAAATTAACATGAAAGATGGCAAGACATGGTTTGACAAGTTATTAATAATATGGGCATCACGTCCTAACATAGAGATCTCAAGTATAAGTTGTTCTCTCTCTTATGCTCCACCAAGATGCGAACTAAATCATAACACCTTATTAATTAAGATAAATCAGAGCATAACAATAAGTTCAATGACATGAAGTTAAAATAAGAACATGCTAGATCTAGTCATGGAGATAGTAGCCAAGGTCACATCCACTCTCTGGTAGCATGATATTTTTGTTTATCCTAGTGAGGCAACAAAGTAAGGTAGAAAACCCAAGTGAATCGCAGAACTTTCTCTCACGTTCACTGCACTAGCCACCCCCCGTTACTCCAACTAATGCACACGTTCTCCCTCACATGCTCTCATAAACATGCTTGATCATGACAAGTAAATAAGAACGGGGTACATAATATGCATCTACTTTCATAACTGAAACAAAACCATTACAATCTCAAACATGTATTAACTCATAATAAAGATCCACCACAAAGAAATTATATAGATGACCGTAGTCATGTTCAGCAGCTCATACGGTACTAATTAGTGAAGCTCATAGAGAGGAGAGATACATAAGTTACTTCCACAAACCCATAGTCCTGGGGTGGACTACTCCCTCTTCATCATGGTGTCGGTGGAGATGTTGTTGGAGGGGAAGGAGACCACGCCGGCAGCGCCCCGCCGGAGTTTTTCCCCTCCAATCTTCAGCTACAGGTCTCTGTTTCGCGGTTTCTGTGTTTCGGCGGCGCTCCCTTTCGCGAAAGCCCTGGGGGGTCTATATATAGTCGTTTTTAGGTCAAGACGAAGCTTCGGGAAGAAAGATCGACGGCAGCGGAGGCCCGAGGGCCAGTTTGGTGGGTCCCACGCGGTCAGGGAATCTGGCCGATTGGGCCCACCCCTTTCGGCCTTCTGGTCTCCGTTTTTTCGATTCCTTTGCGCCTACGTTTCGTTCCTTCCAAAAAAGTGATCCCCGTAAAATCTCAGGTCATTTGGACGTCGTTTGGGTCCCTGAAACATCAAAATATAGAAAAAGGGGTTTTCTGACAGCGCAGGGTTAATTCCAGAAAAATGGGGAAGTTGTTAATTATCCCCAAAACTCAATATAAATCATGAATATAACCCTTATATGATGCAAATAATATAGAATAACATGTAATAAAATGTAAAGTTCATGTATGCATTTTACATGCATCAGCATCTCGCCGGTGCGGCCCAAGTAGGGAGGCGGCGGGAAGGAATGCCAGTACCAGTCAGGGTACTGGTACTACACTTGACCTTTAGTCTAGCTTGTTCTGATCGATGGAAATAAAAATGATGGTGCTGCTCGTGTGAATTGAAGCCCTGATTGCAACAATATACTGTGTCGTGAATTGCTGTTTGATCAAGTTCCTCGATCCATCTTGTTTATGTGCCAGTTTATTGATGATTTGCTAATTGCTGAGTCAACATACTCCATCTTAGGATCGATGTTTCCTATATTTTTACTATTAAATAAGAGTTGGTCGTACGTTGGTGAAGCCTCCGTTTTCCGCCTCCATTTTCCGCCAGAATTTTCTGGCCGCACGTCGCTCTCTCGTTTCCTCGCTCGTGCGCGCAGCGTGGGCCCCACATGCGTGACGCCTCGCCAGCGGCCAGCCCACCCGCTCATTTTCCCCCACGTCTGCTTCCCTCGCCTCTCTCCTGCGAATCGCCCGCATCGCCGCCCCGCGCCGAAAGCTCCATGCCGCCGCCCATCGGCCGCGCCGCCACCAAGTGCTGCCCACAGCTCCCGCCTTCGTCGCCAAGCGCGTGCTGCCCATAGCTCCCGCCTTCGTCGTCAAGCCTCCCCGATCGGCAAATCCAGCAGAACCTCCACATCCAGATCGACCTCCTCCACCGGCCGGAGCGCCTCCTCGCGTAGCCTTCCCCTGCCGCCGACGCCACCACATACGCCCGCCTCACTTCATCGCCGTCCGAGCGTTCTCCATCGCGCTCTCGCTCCCTTCGCAATACGATCCGGTTCGTTCCACCCTTGGAAAAGAGAAGAAAAATCCCCAATCATACCCATCCCTCGAGCATCGACCTCGCCGGCGTCCTCCTCCAGCCCAAGCCCCTCAGGCCTCCGGACAACCGCTTCCAGTACGACCTCCACCTCCAGCCCGAGCTCCTCCACCAGCCGAAATGCTTCCTCAACTGGAAGATCTCCTCCTCCACGCTGTTGGCCACGCCGCCGACCCGGCCGCCTAGATCGACGAGAATGACGACGACGTGGGATACGCCACGGATCCGCCTTTCTCCTTGAGCGGCGGCGACCGACGGGGACGCAGCATCCTCCGGAGATCTTTTCCGGCCTCCAGTCCGCCCGCAAGTAGAGCCGCTCCGCCGATGCCGCCGTCCTCAAGGAGTAGGTCCACCAGATGCTCCGGGAGTGGCTGTCCGAGCTCAGTGTCGCCTCTCGCGCCTCCTCCCTCCAGGCACATCCCCAGACCCTAGCCTCCTTACACCCATATACTCCCAATCAGTGGTCTCTGGGTTTGCCGTCTCGCTGACTTGTGTGTGTTTCAGGACTCGCAGGGGAACAGCCACTCCCGGAGACGCTGCGGTTGCTGCAACTGGCGATTGACGATGAGGACGACACCACCAGCAGGCTGGCGATCCCTCGGTCGCCGATGTCAGTGCAGCCATCTTGTCTTAGCCTTGCGCGCTTGGGCAGGACGATCATAATCTCAACCCCGAGTTACAACTGTAGGGGGAGGTTCAAGGAATGCTGGGAGATTGTGACAGAGACGTAGATGATATTGCTAATTTCAATGATCAGGTAGCGCACGATGTCTCCCTGTTTTAAATGGTTTAGTGGAATTTGTCCGATTGTGTCATCAATCATGTGAAGGAACTTGTGTATTAGAACTTTAGAAGGCATGTCTTAAACTTAGGTATTGTTCGATCATGGAGGTGATCGAATCATATGTTGTGGGTTGTCAAAGTGTAATGAATTTTTGCATACATGTTTGCTCTGAAATTACAGTTTGTATTTTTCTGATGTAGAAACAGCTTTCTGTGAGGCATGACGTGAAGTGATTTTTTTTTGTTATTCCTCTTGATTTTGCAATAAATATTCATATTATGTAGAGATTTCCCCCCCTTGGATTTAGGAGCAGTATTTGCTGTTTGAGAATGTCAAATTTATGGAGAAATTATGTATTCTTCTGCTTGTATTCTCACCTGAGTTAATGTGTCCAATCAATGTGGTATAAACATTCTTTGGTACTACCCCATCTATCTGTTGATCTGATTCTCTGGTTGCTCTCATAGAAATTATAACCTTCAACAAGGTAATATGGTAAGAGCAATTTATATGAGAAAAGCTAGACAAAAGTGCATTGTACCTATACAACAATCGATCATCTTGTTAGGATTTATCAAGTACTAATACATCTGCACTTTATCGTTGCTATTGCTGATGTACTAATTTTCGAAGCAAATACCATCCTTCAATTATGTGTAAGCGCCTAAATGGATGCTCCTCAATTCCTAACTTAATATTAACTTAAAAGTTGCTCCGGTGAGGCGACCAGGGATTCGGTGAGGAAGCTGAGACATCAGCTCTGTCTTCCTGGCTGCAAGTTGTTGGGCCATGCGCTGCCTCCTGGGATCCTCCAAACCTACAATCTTTCGTGTTCCAAGTTTCCATTGCCTCTTAGTTTTCTCAGTTTATTGGGAATAAAGAATTAGGGAAGAAAGATGGGGCTTGGGCTTGTAGAGTTGTACTTGGGGGAATTCGGTGGAAATGGAGAGAGAAAAGTACCAGTATTTTCTATGAAATGGGTGAATGGCAGCGTGGTCAGAAATTAGTCTTTATTACCAACTTAAAGATTGCTCTAATTGATTCAGAGAAGCTGCCTCCGCCGGCGGTTCAGTTGGAGTGTTGCTGTGTGTGCGTTCTTCTGTAGCTTCCAATATACCTGTTGTTTTGATGTTGCCTGATGGCGGTTCTGAACCTACACCACATGTCTCGGTGTGGCTTGGATTTTTTGTAAGCTCTGGTGGTTGGTTTGAATGAAATCAGGCCTCTGAATGAAGGCCAGACACTTGCACTGAATATCTCAGGTTTCAGATCTTCTATGCTACTAAAAATTTCAGTTGTGTGATATTTGGGACTTTATAACCGCGTTATCATCATTTGGCACTTTAACTGTTCCAGTTTTGGGGGAAAAATCACCGGTTGTGTGACTGCAGAAAGATTAAATAAGAACAATACATTTGCTCGGAGTTGCATGCAAAGAATGTCTATACTAGGTACAAAAGGTAGACACAGCAAGTCATACTTTTGTCTTTTTTTTCTCATTGATTTTAAGCACGCACTGCTCATACCAAATCAAACACCCATATGAAGTGATAAAAATGCCTGATGAATAGGAATATTCTTCACTGCTCATCGGGCGGCGGCATGGGTCTTCGCCGCCCTGGCCTCCTCCTCCGGCGAGCTAGGGTGCATTGTTCCTGCCGCCCCGCCAATGCCGTGGAGGTGCACGCCAGCATGGACCAACACGAGTTCTCAACCAGATCGGCATCCAGGTGAGCGCTGCACCCACTTGCTTGAAGCAAATGATTTATCTCCATAGATTCTGTCATGACCAAGGTATCAGTGTCGACATGACTCAGGTGAGGCGGACAACATGTCGCTGGTTTGATGGAGCAGCTGGGCGTGCCAGCGGCACCTCGCTTATGTGAAGATACCATTGATCCCCTTCTGCTACATGATGAATAAACATAGCACATCAATGGTAAATTTGGGATTACACGCATCTAAAAGAGCAAGACCATGGTTGAGTTTGGGGCTGAAATTGATTTTTTTGTGGTCATTGCATAAATTAAAGAAAATCATGTTCGGCTGGCTGGGTGTGAGAAAATCATGTTCTTTGAACTTGACCAACAAGGTGACCGTTGTTTCTTGTCATATATTGAAAGAAGTTAAATGGTGTCAACCAGTGCTAGAGATTTGAGGTGGTACGCTAGAATCTTCTTAGTTGCACACTTGCATGTGACTTTGTGTCTAAACTTCTGATCTTGGTTGATAACACGAAAATGTGTCTTTGGCTCCTGACCTTCAGTGCTGAATCAAGACAAACATATGCGAATATGCGATTTAGTGTGAACGTCACCCTCATTTGGGAAACGAATTGAACAACCTTATCAGGGCTTTGTACTGTATTGTGTTGTGCACTTAACTATAAAGGATTATTACTGATTATTGATGTGTATGCATATGATGCAATTTTTTTTATATTTTATTGGATTATATTTTAAGCAAAATAGAACATTATTGTTTTTCAATATTATATGGCTATATTTTTCTATACATATGAATTTTTATGTTAATTATGTTTACATGTATGTCAAAATATTGAGTGACCCGTAGCAACGCACGGGCATTCAACTAGTATTATTTAACTTGATGGTTTTATTCCCGGCCAAAAGAATAGCTTCATGAGTTTTAGTGTAGCCTACTCCGAACTGCGGTAGAATACAAAACATATTTCTACTAACCCGTCTGACACCCAATTTCATTTGATATGTGCAGCTTTTCAGCCTATATATGTAATTATACAAATGTATTTCTACAGCTTAATTTCTCATGTAAAGAATCGGATCATTCATATTATTTCCCATGTAACTTTATTCTGTAATCGCAGAATATTTCCTACTAACCACAAGGGAAATAATGGCTCCAATCACATTAATTAGGAATGTGGTAGTTTCCTTTTACCTGAACGATTTCCATATGATAGGAGTATACAACAATCTTTTGCACTATCATTTGTTGACACTTTCCAATTATAGTGTTTCTAAGACCTGACAAACATAAAACTTATTAATACCTTTTTGTAAAAAAAAAACTTATTAATACTTAATTATAGCTAGCCGGGCTTACAACTTAGGCTAACTAGCTAATGCACGTACTCACACGGATAAATTACAAATGTGTTTCTACAACTTAATTTTCTCATGGAAAGAATCGATCGTTCGTATTATTTCCCATGTCACTTTACTATGTGATTGCAGAATAATTCCTATAACCGTGACACTTAATGGCTCCAATCAACATGATTATGAATAACCCTAAACAAATATAATTAGGAATATGCATGGTAGTTTCCTTTTAACGATTTCCATATGATAGGGGTATACAACAAATTTTTTTTTTTGCTAACAGAGGAAATACATCAGATCTTACAGAAAGACCCAGAACTTAAAGGAAATTACAACAAGGACCACTGGATCCCGGCGACGAAGACGAAGACGGAGCTGCCGTTGACGCGCCGCTGCCCAAGCTCCCCAAACCTTGGATCGCCGGAGCCCACCACGAGGCAGACGGGAAGTCTCCAACACCGCCTCCGAAGAGACTACTGCCGACGCCACCAGCGCCGCCGCGAAGATCTGACGCATCACCTCTGGATCGAACTCACCCAGATCCGCCGCTCCCGGATCTGGCCGTGGTGAACGGAGTCGAAGAAATCCACCGATTTCCAGACTCCGGGAAGTCGCGCGCGAGACGGCGAAGCTCCAGGGAACGCCACCGTCGGAGGGGATCCGCGCCGACACCAAAACCCGATCCAGCAGCTCCACCACCTCCGAAGCACCGCTGGCCGGACACCTACCAAACCCTACCATATATACACGCAGTGAGACGGGCTTCCCCCACCCTCCCGCCGCCGGAGCAGCCGACGGAGGGGGAGGAACCCACGCCTCACCGGCGGAAGAGGTGGATCGACGGTGGACTCTCAAAAATCGCCTCTCAGCACTGTAGCGGAGAGAGGATAAGGAGGGCGACGCTCTTTTACAACAAATTTTTTTGTACAATCATTTTTCTTTGAAACGAGGCGAAAGTTTTTCTTGCTACATTGATAAAGAAGGGAGTAGCAAACAGGGAAAGCGAAACGACAGAGACTGACTGCCCAGGACGAACCCCGCCATACGCCCATACCTACCTAATAATGTGAATCAGGCTAGCTAAATGCTTAGTGCCAGTGGCTCCCAAGTACGGGCCTCGTCCCTAATGCGCGTGATTAAAATCGGCGGCGGCACAGACTTGTTTTGGAAGATCCGGAGATTCCTTTCTTTCCAAACCCCCCACATGACGAGGGTGATGAGAGAACGAATTCCTCTACCATTGAGACTGCTGGAGGAAGCCAGCTTGTCCCAGCATTCCGCAATCGAGGCCTAACTAGGAGGGCCACCAGGCAGGACAAGGATCAGACCCGACCAAAGCTGAGCAGAGTCCTAGATGCACCTGGAGTAGCGGTGTTCGAAGAATATGTGCGCCGCAGTCTCAGGGACCTGCTTGCAGAGAACGCAACGATCTACGTGAGGCCATCCACGAGTCGCCAATCAATCAGTAGTCCATAGCCTGTTTTTCAGGGCAAGCTATACAAAGAATTTTCATTCGGGAGGCGACCAAATGGACTAGGCATTGTCGTTCATGCAGATCTTCGAGGAGCCAAATAATTGTAACTTGTAGGCTGAGCTGGAGGAGTATTCTCCTCCATCACCTAATCGCCAGACGATGGAATTAGGCCGGTCCGTCAGAGGGACATTTTGCATGAGTTACTAGAGAAGAACATATTCGGGATGTGCTCGATCACCTGAGGTTAGTTGTTATAGATCAATATCTTGGATCCAAGCATGTAAGGCCATAGCGTTTCACACCGTGTTGTTTTTCCTTTTCGAGCAGGAGTAGTTCAAGGGGTCTAAATCGCGTGGACGATGACCATTCACCCAAGACGAACTCAAGAATTTTGTAGTGTTGCCATCTCTCACAGTGACTCCGGTAGCAGCGGCAAAGAGCTGGCGATCCACATCATCACAAGGGAGCTCAATGCCAACCTAGGGCTTTGTAGGTTCGGTCCATTCTCGCCACAGCCAACACAACTGCAATGCACGAGAAAAGTTCTCGAGGTTAAGAATTCCAAAGAGGATGTCGGTCTTTCTCTGTTCTCTTTCTTCCCGTCCTTTTTTTTAAACGGAGGCAAAAGCTTTACCTTGACAAATTAATTAAGAGGGGTTAAGAGTTTAGAGTACAAGGACACACACCAGCATACCGACAAAGCAAAGACCTACACTCGCGGCGTGATAACACTCAAGTGTTTCGTGTCCGCAAGCTCCCAAGGCAACTTTCTTTCTGATGGTTGAAATGATGATGGCCAAAATCGAAGAGAAATCTCTAAAGACCCTAGCGTTCTTCTCGTTCCAAAACTCCCACACGGTAAGCAACACAAGCGAGGAGATGTGTTCGCGCCTTTGGCCATTGACCCCGATAATAGAGCACCACCAAGCTTCCGCCCGTGGCAAAGTTGCTCAAAAGAGAGATGTCAATTTTTTTTTCAAACCGAGCCACCCTTTGACTCCCCACCAAATGCAAAGGTAATATGGGCATTGGAATAAAAGGTGCGCCACGGTCTCCGGGTCCCTATTGCAAAGTTGACAAAGCCCACAATTTGGCCACCCTCAACTAGTAGGCCGATCCGCCGTCACCCGGTTTTGAAGAGCCAACAAGCTAAAAATTGGCACTTAGGAAGAGCTCAATTGTTCCACACCAGTGTAGCTTGTAAATCTCTTTTTCGAGCAACACTGAGGAAGAAGCGGTGCCCAGTTCGGGAATGCGGGCCACTTCTTTCGGCCAGGCCGACTAGGCAGCTGGGCTAGGGGGCCCCTCGTGGTCTCAGGGCCGGGCCCGAACGGGGCTCGTCCTCCCTTCCCCCGTAGGCGCGGCATCTTCTTCCTCAACCCGCGAATTCTTGCTGCTCTCCCCTCCAAGTTCGAACGCAACATTTCATTTCCTCCCCTTCCCCAAAATCCCCACCCTCCCATCTCCACCAATTCCTCGAGCCCTCCGCACCTCCGCGCCGCCCCGATCGAGCTCCCTCCCAATTCCCCTCGACCCATCCCAGCCAGCCCTAGCTCCGGCGCACCAAGCCCTCCCCAATCAGATCCGGGGAGGGGCCGTATCCGCCCGGACTGCCGCTGTCGAGGCCTCCCGCGCCGAGGTCACCGGCCACGTCCGCGCACTCCCGGTATTGCTCCTTCCTCCCTACCCGTGCACGCGCACTGGATGTGTCTCTCTTTTGCATTCCGTTATTTGCTACCTTATTTTCGTCTGATGATTCCCGCCCGCCCGCGCGCGTGTGTGGTTCCGAGCTGGAACCTAGCTAAATCTTCCGAGGATAATACCATCAGTAGCGTTAGTGCTGCTGCTAATTAGAGATTAACAAAACTAGTACAGGTTGTAGTTTGTGCGTGGACGATGGAAAAGGAAAGGTACCGTGCAGTAACATTAAGTTCTTCCTTGCATCCGTCCAAGGGTTAATCCACTGCCTGTGTGCCAGCAAGGCAACGTACAGTAGTATGCAGCACTTAAGGCTAGGCGTTTCTGCCGTCTCCTATCACACAGACACGCTCAAGTTTGTGTATGGTACATGCCCTAACTTTCCTTATATATAACATGGGGTTTGCAATAGAGTGGTTCTCTTGATGGTACATGCCCTAAACTTTCCTTATATATGACGTTAGCTCACGAAGTCTGTGTGTGCAACACATTTTTTGTCTTGGACATGTTGTTAGCCTTGCTGCTTAGGTTTCCTGATTTTGATTTTCCCCTTGCAGTTTTCTTCCAAGAGTTAACTGAAGCAAACCATCTAATTTCCAGTGAACTGTGTTTCAGGTGGTTCCGTGGCTTGCAATGTCTTCCACAAGGAAAGTGAGAAATGTAAACAAGCGCTATGCCAAGATTAATGAGGATTGGAACGATAAGGACACAGCAGTTGTACATAGAAGTAAAGTGCGAGTAAGTATCTGCACTCTGCAGTTTCTTGAATCAGTGTTGTATCTGTCTAATTCTACACATTTATAACAAGTAGAATGCTAGCATCGGCATCTCCAGTGATATGACTTTGACAAAAAACCAGCCTCTGGTTTTATTGTAAAACTGTGTTTTCTAGTGCTGTCTGTCATATGCTTTCAGTGAGCACTGCTTTTGTATGACATGAACAATTCTGGGATGTTATTTATTTGCAAGTAGCATAGATGCTAAAGCACTTGCTAAATGAACAATTACGATAACTTAAATGTATATGTAAAATATATTTTTTGTCAATCAGCAAATAAGTATTTTCTTATTTTTTTCTTATTGGGTAATATCCTTAACTGGTGTTTGCTCACATGATATTGTTATGTGGTGTGGACTGTCAAGGATTAGTCAATTTCTCTAGACATCTTATATTTGTGTGGGGAAGTTTCGAGCATGAGTTCTGGATTGCTAAATGCTAATGCAGCAATCCATTTATCTGTTTAGGGTTTAGCTCTACTGTGGTTTATTCCACAATTACATTGTTGATCGTTGAATACATTTATTTGCAGAAGAAAAAGCTATCTGACCTTGGTTCTCAGTGGAGCAAAGATGAGCTGGAGCACTTCTATGGAGCTTATAGAAAATATGGAAAAGATTGGAGGAAGGTTTGATCTCTGCCTTGTTTATTGTGGAGGGGTGTTACTTTTGTTAAACAGTTAGAAATTTGTTCTTTAGGTAACCATACTGCACCAACATGATTACCCGAGAAATTTATTATATCTAGCAGCAGTACTATCACTTGTCAGAACCAGCTGGCTATTGGCTTCTTGTGGTCTTGCATAGCTCACTGCTCCGACTACATGTTTGTTATTTTCAATTTTGTTAAATATAGGTGGCTTATATACAGGGAAAATAATCTTGGTAATCCATCAGATCATGCTGTTTTGTCAATGTACACAGTCTATGAGAAGCTGACGCACCATATATAACATAAATCATTGTACCAATAGCCAGCTGGTCGTTCAGTGTACAAATATGGAGTACTCCATAAAATATGTAAGAACGATCTCGCTTCTTCTAATCCCGCTGGTGGGCTGGGGCAGGTTTAATAACTATGATATCTAGTTTGAGACCTCACTTTATATTACTGATCGTTCATCTGAACTTGCAGGTGGCTGGCGCCGTCCATGGTAGAACATCTGATATGGTGGAGGCTCTTTACAACATGAATAGGGTAAATCCCAGCCTTTGTGTAGGGTGGGTTGGTGTTTGTTCTGGAGTGTCTGCACTTGATTACCCATCACACACCACCTTGTTTAAGCTTTCAATCCCGACTAGAAAAATGTGACATGAATTTGTTGTTGTGATGCTGTTTCTTGTAGTTTTAGTGGGTTAATTTGAAAAAAATACTTGCAATTTCCACAGTATCAATTAATTTTGGTTGTTCCATGTACCAAGATCTTAGGATTCTGTCCAGTTGGTTTCCAACCCTATCTCCGTTATGCCCCTGTGTATGTGTGATAGATCGTTAGATATATTGTATAAGTAGCATAATTATTTTGCATGTATGTGTCCTTCTTTTGCTGTTTTCTTAAGTTATTTTGTCGACGGTTATGCTGATAAATTGATCAATCTCTGTTGTATGTCTAGGCATATTTATCTCTTGCAGAGGGAAATGCTACTGCTGCAGGATTGATAGCGATGATGACAGATCACTATAATATTCTGGTAAAGTTAAACTTGAATGGCTATACTATTCAAGAGCTTCTGTAGTTCTTTCCACGGATACCTGACAATGTCGTGAAGTTGAACAGGAATTCCATAAAGTACTGTACAAATGTTAGTTGATTCTTGATATATGCGAAAACTATATCAAGTACAGATTCTGAGAACAAGAACTATTTGTTGCATCCGGTAATAATGTAATGTAGTAGTATGAAATGCTTATGAGCTCCAACTATTAAGATTGTTATAGTCATTGTGTTGACTGCATTAAGCTATTTACTGATTTTCATTTTCATGCTGACATCTCCATTATCTGCCCTATCATTTGTCGCAACATTCTTGAGGAATTACTTCAACATAGTCAAATGAAATGAATTTACCACTTATAATATTACAACACATAGGTGTACTTGTGAAGTAGCAGAATGGTGGACCTAGCACTTATGTTGGCATATGTGCAGCCTTGGTTAACAGTTTAAAAAGTAGTCTGTCAGCACGCTCTGCCATTTTATTGCGTTTAGCAAGAATGTTGTAACTAAGGACATCTGCTTTGAACTGTAGGATGGAAGTAACAGTGATCGTGAGAGTAACGATTCACTGAAAATTTCTAGGAAGCCACAGAAGCGTGGGCGTGCAAAGCTTCTGTCTGTGTCGAAGACATCTGATACACGCTACCCTGATCTATTGCAATCGCAGCCTGCTTCATCGAGCTATGGATGCCTTTCTTTGTTGAAGAAGAAACGTTCAGGAGGTAATTTCAACATCAAAGTCTTAATGTGCTAGAACAAAGTGAAAATTCAAGTATGCTTGAATAGTACCGTAGCCTTTGTCCTTTAATTGTTTTAATCTTATAGTCGATTTCTACTCCAATTTAACCAACAGCTATTTAATGGTTGAAAATATGACCTCTGAAATTTGCTTCATGGCTGCAGAGTATTAAGATCTAACTGTTTAATCATAAGCAATCTTATATTTTTAATTTCGTTGAACAAAGAAAATTAGGATTGAGTTCTTAAAACTTGTCTAGACTGTTTGTAGGGAACAGGCCACGTGCTGTTGGAAAAAGGACTCCACGAGTGCCAGTTGCAAGCATGTACCACCGAGATGACAAGATAGGTCCAGCAAATAGACAAGCAAAACCAGATGCTACTAATGGTGATGATGAAGGTGCTCATGTAGCTGCTCTAGCTCTAGCAGAGGTCTGTCAAAGAGGAGGCTCACCTCAGGTTTCTCAAACACCTGGAAGATCGAATGATCGTATGTTTCTGTCTCCTGTTAAAAGTGCTGACAGAAAAGTAAGAACCCAGAATCGATTTGTTCTTTATTTCTAGCACACTCAACTTCCAAAGTAATTGCATAATCGAATGTGTATGATGCTTGCAGAATGCGGATTCAGAGATGGGAAGCTCAAAGTTGCATGGATTCAAGTAGAAGCTGATTATCCGGAAGGTAGCTTAGGAAGCAGGGAAGCAGAGACTGGTGACCATTCGAAAGATGATTTTTATTTTATGAATAATGAAGTTCTGCACCTGGCAAGTCTAAGCAGAAATTAAAGAGGCCTCAGAGGCGAAGAAAGAAAGCTGCACACAAAACAGACGATCAATTCGAGGATGACAGAGAGGCTGCAGTGGCACCGAAGAAGGGTACAGCGCCAGAAAGGCTAATATGAATCAGAGGTGGACGCATTAGGAGTTAAAGCTTCATGGCCATCTAATAAATCACACAAAGAAGTCGCCAGCTATTTTTTGGCGGTATGTCTGATCTAGCTATATCTTTTATTTTTAGACAGGTAATGGAATTATTAAAATATGACCATAGCATATTTTCTCCTAGGCTTCTAGCACAGCTGAAACTATCAGTAAGGTGGTTTAATGAGTTGAGTCATCTTTTAAAAAGTTCTACAGTGCAGTATTTTCTCAACTATTGAATACATTATAGACATATTCATTTATCGAATGACAATAGTATTCCAGCAGGAGGGACAATGGACTGAGCTTCTTTTATATGTATGTACAGTACATTATTTTCTTGATTGTGTGCTGAAACATATGTATGTCCTATGCTGTGATGGTCAACCATCAGTTTTTATTTCCGAATATTTGTTGTCTTGTTGGGTTGTTGCATTTGTAAAATAAACTGTCAATCTCCCTGTGTGCTATACAAACTTCGTGAGGAGGATCTACTGTTCTTTGTAATACAGTCTGTTCGGCTTTGCTTTGCGCCTATTATTTATTTATTTATTGCGCAATGCTTGCAAAGTAGTAAGGATAACTTGTTGAAATTCTTGCTTTCGTGTCTATATAGCACAAACCTTTGGTCCTGATTGCCTAATTGACTTTGTTTGGCAGATGAAAGCTCAGCTCTGGATGCATTGCATACGTTAGCTGATATATCTGTGAATATTCTACAACCTTCTTCCAACGCTGAATCTGGTTAGTCTTATCTCATACTATGGTGCTAATCAGAAGTGGCAAGCTATATTTTCAGTATTTAATTTCCACGCACCTCATTGAATCCGTTACCATGTAATAGTACCTTTGTAATGATTATGTGGTGCGGTGGCGAAACCATGCAATGGACAGCTTAGCAGTTTAGTACTTGAGTTCTTCCAATTGCTGTACAGTGGTGGAGTCAGAGCTGATTATCTGTGGGGTCCAGTATGTAGTTCAAATCTTCTGTGGAGTTTAATCTTAAAGGAGTTCTGCATAAAATCTATACATGCAGAATTAAGTTTGATTGATATGCTAAGTTTGTAATGTTTTGTGTTTGACTGTGCTATTGATACTGCCCATACTTTTTTCCAGAATCATCAGCACACATTAAGGATGAAAGCAAAGACAACGAATCTGATGAGAAGCCTAGTGTTCCCGCAGCAGTACCATTTTTTGAGAAAAAAGATAACTCCAGAAAAACAAAGAAGATTAAAAGGCAGTCAGAACTTGCAAACATTGAGATGGTTACTAGGAAAAAAGCTAGAATTACTAAAGATCCACATCATGGTGGAAGTGCTGTTTCTGAAGTAAAGCTGCACGATTGTAATTGTGGTGTTAAAACAGAGAAAAAGAAAAGGAAGTCTTCCACAGGAAAGGTACCTAAACAATTGTTACCTGTTGTGTTGAACATGTCACAAGCCATTTATTGTTAGCTCTATACGTTGCTTATGATTTGCATATTTGCTTTATGTTTAGATCTACAAAGATGAAAAGATTGCACTAAAGGATATTGAGAAAACTGAGGTATGCAGTCCTTTTAGTCTTGCCTTTAATTTTGTTGCTCCTAGTAAACATTTTTCATCTGGTAAGAAGAACAAAATTAAGCTTTCATCCTTAATCTCCAAACCTCCATTTGGGACAACATACCTTCTCCCACTTGAGGAGACAATACTTTTTTGTTGTATGGCCTCCTTATTTTTCTCCTCTTGTCCATGTGGCATATTTTTTGAATTCAATGAATACAGCAAATGGGGAGACTACTATGACATACCAAACTTCTCCCACTTAATCTAAGCAACTCTTATTGCTGTTGCCAAAGTATTCACCTTCCAAACTTCCTGGCCTTTTTGTAAGTTTCTCCTGGGTGAACTACTACAGTACGTCACTCCCAAACACTCCAGAAGGGAGGTGGTCAGCACCCAACATCAACTCCTTAGCCTTTTGAATTTTTAAACATGATAACCAAGTTGACATTTCCCTTTTCTCCCATGTTCTTAAATGGCACAATATAATTTTGCTTGTATGTCTGCCTTTGCCAGGTTTCTGCTGAAGAAGGGAATGTAGCTTCTAATAAGGGTAGGCATACTCGTGTTAGTCCAGTTTCAAAACAAAACAAGTCCAAAGCACAGGAAAGTTCTCCAGCACATGATGGTTTTGGAAAAGAAGCCATGGATAATATGGACACAACACAAATGTAATAACTCAGCAATCTGATTCGACATCGAAGGCTAGAAGCCGGCGCAAACTAGGCATTTTGAAAGCACTTGCTCCAGAGTGTAAGCCTTCTGAGGGTGCTGATGATTCCTGCGATAATGCTACCTACCCAGTGAATAACGTTGTCGAGCTAAAGGTTTGATGTTTTGTCAAGAAAAATTTCTGATGAATTCATCTCATCATTTGCAAGGTATAGAAGTTACAACTTATATTACCCTGACCTCTTGCAGGATAAGCTCTCTCACTGCTTATCGTCACGTTTTCTCGGAGATGGTGCATGTCCGAATGGTTCTATAGTGCAATTGATTACCCATGGTTTGCGAAGAGTGAATTTGTTGAGTACCTGAATCATGTTAAGCTGGGTCATGTGCCAAGGCTGACTCGTGTTGAGTGGGGTGTTATAAGGAGGTCTGTCATCTTCATTTACGTTTTTGCTTTAGTTTCGTTTGTTCTCTGAGTCAACTTTTTTTGCAGTTCTCTTGGAAAGCCACGTCGATTGTCGAAGCAGTTTTTACACGAGGAGAGAGAGAAGCTTTCTCAGTATCGTGAGTCAGTCAGACAACACTATGCTGAACTCCAGTCTGGTGTTCGAGAAGGTCTACCGACTGATCTTGCTCGGCCTTTAGCAGTTGGACAGCGTGTTATAGCCTGTCATCCCAAAACAAGGGAACTTCATGATGGCAGTGTTTTGACTGTTGAACGTGATCGATGCCGGGTTCAATTTGATCGGTCGGAGCTGGGTGTTGAGTTTGTGATGGTAACCAATATCTATCTAATTTCTACTTTAATTATTTTGATGGCATGTTTTATTTTATATTTTTATGTCTTCTGGTTTAAAACATTTTCTGCCGATTGTTTTGATTTCTTGGAGTCTACTCTGCAATGCATGATTTCAGTACACTGATTCTGTTCATTTGTCCATGTGGATGAACCGAAAACTGCGAGAGTAACTAATGCTGAACTGAAAACTAGGATAAATATATTTTTGTCTGGCTTTCGTTTCATGTTTTTCACTCTTTACATTTGAGTATGCTTCGACCAAGTACACCCATGGCTTTGCTTTAGAGCCTGGTTGGCATCACGTTTTTGTGCTGTTAAATCTAATTTCTTTTGCTGGGAATCCTTAGCAGTTGCAAAGTAATGTCGTTTTGTACACTCAGATAGTCCCCCAAACACAATTTGATTTTTGACCAGAAGTTTCTACTGTGTATTATAATTGTAAATCTGAAATTTCTATACATGACAGGAGTATCTTTGTAGACAATAATCTACTGATATTTTCATATGTTCAATCTAAAATCATAAAAGGTTTATTGATCAAAGGTACATGAGCTTGACCACACAAACTGTAGGACGACTCCTGTTTTATTCTGGAGGGAGAACAGTATACATTTTGTGTTATACCTATTCATTTGTCTTATACCCGAGGAAGGGCATTCTTATGGATGAATTTTCTGAGTGGCTTAGTGCAAATGATTCTTTTTTATCTCTGTTCAAATATAATAACAAATACTGATGTAAAGATGATATATTGCCATGTCAAATAGGTTTTGCTGTTACTCACCCAGAAAAGGTTGTTGAATGTTGAGGAACTTTTTTACTTTGCAGGATATTGATTGTATGCCACTAAACCCCTGGAAAATTTCCCCGAATCTCTCAGACGGCAAAATATCGTGAATAAATACTACAGCAGCTTCTCAGAAGTAAAATTTGAGGATCGATCCAAAGAATATGGTGGTGGAGGTGCAGCAAGATTCATACCAAATGTGAGTTCTTACAGTGCTGATGCAACTTCCTTTGTACTTTCTAGTCACCAAATAAGTATTTTAATGAAGCAAGCTAAGGTGACAGTATATTTAGTGGGAGCTTTACAATGTATGATGTATGCACTCAATGTGTAATAACCTACTGTTTTCTCATGTGGGATTTCTGCAACAGGGGGACACATTTGATTCAGTTGCACACGCCAAAACTACAGTAAACGAGGCTACAGTTGCTGCACAACAGGCAATGTATAGCCAGCCATGCACACTGTCACAGCTACAGGAAAGAGAAGCAGATATAAGGGCTCTTGCTGAACTATCTCGTGCTCTTGATAAAAAGGCAAGTGCAACAGGCTTGGACCATGTGATTTTGTTTTCTCTAGTGTTTGAAGATGAAAATGGAAACCATCTTTGTTTTTAGAAGTTTGAAGCCATAACCGAGGATTGAATTTAGACAAATCCATACGACCATACATGTTTGTTTTGGTTCCCACGTCAGGAATCATCGTAATACCCTTATGTCGCCACAGTGCAATAAGAATTTATTGGATAAACATGCTTTGGGATTTTTACATGATCCAACTGCACAATATTTATGTCTATAACCTATTTGATCTTTTGTAGGAAGCTTTGCTGGTAGAGTTGAGGCACATGAATGAAGAGGTCTCTGGAAAGCAGAAGGATGGGGAAACTATTAGAGATCTGGAGCACTTCAGGAAGCAATATGCCATGGTGCTTGTACAGCTAAGAGATTCCAATGATCATGTAATTCCCAGTTCTAAATGTCACTTGCAGTAGTTCTTTTGTGTGGATTTCACATACTTACAAGATTCAACGTTATATTTTCATATTCAGGTGGCTTCGGCCTTGCTTTCTCTGCGGCAACGTAACACATTTCATGGGCATCCAACACAGTCATATCCTAAATGCACGGAAAATGGTGGAGCTTTGAACAGAACACCAGACGCAAGTAACATTTTTGGTTATATCAACCAGGAGTCTGGATCCCAAGTGATGGAAATTATTGAGACTTCGAGGGGCAGAGCTAAAACGATGGTTGATGTTGCCATTCAGGTTACGTAGTCAGCATATTTTTATTTCTATCAGTATGATGTTATATTATTCATACAGGAGTCCTTGATATTCTGAGTATATTTATGCCTTTACATACTTCAGATAATCACCATCCGCATCTGGTAGTACAGATCATTTCCACTGCATGGTAATAGTCAAAAGTATATATGTTGTCAGAATGCAGAAAGTGAACTCTTTTCAACCAGCTCATGAACCCTATAGTGCTCTTTGCTCTTCACCATATCATATGTATTAAAAAGATTTCAAACTGGTAATCTAACAATAAATACGAGTTAAAGATAAAACGTGTGAAACTAAAAGTGAATAAGCAGCAAAGAGAACCTAATTTTGTACCAACAATCATATATGTTCAGTTCAATCCTTGAGGGAACTAAATGTTCTAGAATTAGTTTGATTAATTACCAGTGCATGGTTCTTTGATCATTTCCGTTCTATTTTGTAATCAATTTTCTGTAGCTTTTGCACCCTCAGAATTATGTTTATTGTTGGTTACATGGAGCATTTAGCTTCTAGATTTTTTTTATCTAAAGGATTGCCTATTTTATCCTGTCCTTGTACTTCTGGTGTTTGCTTTGATTTTAATTTACGTGTCTGCTGTCTACCTTTTTTCTGTGTAACCAGGCAATGTGTAAAGTAAGTGACGGGGAGAATGCTTTTGCGAAAATAGGGGAAGCACTGGACAATCTGAATGTCCGTGGCACCGGCTCTGGTTCTAGCATACTGGGCATAAGGCGGATACCTCCCGATTCGGGACAGGCGAATTCAGCCTTCCAAGATAATAACAGCACGTCTGGCCGCTTTGACCCCGCGACAACTAATATCTCCAGTCCAAGATTGCCAAACGGCCGTGATTCCGAAGCCCATTTTCCTTCAGAGTTGATCTCATCCTGTGTAGCCACCATCCTTATGATACAGGTAAACCATAGTACATATTCTTCAGCCATAATGTGTCTGGTGGTCTAATGGGTAAATCCTCTTTTCAATGCATCAGAATTGCACGGAGAAGCAGTATCATCCTGCTGAAGTGGCACACATTCTCGATTCAGCGCTCTCGCGCCTACAACCGTGCAGCTCACAGAACGTCCCGATCTTCAGGGAGATTGAGATGTGCATGGGTATCATCAAGAACCAAATGCTGGCGTTGATACCCACTCCTAGTGGCTAGCTTTCATGGCTAACATTATTTCTTGTGTTATACATATGTAGGGGGGTAGACAACAACGCTTATGCGGTGTGTATTATTAATCTTACAGCCTGTATAAGGTGTAACTTATTAGATATTGATATATATTTGTTGTATTCTATTAGTTAATCCATTTGACCGATGAAAACTGAAACTATACGTGTGTGTGCTCTCCCTCAATCTGGTCTTGAAACTTGAAACAATCCTGAGGATGTGGTGACAGCGTCGGAATGTAACTCAGTGAGTAGGGTTTTGCGAAGATAAACTTGGAAATAGCCTGGTTTTGATAGCTGGCACTTGAGACTTGTTTTCTTTCCCGATGGTGTATGTTCTCATTGATGGTATATGTTCTCACACTTGCCACACATGCTTATTTCTGATTGCACATTAGGATTTTGCATTTCCCTGTTAAGTGTAACTTGTAAGCGTGCATGTCTGGTGGTGCTATGTAACCACTGACTAGCTTTGGGTAAATTTTGTACCCATCCAGTGTGGGAAATTGGGACTTTTGTTAGTCAATTGCAACAATATGTGTTGACTGTTCAGTCACTAATCGTGGTTTACGATGAAACCCAGGTTCATGAGTTTGTTCCCGTTTGAAAGAAAAATTCTGTATACTAGCTAGCTAAATGCCTGTGTGTTGCTATGGTAGTATTTTGTGAACATGTGTCTCAAACAGTATACACAGATACTTTTCAATTGCATCGTGTTACGCTAATGTTCCTTATTACTACCTTTGTTCTAATGAATAAGTCCTATATTATTTTTCAGAAGTCAAACTATGTTAAGTTTGACCAAGTTTTTATAATAAATTATGAACATTTACAATACAAAATAACCATCCTAAGATACATCGTGAAATATATTTTCACATGATATCCATATAATATTGTAGTTTTTAACAGTTTTTTCTAAAAGTTTGGTCAAAATTTACTTACCTTGACTTTTTCAAAAAAATATAAGTCTTATTCATTGGAACGGAGGGAGTAGCATTTTTGTGCATACATTCCTCTCCTTGTACTCCAGTTACATTCTTCATAGTTTTGCCTAGCCTTTCCTTAAATCTTTCATGAAAACAGTCAATTCGATTGTTGCTGCTGGGCCTGCCTCATGTGTGCTTTATATTATGCGGGTCAGAGGTCATGCGAGTAACCAATCAACCCATTTTCGTACCGTTAGGGCCTGCACAGGCTATCAAACGGGTCCCTAGTCACTCTACATATATACAGCCACCTCCCATCTCCACGAGGATGCGCGAGAAACGAGTCCAGACGTTAGAGCCAAAAACCAGAGATCACTCCACGAGGCCGCAGTCCCCTCCAAAAGCCCCACCACCACCGGTGGTGTTCGTCGGCTCCGCCGTTCGTCGCGGGGTTGGAGATGTGGCGGCTCAAGATCGGAGAGGGCGGGGGCGACCCGTGGCTGCGCACCAAGAACGCGCACGTGGGCCGCCAGGTCTGGGAGTTCCACCCCGAGGCCGACGACCCGGACGCCCTCGCCGCCGTCGAAGCCGCGCGCCGGGAGTTCGCCGCGGGGCGCCACCGGCTCAAGCACAGCGCCGACCGCCTCATGCGCATCCAGGTAACGGAATGACTCGCTCTCCTCCGCCGCCCTGCCCTGTCCTGCATAGCCAATTAGCAATTAATGTGGCGATTAATTAGGCAGCATGGCCTCTTCCTCCCCTCGAAAGTTACTCGTGTGTGATTGTGTGAACATGAGCTGGAAGACTTGCATGGCCTGCATGAGCAGTGGCGGATTCAGGGCATGCAATCTTTCATAAATTTTATTTTTTTATATGATATATATAGGCTATGAGGCAAATGACGGCAAATATTAGATTCAGGGTGTGCAATCTTCCACCCTGTCCACCCTGGATCCGCCACTGCATCATGACGGCCACATTAATTTCTCAAGAAACTGCCCAATTGAGGCGTAGATACGGCAAACCCGTATCTTGTGCCCTCCAGCTCAGCAACAACATAATTTGATACTCCTTCCGTCTCATATTAGATTCGTAGCAGTTGGATCAAAATATCTATAATGTTGAAAACTTGCTCTGTTGCGTGTATCTAAAAAAACACAAGTATTGCTTCTATTCCCGTTTAGAGTCATTTTCCTTTTCTTTGTTTAAAGGTTTATTAAACCCAATTAATTACCAAAGCTATCTTTGGGACTGAATTAAGATCTGAACCACATTTGTCAGTGCTCCAGTAGTATTTGAAAACAGGGCAGGCCAATGCTTACGTTGGAGTGGTGAGATATTTCCTTTTTTCTACTACTTCAGTTCAACTTGCTACGGATTCTAACTTCTAAGCACTGGCCTCGAGTCAGATGTCTTTTCCGCACTATCCCTGATTGCTCAAATCATTTAGGCTTTTGTATGTGCTGCAGTTTGCAAAAGAAAATCCACTTAAGTTGGATCTTCCTGCTATCAAACTGGAGGAGAATGAAGATATCACAGAGGAAGCTGTGTCGACCTCTTTGAAAAAGGCGATCAGTAGATTTTCTACTCTCCAGGCACACGATGGACACTGGCCTGGGGATTATGGTGGTCCTATGTTCCTTATGCCAGGGCTGGTACTTCCTTTGGCTCAACAGTTCATTTTAAAACTTGTGCATGTCAGATGTGAACTTTCTCATTGTATTTCTTCTTTAACTCAGCTTATAACACTATATGTGACTGGAGCACTGAACACTGTCTTATCACCAGAACATCAGAAGGAGATCCGGCGATATCTCTATAATCATCAGGTAAGGATCTTGTTGCCAACTGTGCCATCTTACAGTGGATCAATAACGTTTTGGTGATTGTGTGTAGAATGATGATGGGGGTTGGGGATTGCACATTGAGGGTCCAAGCACCATGCTTGGCTCAGCCTTGACCTATGTTTCTTTGAGATTGCTTGGAGAGGGACCAGATAGTGGAGATGGTGCTATGGAAAAAGGTCGAAATTGGATTTTAGACCATGGGGGAGCAACTTATATAACATCATGGGGAAAGTTTTGGCTCGCGGTACAGAATTAACATATTTTACTCCATATAATTACCGCTTCCATTTTGTTCAACCTGATTAAAGCCTAAAGAATTTTAGCTAACTCCCTAATGTATTTAAGGTACTTGGTGTATTTGATTGGTCTGGTAACAATCCACTGCCACCAGAAATATGGATGTTGTCGTATCGCCTGCCAGTTCACCCAGGCTTGTTTCGTGCTATCCTATCATTCTTCCGTATCGCTAGGTTATGTCTTGCTGATGTGCTTGATGCTATTGTGCAGGTAGAATGTGGTGTCACTCCCGAATGGTGTATCTACCCATGTGCTACGTCTATGGAAAGAGGTTTGTCGGCCAAATTACACCGCGTATATTGGGACTAAGAAATGAACTCTACAAAACCCCGTACAGCAAGATTGATTGGGACAGTGCTCGCAATCTTTGTGCTAAGGTTTGCTTACCTCAGCCTTTTTTATTAACGTTGATAAGTGTGAAGCAGTTTATCAAGGCTATAATACAAGTTCTTATGAGGCCATGATGAGCCAGAATTAATGGAAAATTTCAAATAGATTTTTTGTGCCAATTCGATCCTTATCGAGTACAGAGTCTTTAAGAAGTCCCATACCAAAAGAACAAAGTCTTTAAGAATTCCACTGCCAAAGTTCCGCCTTTAAGAATTCCCATTGCCCCAATACTAAGCTTACATAGCCATTTTTGTTTGATAGCAAATTATGCCACGAATTGTGCCTGTTTGAATAATATAGTTTAAAAAAATACAGTTTGAGAGATATTCGTTGTAGCACTTGGTAGTTTAGGGCATCTCCAACGGCCCAGCGCATATCGGACACAAAATGTGTCCGTTTTGGTCTGTTTGGGCGGTCTGCGGACAGGATTCAGTCCCCCTGGTCCATTTACGGTGGGCCGTTGGAGCCTGCCTCATGTCCGTTCGAAAAAAAAGATGCGGCCCGCTTGTTTGCGTGGGCCGTTGGAGGTGCCCTTACTAGTCCTTGGTTTAAGCTTTAACTCCATCATGTGAAGATATAAGCTGCCGACAAGCTTCATGGGATTGCTGCGTATGGATTCTCAGTTCCATGCTTGTAAGTTACCGTACATTGCTTGGTGCAGGAGAAAGCATGATCTTACTGATCACTTGATGACATAGACTACTTTGGATCTGTATGACTGATTAGGGAGCATATTCTATGTGAATGGGGTCAAAGTCTTTTTTGTTGTATAGTCATGACTCATGACTCACATGCCAATACAGTAGGTGAAAATATCTCACAAGTTTTTCTACAATTTTATAGAAGGCTACGCTGCCCTATTTGTCTTGCTTTATCTGCATGGTGTCTGTCTATTTATAATCTATCTAAGATTGTTCTTTGAAGGCTTTTTGTTTGCTTTATTGTAGGAAGATCTGTACTATCCACATCCATTGATACAGGATATATTATGGGCCACCCTCCATAAATTTGTCGAACCAGTTATGATGCATTGGCCGGGGAATAAATTGAGGGCGAAAGCTTTGAACCATGTCATGCAGCATGTTCAATATGAAGATGAGAACACTCGATACATTTGTATTAGTCCTGTGAACAAGGTACACTGAAGAATACGATTGCTTGTTGATCCTCCTTTTTCTGTCCTTTTCTTTCTTCAAGTATCAAGAAGATTGATACATCTGTTAGGAGACAAAAGTATCATAATTTCAGTGCTTTGTTTTGTGGCATGCTTTTTTAATTTTCTTGTGTTGCCGGGCAGTTTTTCCAATTTCTACTGTACTGTACCTGCTCCAAAGCCTTATATGTGAACTGACCTTTTTTTTCTAGAGCTTTCAGCTTTCTACTTAACTATAGTTGCAGCTATTTATGTTCATATTGTTAAACCGAGCATTGCAATTGTCTCTGTGCAGGTACTAAATATGCTTGCTTGTTGGATTGAAGATCCAAATTCGGAAGCATTCAAGCTCCATATTCCAAGAATCCATGATTACTTGTGGGTTGCTGAAGATGGCATGAAGATGCAGGTCAATTAGTATGCCCTAATGAATTTTTCTTCACCTCTTTTTCTTTCCGCTTAGGCAGCCACTACAACAAGAAACTTACTGTATTTAGATGGCACTGGATTTTGTTTTTATCATATACAGTTGGTACCCACATTTCTGTTTATCTTAGTCCACCTTTAACAATGTATTTAACGTGGCGCATACATCACTAGCTCCTTTCTTACTTTCACCATAAGCATTGCAGTTTCTGTCCACTGTAGGGTTATAATGGCAGCCAGCTCTGGGACACAGCTTTCGCAGTCCAAGCTATTGCGGCTACTGGCCTCATTGATGAGTTCGCTCCCACTCTTAAGATAGCACATAACTTCATTAAAAACTCTCAGGTACATGCTACATGTCTGTTTGTTTACAAGCCACCATTTAAGTAAACTTGGTATGGAGTACTTAACTTTTGCTCTTCTATGGAAGGTTCTTGACGACTGCCCTGGAGATCTGAGTTATTGGTACCGTCACATATCTAAAGGCGCATGGTCTTTTTCTACTGCTGATCATGGTTGGCCCATATCAGATTGCACTGCAGAAGGACTAAAGGTGATATAGGTTGTAGTATTACCAACAGTGAACTTCCTTTTGAAGTTCAAACTTTTCCATTCTTCAATTAGTAACGGTTTTCATTCCACCATATGAAAGCTCTCTGTCATGCATAAGAATCATTTTAGCTCTCAGGTGTAGAAGGTTTAGTTCTGTTCCTTGATTTTTATCGGCTGGTATTCTTTACATAAGCCGTCAAGTATCAAGAAACATAACTATTTTATCGCTGGTATTTTTGACATACAGTGTCAACTGAAAAGAAGCATAACTATTTTAAAATATTTTGGCAGTTGATATATTTTTTTACTTTCAGGCTGCATTATTGCTATCAAAGATTTCTCCAGAAATTGTGGGCGAACCAGTCGAAGTTAACAGACTTTATGATGCTGTCAATTGTCTGATGTCTTGGATGGTAAACATTCTAAACTTTTTGGTTGCGTTGTAAGCATCTTATCATTTTACCTACACAAGGGGGCTCATGTAAATATCTCTTCTCATGTGAGTACTCCACCTTCTAATAGAAAATAGCAAAGCTTTTAAAATTTTATAAAGCGGCTCCATGTTCCAAGAATCTATGATCTCATAGCGTAATTTTATCAGCAAGTGCTTTTATGCCTTCAGTCAAGTACTGGTAACTGGTAAGATGTTTCTTCATATTGAGTAGTGTTTCTAACTTTCTATGCTCTTTCAACAAAACGATGTACAGATCATAAAGCAACACTGCTACTAGTAGAGTAATGCTGTTTTGCTAAACAGCAGGCTATAGTACACCGTGGAGTAATCGGTATTTGCAAATCAGACCAGCTTGCTCTGAAATTTGTGTTTTTAATTTATTGATTGCTCCACTAGACTCTGGCGTGGGACAACATATATAAATCTTCTGTGAACAAGACTCCTTGACGAGCAACAAAATATATTTTGAACTCTACAAAGTTTTGTTTCCATAGTTCTCCTCTCTATGTTTATATCTTTTCCTTACATATACTGCATGCAAACTTCTGTCAGAGGAGCATGCCTAATAAATTCATTTTGTTTTCACAGAATAGTAATGGTGGCTTTGCATCATATGAACTCACAAGGTCTTATGCTTGGCTAGAGGTAAGTTCAACTTATTTGACTACCATGCCTCTATTGCTCTTGCTGTGCTGCCATTCGAACTAGTTGTGCGCTTTTTGGTTCCTAATTTGAATTATGGAATACCAAGTCAAAAGAAGGCAGGCGCTTCTGTTAACAATTCATGTTGAACTAATACAAGTTTGCTGGACTCTTTGGTTCAATGTGTGCTTTGTTTGAAATGTGCAACTAAGCATGCGTAATATCGTCTTATATTATCATTTACAAAAATTCATCCATCTGATTGTCCAATATGTTTTACCTATATTGATATGCTTTATAAACTGCTCAGCTTATCAACCCTGCTGAGACCTTCGGGGATTGTATGATTGATTACCCGTAAGATACAATAACCCTTTTATTGTTGGTTCTTATGCTGCTTTCACACATAAGATAAACTGAAAAAAGTTTTAACACTCAATTGGTGACAGGTACGTGGAATGTACTTCAGCAGCAATTCAGGCTCTGGCATCATTTAAAAAGCTCTATCCTGGGCACCGCAGGAAAGATGTGGATGACTGCATAAACAAAGCTGCTCATTACATAGAGAGTATTCAAAAAAGCGATGGTTCATGGTTAGTTTTCACACTTCATGCAAGAGAATACAAGTACGACATGCATATAAACATTGTGTATTGTTCTCTATCTATTTTTTCTGTAGGTATGGCTCTTGGGCTGTTTGTTTCACCTACGGCACATGGTTTGGAGTGAAGGCATTAGTTGCTGCTGGTAGGACGTTCAAGAGTAGTCCTGCAATCAGGAAGGCATGTGACTTTCTGATGTCAAAAGAGCTTCCTTTCGGTGGCTGGGGAGAAAGTTATTTGTCATGTCAAGATCAGGTAGATTCATTTCTATCCTGTTTGTGGATATAATTCAATCTTGTTTACTGGAGTACATTGATATATTCCAATTTTCATCATCCTGTGGATTTTATGTTTGTCGATTATATATAAATTTATGTTCCTACAGTTTACAGTTATGTATGACTCGAGGAAAAGGGCATCAACTCAAGAGTCATTTATTCCTTTCCTCCCACATTTACCTGTAACAACTTCATGCCTGTACATGATCTGGCACAGTGAACATCACTTTAAAAATGATCAATCAGTAGTTAAAGTATTGTATTCATGGTCGTGATTCTTGGACCCAGTCTTCCTGGGATCATAAGAAACTTTGTTACAACCTATAATCATCTTTTGACTTGCACTCAATTAGGTTTACACCAATCTTGAAGGCAAGCGTGCTCATGCAGTCAACACTGGTTGGGCCATGCTGACCCTAATTGACGCAGGACAGGTGCGTTTACAGTTATACCTTGCTGATTGTGATACCGTACCATAATGTGTTGATTCACTTAAGTCTGGGTTGGGTACAGGCTGAGAGAGATCCAACACCTCTGCATCGAGCAGCGAAGGTTTTGATCAACTTACAAACGGAGGATGGGGAATTTCCTCAACAAGTAAGTCATAAACGCTTTACATCTCACGGATTCTCAATGTAAAATTTCGCTTTACATACAAAAGAAAAGGTTTCTGTAAACAGAAGTGCCCATAAGAACACGTTCTATGAAGTTGGACGTGAAAAAGGAAAACATCAAAACCTAGTTACTGACCGACCAGAGAAAACCATATATGTTGCATGGAAATTTCCGTCCAAAATTAGCAGAACTTTGATAGTAGGGGACATACACTGATTTTGTTTGCTGTGGTTAATAGGAGATCATGGGAGTCTTCAACAAGAACTGCATGATCAGTTACTCCCAGTACAGGGACATCTTCCCTATCTGGGCACTTGGAGAGTATCGTTGCCGGGTCTTGGCTGCGGCCAAGAAATAGTAGGACATTTCTTGGGCCAGAGCATATGGCTATGTGCATCCGATCTTTGTCGTTCTGTTTGTTTGGGGTGTACATGCTGCTGGAACAGTGTATTTTTGTAATAATGTAGCTATGTTCATGTTAGGTCTGGTAGCCCCATTTGTTGGAGAAGTAGAGAACATCCGAATCTGGTGAAGGTTGCTTCATCTGAAGGGGATATGTATGTATGTATGTGTATACTGCCTGTGCATGGCCTTGGGTTTCTTGGCGCAGTTTGTGTCCAGTTGATCCAAGAAAGTTTGTACATCTGATTATCTGAATCCGGTGAAAGTTTTTTTTTTTTAGAAACAAGGGGCAAAAGATTTGCCCCATTTTCTTTATTAAGAGAGAGTTAAGGCATACAATTCGAACAGCGCCAACACACAAAAACAAAACGGATTACTCTCCCGGCATTAGTTCTCCAAGGCGCTTCGCGCCCGCGATCACCCAAAGCTTCGCCTCATTTTTTATCTTGGCGAGAATACCAATAGACGAGGTGTATTTTTTGCGAAACACCCGAGCATTCCGCTCGTTCCAAATTTCCCAAGAGATGAGGAGGGCGAGTGAATTCATTGCTTTGCGGTTGGCCATCCCGGCACCGGACATGTGACGCCACCATTCCTTGAGAGAGAGGGTCGGCCAAGGGGAGAGGTCAAGGTGATGCAACACAAGCCAATCTTTCAAAAGGCTCCAAATCCTAGTAGTGAACCGGCAATGGACAAGGAGGTGGGAGGCCGACTCGGGAACCCTCTTGCATAGCGGGCAAAGCCCGCAATTTGGCCGACCGCGGCGTGCCAAGCGATCCGCCGTCCAAAGGCGGTTTTGGAGAGCAAGCCAAGCGAAAAATTTCGTTTTGGGTGGTGCCCAAGCTTTCCAAACCAAGGTCTTCATATCGGAGGAGTGCGCCCCATAGAATTGCGCTTTGTAGGCCGTCTTGGCCGAATATTCACCATTAGCGGAGAGATTCCAAACAATGGTGTCCTCAACATTGTCATCAAGGTTCACATGTTGGAGCTTGATCCAAAGGTCAACATATTGACGCGCATGGAGGATGGTGAATTCTTCGGTCATAGCAATTTTCCCAATCCAAGCATTATTGAGGAGGGCTTTGGAAATGGTCCATTTCTTGTTGGAGGAGAGACCGAAGATTAGTGGAGCAATATTTCTAGGCTTTTGTCCTTCAAGCCAAGGAGCTTCCCAAAAGGATGTTTTCCTCCCATTCCCAACCGTGATTGTTGTGGAAGCATAGAATAGGTCCATATCTTCTTTTGTACATGGATTAGTTGAGCCAGCCCAAATCTTGTTGGGGTCTCTCCAATGTAGCCATGGCCATCTTAGACGCAAGGCCCTAGCAAATTTGTCGGTGTGAAGAATCCCTAGACCGCCAAGAGAGGGGCGTATGTCTGTATGCTGCATGTGAATGGCATCAGGTTTCTTGTCACAGTTGGTGTCCTGTTAATCCAAGGCTATGTGCATCTTTATGATTTTTTACAACTTTAGTTAGAAGCAGGCGTTGGCCTGGAATGAAAAGGAGAGATAACCCAATTAAGGATTGAACCCATTGAATGATGGTGTTGTGGTGAGCGAGAGGCCCAGGTGTAGAGGTCATCAGCGATCTGCCTGAATAATCATTGAGTAGGATTTTGCTATTCACTTATACTTGGTGGCTCTAGGCCGAAGATAAACCTGGAAATAGCCTGTTTTTGTGAGCCACCTCAGGCTCGTTTTCTTTTCTGGCCGTACTGCCCATTTCAGATTCAAATTAGGATTTCGCTGTCTGGTGTGTGCTATGTAAGGACTGACGTCTGAATAAAAGACGATATATGTTATAGCTCACACTTTACGAAGAAAAATTTCGGTAGGTACATTTTGTACCGATAGTCTGGAAATTTCGGTGATCACACTGGGGGTATGGTACTGCTCGTTTGTACTGAAGGTGGTCGATTGCAACTGGAGTACTATTCATGGATTTATGATGAAATCCGGCCAACATCATGGGTTTTATTCCTGTTTGAAAGAAAAAATCCTTATATTTTGGTATAGCCTACTCACAGAATTAGGAAAAGAATCCCTCTGAAAATACTAGAATAGCAACTGGGCAAACTTGCGTCTGCCTAGCAACCAGGCGTGCTCAAGTTCGCCTAAGTTGTATCGGCACGACTTGTGCTCGATCAGGCGGATCCCCTCGCCGTCGCCGTCGTCCACCACCTCCACGCCGGTGAGCATGGCAAAGAGGCGAGGAGGCCTTGGGCGCTCGCGGGCGCGAGGATGCTTACGGTAGTTGCGGTTGCGGTAGACGCAGGGGCAGTGCCGGCGTGGCCGCCGTGGGTGAGGAACCTCAAACAGCCTGCCAACACAGAGTCGGCCGTCGCCAAGCACCGCGACCTCCGATTCAACCGCGGTCTCGCCGACGATGCCGGGCATATCCCCCCACCTTAGGCGCGACGCCGGCCCGCCGTCGGCGCGCAGGTCCCACGCTTCGAGGACGGTGCCGGCCGAGAAGCCGAACCAGAGCCCGCCCTGCTCCGATGCGCGCCCCACGAACGGCAGCGGCCACTCGCCGGCCTTGCTCCACTCGCCTCTCACCGTGTCGTCCTTGCTCCACGAGAGTTTTGCCGTGTCCAGGGCGAGCGTGCCGTGGCGTCCCGTGGACACCCAGATGCTCGACTCGCCGACGGCTGCGTAGGCCCTGAGTTCAGACTTCCAGTCCATCCTCTCCTGGGGCGCCGGCAACAAGTGTTGCCAAGAGTATTCGCCGGCCGCGTGGCAATGGGGAATAAGTGCATTGACGGTTGTTGCATATCTGTCGACGCTTGAGCGACCGGGCTGACGCACATCTTCCATGAAGTACATGCTCTCGCCGACGGCGACCCAGAAGGGATCGATCTTGGTACAGCGCGGGCTGGGAAGCACGTGGAAGGTGCGCGAGCCGTCGTCGTAGAGTACGGCGCTGCCAAAGGGTGCAGCATACTCTTCATTCTTTTCTTTGCATAAACCAAAGGGCTTATACTGGTCGGCGAAGACGAGGATCTTGTCCTTGTCTCGGCCGAGGAGCGCGAAGTGCGCCGCAGAGTAGGGGAGGAAGGTCGTGGTGGGCGGAGGCAGGCGAGCGTCCTCCACCACCCTCGCCTTCGCCGCCGCCTTGGATGTTGCCGCCGCCGCCGCCGCGCGCTGGGGCGAATCCTTTGGGTAGAAAAGGCGGGACGGGTTGATGCGGCGCAGCGTGCACGAGCCGCCCCCGCTGGCGGCTTCGACGATCATGTACAGGAATCGCCGGTTCATCGTCTGTGGGTGCGGTCCTCTCTTGTTTTTCTGTGCACTCCCTACTCGTAGATTTGCTTTCTCCTAACGATTGCTAGGGTTTTATGGGTTTACCAACAGTCTACAAGTCTCCCTAGGAAATAAAAACAAGTCAATAAGTACTTCTATAGTCCTACTAGTTAATTGCCCGTGCTTTGAAACGGGTATACAAATTCTGATAGTATCACACAAATTGTGTCGGTCTGGTAATTTTAGAATTCTTGTGCACATAAAACATCATTGTCAAGCTTTGAGAAAAAGCATAATATTATTCCACAACATGCTTTTTGTGCAAAAGCATGCTCACAATTTTGGCCGTATCACGAAAAGTATAATCAGTTTTAATCTTAGGACATATATCACCAATTTTCATCGGAATCGTTAATCTAATTAACCCAAGCCCAAGATGATGCACAAGTTGATGTTTAATAAGAGATCCTATTTTCAACAAATAGGATCTCAATTTTCTTCTGTTGCCACCTTAAGAATGTGAGGTGGAGTACTTCGAGCTGCCCGTAGACAGGGACAACAAATGAAGTAATACAATATAAGTAACCAAAATGTTTTTCCTGTGTTTCCTTATCGGGCTCACTTCTACTGTGCAACAAGGTGTCATCTCAGTCTCTCTTTCTCCACTCATGATCTTTGTCATCGGATTCATCGGTCTTTGTCATTTCAATTTCGGCGTCATTCCACTCTTGATTCACCCTCCTCTACACACCAATCGGTTGTAGATAGCGACATATCGTCCTTGGTTTCCGAATAATTTCTCGATGAAAGTGGCATGAACTTCAAACTCAGTTTAAAAATATGCTACCTCATGCCTTCGTGTTGACCCGATTCAATATCCACGCGTCTCTGCAAGCAGAACGTGATTTTACCTAAAAAAAATCTTACAAATTTCTTACAGAGGTAAGAGCATCTCCACTGGCGCGCCCAACTCCGCTTCCAATAGGCGTTTTGCCAATTGTTGCCGGCACGCAACCCCGCTTCGCGTCCAGTTTCTAGGGACGCAACCGGGCGTGGCGGCAACCGCGGCAATGTGCGCCACTTTGGATCTGATGAGCGGGACCGACGCAGCAGTGACATAGACGCTCTATATCACTTTCCCCTCCGCCCCGTCCCTTTTCATTCTCCTGCCATTTGTCTACCCCGCGCTCCTACTTCCTGCTTTTCCCACCTTGGGCGATCCACGTTCGCCGTTGCTGTCGCCCATCAAACGCAGTCATGGAGGCGCTCGCAGTGGAGGAGGACGACGGGGTGGCGCTGCTCGCGGTGGCGGTCGCGGCTACGTCACCCCTCGCAAATCACACGCGCGGCCGTCGAACACGCCGGATGATGATTGGGAAAAGGAGCTGGCACGTCGAGCGTCGGCTACCGTAGACAGGAGAGGCAGGTGGACGAGCCGGTGTTGACGATCAACTGAATTGCAATCGAGGTTTTGTAATATGATCGCCGGACATGGGGCGATGCTTTTGGGTGTGTAAACTTGATGACCCACGCTGAACTTGGCCGTCCCGCCGTTTATTTGAATTCGTGATCTGGGAGCGTCTATTGGGAGCGACCGGTGGGACGCGGCGCTCCAAATAGGCAGCAACGCTTGCCGGCGTGCCCAATAGCGCCTGTACGTCAACTTTGTCGGACGCTGTATTGGGCGCACCAGTGGAGATGCTCTAATATATGTATAGCCATTAACCTGTTTTATCAAGAGACCAAGGAAACTGGAATATGATTCCCCGTGTTGTAATTTCTATGGTACATCCTTTGGAAATACAATATTGAAAATCACTCCACAATGAGGTTACGGCAGCAGCTAGGCGAAATTGGTGCAACAGTAGCAACGAAAGCAATTTGAGCTAAGAATTCTGGGAAGCTATGTAAAATACTGCACAAGTAGATGCTAAACATTGAGTATATTTATCACAGTTGCCCAAATACTTCGGCATGAACAAAGAAGCTAAATTGATAATTGCCTATGAATTATCAAAGTATTATGCAGTTTATTCGACCAAGCCAATCACCAAGATAAATAAAACAGGAAAGGAGTACACATAGGCAAATAAAGGGGAATATCTAGTTTGGGTAATTAAATTGAAAAATATGGCTGCTCAATAAATGGAGTACTTTTATTCCGTGATAACGGACAAACCAGTTCAGTATTGCTATAAAATTGTTTTTTGTTTTGTTTTGCAAACACCAAATAGCTTGGATATCTTTACAGTCAATACACATACACATCCACACTTGAAAATATAGATCAAGCTAATGAGATAGTTTACTTCTAGGTTTGAAGCTATCCAAAAGCTATCATCATCCATAACGTTAAGACTATATATGATCTCTTATTACAAAATCAACCTAATTCCAAACTACGTGTGACTGCACCTAATCCTTGCAAAGGACAAACAAAATGAACCTGCAGTTTTTGCTTACTATATTTTATAATTCTCAAAGTTGGCTCGTTTTAGACTTCTAGTTTCCAATCCTAGAAATACTTACATATAAATTTTAGAGTAAAAGGCTCACGCGGTCTATTAAGTTGCCAACCATGAGCAGATTGGTCACCTACTCAAAAAATGCTAACTATTGGTCACTAAGTTGTGAAAATGTTGCGCCTTCATCTTTCCGTCAAGGTGGCTGTTAATTTTGTAAGATACCCCCTGAATTTTGGTTTCTTCTAATGGTTTAGTCCTTGTCATTGTGTATTAAAAGAAACCGTGACGGGAGCCCATTCTGGCGAGGTCTAGTGTTGTTCTATGATATCACGGTGGTCTCATTCTGATAGCCGATGCTATCTATCTGTCTTCCCTTCCCATCCGGCGCCTCCGCTCTCCTCTCTGTCCCCATTCCCTCTGGTTCGTCTCCAAAGCAACCGAAGCCTCCATCCAGAGCTTGAGCTCAAGCTCAGCTCCATCTCGAGCATCCCCGAGCCAAGCCAGCTTGTCCAATCACTAGCCATAGCCCTTCTCTCATTTTTCCCAAACAGCGCACTGCCAATCCACTCCTCTCTCGCCCACCATGGCCGGCGCCGCCGTCGGCATGGCTGTCATTGTCGCGTGGCCACCGGTGACGCCGCAACGTCCCGTGATGTCTGGGAGCTCCAGCGAGGTCATCCTGCAAGGCTGCAACACGGTGTGTGCGAGCAGGTTCGGGGTGCATATCAACTCTTTGATGAAATGCTTCAGAGAATTTCGCCTATAGGGATGGGCAAATGAAAATGAATAAAAATCTAGGGTGTATTTTGCAAAAATCTAAATGGCCTTAACGGCCACCGTGACGGAAAGACTAGCATGCAACATTTTCACAGCTTGATGACCAATAGTTAGCAATTTTTGAGTTGATGACCAATCCGCTCATGCATGGCAACTTGGTAGACCGCACGAGCCTTTTACTCTAAATTTTAACTATCAGATGGCTTGCGTATTTGAATAAGGATAAGCAGCATGACAGCGATCCATAGCAGCATGAGAGATGAAGACTCTGCAGTGTGCCTGCATGTTACATGCTATATTTTTAATTAAAGAAGGAGGATAATAATGTGTTGTGCTGATTGCTCGTGAGCTTAATGAATTGCTGCTCATCCCTGCAAAAATAAAATATAAGAAGTGCTGCTCATTTGTTATAAATCTTAATCATATTCAAGTGTGATTTTCTCATTGTAAAATAAAATAGATATATCCAACAGAAGGATCAGTCCGCATGGTACGTAAAATACGGGGATATATATATATATATATATATATATATATATATATTTGATTTCTGATTTGAAAAGATCTTCTAATGAACCAATCATTCCTTGCTCAACGTCTGTACTAATCATCATGACATATTCAGTCAGCAAACTACTGTTAAATATCAACAAATACTGAGTACGTGCTTAGTGCTTTCTCCCTATACACATGATCAGTTTACGCACAATAAGGAAATATGTGTACCTGGAGTCCTGGACCAGCAGGAACGACAATGAAAGCCATGGCGCTTGCCAGGAGAAACTCTAAAGAAATCAAAACTTTGCGTGTCAAGTCCTCGCCGTCCAGGCGCCACGGAGGAGGGCGACGAGGGCGGCTAAGAGGGGCCGCTTGGCGCCGATGATGGTGGGGTAGGTGTCGATGCAGAGGAGGCTTGCGACGGGACGATGCGCTTCCGCGTACTCCTCGTCCTCGGTCCGCATGGCCGTGGCGAGCGTGTCAAGGATGCTCGGGGATCACATGAGCTGGTAGCGCGACGGCGGTATCCTCGGCGGAGGCGGACGTGAAGGCGCACGTGAGCTGCGACGCGAGGTAGGGCAAGACACCTGCGTCTGGCAGTGGTGTGCCCACCTGCGGGTGGTTCTTGGAGGCGATTCGGAGCTCGGCGACGGCCGTGGCCGTGGCGGACGCGTCCCGCAGGCGGCCAACCAGGGTCTGTGCCGTTTGCATCCATCGCTGCTGTGTGGACGGATCTGGCTGGGGTTGCGTGCGTGAGGGTGGGTTGATGCTGGTTTGGAGCTCGCTGCTGTGTAACTGATGCTGATTGATCGACGGGGATGGCAGGTATGGATTTTATGCCGCTGATTGGTGGTGTAATTAATTTTGTGAGGGAGCACGGTGGCGGGCGGCTTGACAAAAAAAACATTACGGGCGATGTGATGCGGGAGAAAAAAAACTTGGTGGAGGCTTGATGAAGAACACTCCGTGCTTTTTAGATAGTATAAGTAGAGATGTCCTAAAAAACAAAACGTTACTCAAATAACTGCTCGTGTTGTACATTTTGCATAAAAAAAAGTAGGGCAGCTAAAACATTGCAAAGTTGGGCTGCCGCAAAACTATTTGTGTCGCGCGGGAGGCTCCAACCGCCGCGCAGAAGTTTCCCGCGTGCGAACCAGCGCTCGCCTGCCACCTGGCTGCCATGTCCGCCTCTTCCAACCCCGCGGCCGTCACTCCCGCCGACCCCTCCCTCCCCACCGCTCCCACCGCCGCCACCATGACCACACTCATGCTCGACGCCTCGGCTTTGCGGCCCCACGCCTCGCCGTGACTACTGTGATGCCTCCTCTCCCTCCCCTTTCACCCCGCCGATAGAGGAGACGGCGACACCCGCCAACGCCCACAACATGTTCGACGATATATGTCGCGAAGGTATTTTTTGTTCAGTTGTTCTTCTTGTGTTGAGGTGATGTCTCCAATAGCTGCACTATATTCAATTTTGTGTGCACTGTTGTGTTGAAAGAACACAAAGTACTCAAACGATTAAGACATTTTGTTATAGAGGGTGTCGGCAACGAGCTACCAACAAGCGCATAGTGGTTGCGGACCAGACTTCTTTGATGAACACAATACTAGTGGCTATGACCGATCCGTCGATTATCTCCGCCACCGATCGGCCATACTAGTTGCTTCTATCTGCCATTGATGGGGCTGTCGAAAGTTGGCAGGACACATTTTATGTTTATGTGCACTTTTTGTTTGTGTTGATGATGAACTATGTTTGTGGTTTGTATTTAAATTTGATATGTGTGATAATCTTGCAGATTTATGGTGCGACTGCCCTATTTTAGGGCAACTGTTGGAGCATGCATACCCTATTTGGTGCCCTATTTTAGTGCAGCTGTTGAAGATGTAAGTTTTTCTGTGCCCTAAAAACTTTTTTGGTGTTGTAGATTTTACTCAAAGCGCTATTTGGTTCCCTATTATACATCAGCTATTGGAGTTGCTCTAATATAAGAAGCGCGTGTGCCTGACCTAATTTTTTTTTGAGTGAAACGCACCGGAGATCATCAAGTTGCACGAAAATGAAGGATTGGTCACCAACTTGAAAAAGCTCAAAACGGGGTCACGAAGTTGTGGCTTAGCGTCTTTTGGTCATTCAACCATTATTTATTTATGTCAAGTTCTGTTTAATTGCATATCTTAAGTTCTGTTTGTCACAAAAATACAAACTAAAATTCTACAGATAGCTACCGATGTGTAGAAGACAACACAATTTGATTTGGATTAATTGGAGTTACCAAACTCCATACATAATTGTTTTAATCTAGTAGCTTAATAATCAAGTTTTAGCTACAAATCAAGTTCTGTCGATCCAAAAATTAAATCCTTTTAGGGGTGACTAACCATGACCAAATGTGATCTAACAAAATTGGTCCTAATTCATTTGGGTCAACCAATAAACATCTATAATTGTTTTAGTGCAGAAGGGTGTTCTAACTTCCACTTTATGCTAAACAATTATCATTGCATAATTAATTCTACCAAAATTAGGGAAGCTAATAGATCACAGTACCAAGCTAACAAAATTAGTTTGGAATTATTTGGCTTAACAGAGTATCAGAAAAAAAAGTTTATATTTTAAACCTTCTGTGGTATTTTTAATAATGCATTTTTATTATTTATCTAAATGAAATGAAACCACTTGGGTTGGTTAAACAATTTCATAAACTTTCCAGAACATTTGGATTTGATTTATTTGGATTTGTAAATCTCTAGATATTGAATTTCCAAGTTGATGTCAGTACGGAATGACCAAAAGACGCTAAGGCACAACTTCGTGACCCCGTTTTGAGCTTTTTCAAGTTGGTGACCAATCCTTCACTTTCGTGCAACTTGATGACCTCCGGTGCGTTTCACTCTTTTTTTTTCATCCGTCAAATGACGTTGATCGAATGGTACATGTCGCTCTAATGTTGAACACCAAACACGTTTAACACCTGACATCATACCTTGCTCTAATTTATATTCCTTTAGTCGAGACGTGTGCATATATAGAGTACAAACACTTCTTTGAGCTATACTACTAGGGAGAAAAATCCTATGCATCCAAATCGGACATCTCCTGATGGCTAGACCAACTCCTCTCGGATTGACACTTGGTAGAAGAATGTTACTACAATCAGTTCGCGACACTGCGAGGAAGGGAGTGGAACCACTTGGGAACCGAGAAGAGTGCCGATGGATCCTAACGAACATGAGGCTCAGCAGTGTGATGGAGAAAGGAACGGGTATCACATTTTGGTATACGGGAATTGGGGATAAATGGCCTGATTTCTCTAATATTTGGTTAGTCAAGGAGGAGTTGGTCCGATTTGTCAGGTGTCAATCGCATGAGTTGTTCCAGCCATGCGAACAATATGACCCGGTTGTATATGATTCCACTAATTAGATCATACAAGCTAAATACCGTGCGTCGTTAAAAAAGCTAAATACCCGTGCGTGGCAATGACTGTATAATATACCAAACATTTTAGCTTTGAGGTATGCCCTTATTTTTGTCGTATCATTGTATGTTTGGTTTCACCCAAATTATAATCCTGTTACATATTTCGGTATAAAACAGTCCTCTCAAAAGTTAAATGAAAAACACACCTCTTACTTTTTTATCTTTTTTGAAAAAGTTATTTATTATTGCTCTTGAAACTATAAATTCTATAGGCATTCATGATAATCGATCCTTACTTGAATCAACATGCAACCATCCCAAGTTTGACTCGCAAGTGCACCCAGGCAGTTTTTTTGTTTGTTTGAAATTTTCCCTCATATATTAGGTCAGCAAGCCGCCTCATTAAAACCCATGCCTGTCCCTTTCGCGTGCACCCAGGCAGTTAAGTAGAGGCAGACACCGGGCAATCTGTTCTCCTCGAAATGGTGCACATTTAAAGCCGATTTAGAACCAAACGGACTTAGTAGATAAATTATATGTTTATGGGTTGTATAGTAGTTTTAATTTTGCCCGAACAAAATGGACAAGCAGAGAGAAAATGGGGCACAATTTGAGTTGCCTCGTAGATCAAGCTAGAGGATTCCTGCTACACCGTGGACCCTGTCCCTGTGTTCGCTTTACATCTTGTCACGGTGGCTCACCTCCGCGCATTATGTTCATGCATGAATTTTACTCAAACCTTTTTCGTTTCTCGGAAAGGGATAAGGAAAGACCGAAACTTTGCTTTTTGAGAATCTCAGTATAACTTTGTGGTAGTGAACGGTGTTATAGCTCGTGCAACAATAGGTGCATACAAATGTACTCACTCTGTTTCTAAATGTAACTCTTTTTATCATTTTTTTGGACTACATGTTAATCTTGAACTAGAACATGTCTAGGTACATGTAGTTTAGAGAATGCTAAAAATGATTACATTTATGAACGAAGGAAGTATGTCGGAAAGAAACATGCCATGCAATTTTCTTCTTCTTGATGGTAAGATATAGGAACTTACACAGCAGCGAACAGCGCAGGTTCTCCAATCCCCAATTGAGCTAGAAAATCCATATGGGCACGGAATACAACTTGACAGCCTACAGTTATCAAAATAGGCACCGCTTATAGTTGATCATGGACTGCTGACATATTTCCCATAGCCTCCGATTCCCAGTTGTTGCATCAAAGACCACGCATATATTTTTCTGGTTTGCCTAAAGGTGCTTTGAGCCAGGCGTTTGATTTTGAAATAAAAATGTGTGCTATATATTGAACCATGTGCAGAAATTGCAACACTCAGGTGCATAAATAGGCTGAGACACAACACATGAAACTAAATGCACCTCATCCGCTTCAGAATTCATTGAGGCCTTGTTTACTACAAGAGTTTTTTAGGGGATGGGAAGAGTGGGGATGGGAGGGGATTTGGTGAACACCCAATCCCTACAAATCCCCACAAATACTCTTCCCCTACAATACACTAGCATGGACTAGAGTTTTTGTGTTAGGCAAAAATGAGGTGGTTGGTAGGGGATATTTGGGGATTATCCCCTCTCATCCCCTAAAATACACTAGAAGTAAACAAACCAGTGGGGATTTTCCGGGATCCAGGATAATCCCCTCACATCCCCTAAAATACTCTCGAGGTAAACAAGACCTGAGTATGAAACTGATTGGGTCATGACTTAGTAATAATAGATGGTAGGTGGGACACATATACTCCCTCCGTTCACAATTATATTGCGTTCTAGGTTTAGTCAAAGTTAAAACTTATGAAATTTGTCCAAATATGTAGGAAAATTTCAACATATATAATAAAATTTTAAGATCATTAGAATCATCATTAAGTACATTTTCATATTATATAAAGTTGATATTATAGACGTTCATACTTTTTTGTATATACTTAGTCAAACTTTGAAAAATTTGACTTTGAAAATCCTAGACTGCAAATTAAATAAAAACGGAGAGAGTATATCTTATGGGACAGATATATTGTTGTGACTGTCTCAATTGTGTTTTCTCTCGAAAAGCGGGAGCACTCATTCAAACACATTCACATAAATCTGGTAGAATAACCTTACAAACAAAACTAGAGCTCTCATAAAACCAATTAAGGGAGCCAGCCTTTGTGCAAGTAACTTTAGACAACACTCAGTCTCATTTTTTGCAAGTTTACTGACAAAATCGGATAGAAAATGTAGTACAAATATGAAAAATAATTGCCACCACTCGACTCTCTAGAGTTTGTTCCGTGATTTAAAACGATCGTCACCTCGAAATGTTGTGTCCATCTATATAAAACCAATTAAGGAAGTCCCCTTTTAGTTGCAAGCCCCACAGTGTCCCCGCGAGAGCGACTCCACAGCCTATGTCGTCATTTTGATAACACACAGACTTAAAAATAAATTCTCGACCTTACAACACCAACATGTTCTGCTTTTCCAACTCCGAACTTGCAACACTTAAGAACCAGGCTTACATATTGACATGCATGATGAACATGACTTACCACCTCCATCAATCTCCATAAATCATCATTGCACATCAAATTATCGGGGTCTGCAGTATGGTTTAATCGACTAGCTAACTACATGAGTTTAAAACATTTTAACTCCTGTATAGTGAGTTAGTGACAATGGTTTTGGTTAGCGGGTGTTTGCTAATTAGCATGTTTCCCAGCTCCCACGGCAAATGAGCATATAAAGCAAATAATACCATTTTTTCCTAAAAATCTTGAATTTAAGCGCTTTGCCACGGATCGGAGTATGACACAGTGAGTTGTACCTCTCTGCCATTCCTGTTAGTGGTCACGAGTCCAATTCCCACGCCTCTTTTGCTTTTGTGAATTTGTACTCCCTATGAGATTTAATGGATGCAATATTACATAACCCTGTAAAACATGGTCGATAGGGGTCAAACACATTACCCTATAGAGTCGAGAATAGTGCAGTGATGCCCTTCCATAGCCTTGCCCTCAATTTCATCTGTAGTATGAGTTCAAAGGCTAATTATCTCCGGCCAAGAATTTAAATTATATTTGAAATTTTTGGATGGTAGCTTCGTGAATTTTTTTAAGGAGGAGGATGGACTGCAAATTCAAACATTTTCCATTTGGTATTCAATAAAAATTTATTAAGTAGTGGCATTTTCCAGAAACAAAGCCTCGTTTGTAGGCGTAGACGCTCCAAGGGTGAGGGACTAACCGGGAACGTTTAAGTGGGGCCAAACATATGAGCTAGGGCACCTTGTTAGCAAATTCAAGTAATTTAAGGGGTAAAAATATCAAGATTTCATTGCAATTCAGAAATTTGAGCTCAGGACTTCTTGGGTCCGCCCCTACCGATGGAAGCAACAATTGGTAAGAAGTAGTCTTTCAACTTGTTTCCTGTAGCCTCTTACTCCAATTTGCTTCAACATAAACCTGATTAATTAATTAATTAATAGCAATGATAGAAATCCTACTATCCAAACATTGGATTGTTTATCTCACATCATGCAAATGTTTGGGGAATTATCTCTTCCATTATATGGGGAAACATGTTACACGGTTGTGGAATTGTGCTGGTCGATCGGGCGTTGGGTGTGCATCGGGCAATGGTGTGCACACCTAACAGTAACTGTTAACATCTAACAGACGTCTGGGCCACGCTTTGGTATTTCTGTTCACTTCTATTTGGTGTTTCTACGCTCAATATAAACCTAATTAATTAATAGCATGGTTTTTCTTTCCTGGCGTTATATATATGTTGTCATTGATGAGCATCCATGTCTCCGACCTATGTAGTGGAATGATGAACCACGCCACACTTGCACCCGTGCTCATTTCAGATTGATTTACACCCTACGATTTTCTCATTTCCCCTCTTCAAGTGTAAACTTGTAGGCTTTCGTTGGCCGCTCATTTTAAAACAAATATCAATTCCAATGCCTCCTTTGTCAGTTTTTGAAAAAAGGGGATCAGACCTCTCTATTCAATACTCCAAAAAATTATCAGTTTTAGAGATACTTTACTTTTCCAAACCGCAATATTTTTTAGGACAAAGTACATAGTATTTTGTGAACCACAACACAATGTGGAATTCTAAAGATTCTGGGCTGCCGTACGCACCTGTATGTATGTCTAGCATTAGAGAAGAAAGTCATGGTACTTAAAGTTTGCACCCGTCCATTAAAAATATTGGGACTTCGCGATTACACTACTAATATGTTTTTTACTCCCTCCGAATTCAGAAAAGTGTCACTAACACAGCTATGAAGTTGTGCCTGCTACGTTCATATCTTCCGACACTTAAAACAGACCGGAGGTAGCATCTATTTTTAGAAGAGAGCCCACTGGGAATTGGGACACGATCAGTGTTGACTGTTGATCATTTCGAACATAGGGGTTGATCAATGGGAAAACAATACAAGCGTATCTCATCTGCGAACTCTGGATCCAATGATACAAATAAATTCGAAGTCCAAACCATTTAGAGGCAAACCCTCACAAATACTCTTTGTGTATTGGTAGTGGCACAAGCTATGATTTATAAAGCTTTAACTGGTGGTTGTTAACCGGTCGAGCATGTATCGCATAAGTGGCTTACAAATAGGACAAAATGAATCAAAGTAATTGTGTGGGAGTAGGAGTATGTCATGCCCCAATGAGTCATCTGAACGTACTTAAAAAATATCGGTGTGTCAATACATGCCGAGTCTATGACGACATTTTCTACTACCTCTGATCCGTTAAAAGAGTCGCTGGTGTAGCTACACTTTTGTCCATCGATAGTTGATTTGCCACGACACTTTTAGTGGATCGGGGGGAGTATAAGATTGTTGTACACACCTCTTACTCGCTATTTGTATGTGGAGTATGATACATATCTCTACTCTTCAGTTAGTTTCACTGCAAGTACTCCCTCCGTTCCAAATTCGATGTCTTCCATTTGTCCACATGTGGATGTATCTATACTTGTAACATGTCTAGATACATCCGCATGTGGACAAATGGAAGACATCTAATTTGTAACGGAGGGAGTACATTACATCCGTGAAACAAATAAGATATATGCGTGTGAGTGTTTTTTTACTAGAATCTATGGTTTTAATACAGGGTTGATAGGTGTTTCATGTGCCCACCAAACTGTACTTTTCTGTAAACATGACTATATACTCTCTCTTGTAAAGGAGACACTCCATTTTCTTTCCACTCTCCTTGCTTAGAATGTATACTTATCTTCGCTCTCATTAATAGCATGGAGTCGAGAGAGAACAATGGCGACTTTTTCTTGCGACTACAACAATGGCAACTAAAAGTAGCTGAATGTGCGCAACATGTTGGGAAGGGGAGGCTTGGAGGAACACACCACTTGTATATACAAATACGATATTTGCTCAAAGTAGCAACATCGCATGACTTGAAATCAATAGTTTGGGAAGTATCAAATGAGGGATGGAGTTTGAGGCTTTAACCGAGCTTTCTGTGGAGCAAACACCTGGCACAAGAGGTTTTGATGGGATGGAAGGCACTGGAAGATAGTAGGGATAGAGAGGTGACCGTGAGGTATATGATGATGGGGTGAAGATTCAGATGATTTTGATCCCAACTACCAAAACGTAGGTTTTTTTTCTTTAATGAAAATACTATACGCCACCATGCATCGGTTTACGCTATAAGTAATCTACATCTCGAAATGAACCTTAATTTGCAAGTCAAGATCTGAGTTAAACAACCAAGACATGCAAAAATGTTTATTTACAGGTTACAGGAGCAAAACTGAAGAAGAGTACGAGAGAGAAAAAAAAAAGACATGTTATAATGTCACAATAAAACAGGATGACGATCCTACGTACATATGCGGCAGTTCATTAGCCTAAGTTACTTGGTAGCACAACGGGAAAGGCGATTTCAGCAAGAAAGCAAGCGTTATTGACCTTGCAACTGGGTCTTATGCTGAGATAGTTCAATTCGTCGGGTGAAAATACGATAGAAATGGATGTGGGTCGTTGACAAATTGTACTTCCTCATACTTCTATAATCGAATTCGACCAATGAATTGAGGGAACATCTAGAGAGAGCTGTTAAGATTTGTATTCAAAGACATATTTTTTTCCCACCACGGTAGTTCTTTATAGTGACTTGTTCTTGCATGGCCGCTGAGCGATCACGAGTTCAAATCATGGAGAATCTCTCGCCGGAGGGCCGCGCGCCCTGTCTTCGACCACGCTACGACAGCAGCGTCAGTGATACACACACATGACACATCAGAAGAAGGATATCACGACGCTGATCGTGCAGTTCATCAGTACTGTGCATGCGGCCATGGCGCGCACGGTGGGCATGCCGGTGAGTTCCTACATCTACGAGGCGACATCCGACATGAAAGCGCACACTGACAATATCGAAATTGTCATCCAGCAGCATCTAGATGCATGCGCTCCACTCTCAACTTGGTCACGCCGCCTCCTCTGACGAACCGGATCGAACACCACCAGACCACCAGGACCAAGGTGGGCGACATGGAGACCGGCGTGGAATTCGGTTCGACTAAACAGATGCTGATAACCCAGATGGGCACCACGATGCATCAACTACACAGATGGACACTGCATATACAATTGCATGTGTACATGAAGAATTTGGGGATGGATTCACATCTCTGAATTCTGGTCTAGCACATCCTTGGCCTGCCAGTATTGTTTTGACTATCAGTCTCGCAATAAGGACAGATTGTCTTATGCTTGAATTCGCTGAACCTGCTGAATTGGTTGATCCATTAAATGATAAATTTGCTGCCTTGACAGCCACAAGCGTGCAAAGAGCCTCTGTTTTACTCGGGGTGAACGCTGGTTGAGGGAGCACAAGTGTCAAGCTAGTGTGCACTGTGCAGCTTCATGTATTGCAACTATATATCATGGGTTTTATTTACTCCCATTTGAAAGAAATTTCTGAATATTTTAGTATAGACGAATGTGTGTAGCACACACCTAATTAGGACACAAATCCCTTTGAAAATAGTACTAGAAAAGCATCTGGGCGAAGATGTCTCGGCCTAAGTTGTATCGGCGCGACATATGCTCGATCAGGCGGATCCCTCCACCATCGCCGTCGTTTCACCACCTCCACGCCGGTGAGCATGGCAAAGACGCGAGGAGGCCTCGTGTGGGTGCGGTAGTAGCAGCAGGAGCAGTGCCCGCGTGACGGCGGCTCTGGTACTTCAACGTCAAACAGCCTGCCAACGCAGAGCCCAGGACCGCGACCGTGGCAGGTCCCACGCTTCGAGGACGTGGTCGGCCGAGAAGCCGAACCAGAGGTCGCTTTGTTCCGTGGCGCGCCCCACGAACGGCAGCGGCCAGTCGCCGGCCTTGCTCCACGCGCCGCTCGCCGTATCCAGGGCGAGCGTTCTGTCGCTCCCCGCGGACATCCAGATGCTCGACTCGCCGACGGCCGCGTACGCACTGATTTCGGACTTCCAGTCCATCCTCTCGGGCGGTGTTGGCGAGAATTCTTTCCAAGAGTAGTCGCCGTCCTTGTGGCAATGGGGAACAAGCGCATCGACGGTTGTTTCGTATCTGTCTTCTTTGTCGTCGTCGCTTTCGTCGTCTCCGTGTCTGTCATCGTCGTCGCTGGAGCGGTGAAACTCATCTTCCATTAAGTACGCGCTGTCGCCGACGGCGACCCAGAAGGGATGGACCTTGATATTGCGCGGGCTGGGAAGCCTGTGGAAGGTGCGCGAGCAGTCGTCGTAGAGGTCGGCGCGGGGAAATTGAAAAAAGTGGTCACCGCCGACCATGAGAATCATGTCCTTGTCTCGGCCGAGGAGCGCGAACTTCGGGCTGCCCGGAGAGAATAAGTGGAAGGTCGTGGTGGGCGAAGGCAGGCGAGCGTCCTTCACCACCCTCGCCGTCGCCTCCGATATTGTCCCCGTCGCAGCACCAGCAGCCGCTGCCGCCGCCGCGCGCTGGGGCGAATCCTTGGGGTAGAAAAGGCGGGACGGGTTGATGCGGCGCAGCGTGCACGAGCCATCAAATTCACCCCTGGAGGCTTCGACAATCATGTATAGGAATCGCCGGTTCATCGTCTGTGGGTACGGTCCTCTGGATCGATCCTCTCTTGTTTTTGTTTGAACTCCCTGAGAGCTAGGGTTTATGCGTTTACCAACGGGTCAAGAGTTCTGACTTCTGAGTTTAGTCAAAATCAAACCTTGTCAGGTTTGACCACGAATATAGGAAAATTTATCAACATCCAAAATACGGAATACTAATAATATGGAAATACTAGCAAAATGCCCGTGCGTTGCTACGGGCGGATAAAACAATTTAATGATTTTTTTATAAGTCAATAAAAGATAAATACCCATGTGTTGTCCATATCAGTCGTTTGTTGCTTTCCTCTTAATTATAATTGTTGCAAAGCTTAATTAATCAGACAATCAGCGGTGTTGACTCCAACTCATTCTACATTTCACGTTATTCGCTTACGTGAATTTTTGTGTCGGGACCGAAAGTAAAATGCTGGTGGCTAGTGTCTTACAGGTGTCAATGTTCATCTCCCAGACCACATACTCGTTGTTGTCTACGGGCCAGTCCTGAACGCGCGGTGGTCGTACACACGTTTCTTGTCGACCATGATGTCGATCCAGCCGCGGGCGTACCGCACGAGCACCTCCTCGTGCTTAGCGTCGTCCACGGCGAGGGCGGCCAAGATTATTGATTTATTTCATAATCTACTATTTTAGATTGTCTATAATCATTTAGGTTGAGCTGTGTGCTGAATGAAATCCCTAACTGTCTTGTCTTGTGATGTTTAAAAGAAAGCCAACATGGCTGCCGCTCTAGGAGAAACGTGGTGGCTCGAACGTGACCACATACGTATGTATGTGTGCATCAGTGCATGTATAGATTGATTGATCCGTGTGGATCTGTCCGATTTTTTTTTCTGGACTGCTCGCATGGCAAAATCAAACGTGATCTGATCATACTCGTACTCGTACATCATGGTACTGGGCCGGCCCAAAATCAAACCGAGCTGTGTCCGCTGTCTCCGTTTTTTTAGCGATCAGGATCATGCTGTGGCTGGATTCGGTTTATTTACCGATCGGAAATCGTGTTGCGGCCGGATCGTACCACGGTCAAACGTACCAAAATTCGGGAGGAAGAAACACTACTCGTATTATATAGTAGAGATATTTTATAATAATTCCAATACTATAGATTTTACACCATAGATGTTGATATTTTTCTCCAAATATTTGGTAACTTAATAAAATTTGACTATGACTAAATTCAGAACACAAAATAATTGTGAACAAAGAGACTACTCCTATTCCCGGACCATATGCGTTGCGATTTGCAATTTACTAGAGTATCTAGGACGTACCGGGTCGAACAACTTCCAATGGCTGATCGACTAGACAAATCACATTTCAATCGGTTCACGGCGTAGCGAGCAAGGGAGTTGCACCACTAGGGTGCCGAGAAGCACAAAGGAGGAGAGCAGCGGGAGTCGTAGATCCACCGAGTAAGGTCGTCGGGTCATCGGCGCAAGGTCGACCGATTTATCGATCATCAACAAGGGTACAAAAAATGTCAATAGTAACAAATTTACAAATTAGTCTTTAGACCACCTAGGGACGACTACAAACTCTAGAGCGAGCCGAAGACGTGCCCCATCCTCAACATTCCCTCACCGAAGACGCGTAAAGCTTGCCGTAGTAGAGCTTTGTTGTAGACAGATGGAAAATCATCGTGCTAAGGCCTCAAAGGACCAACGCACCATAGCAATAACCATCGCCACCGATGACAATTGTAGATCAAAAAGTCAGACCTGAAATCACACGAACGAACACGAAAACGTACCGGGTCCTAAGAGATCCGCTTTACACACAACTCCAAGCGCCTTCCACCGGCGGTAGGCGTACCACCGAACGAGGATAGGACGGGAGGATATTATTCTGACTTTAGAATATCACCGGTGACACACCATCAAAAAGACACTGAAATAACCCCAAAAAAAAGAAATAAAAACCGCCGAGGGGGCCCACGGACCACCGCACCTCGCAGGCCCCAACCCCGGATCGCTTTGATCACTCTCTGTGTGCCGCTCCGGTTAGGCATTAGTTGGATGTACATTTTGGTCTTCGATCGGTTTGTCTAGTGGAATCCCAAGAGTTGGTCTAGCCATGGGAGCCATATTACCCGGTTGCATAGGATATTTCTCCCCTACTAGACTCATATTACTCTGATTTGGTCAAGCCACGTAAAGTTTGACCAACTATATAGAATTACATATAAACATATGTAAACATTTTCAATATGAAAATATTTTGTTAGTATTTTTAATAATATCGATTTGATGTAATTTTTAAAAATCCTTGGTCAAACTTTACAATGTTTGATTTTGTGCAAAACTACTAGTACTACATTTTAGCACAGAAGTAGTAGCAAAATTAGTTAGTGTATACTCTTAATATTACAACTTGTATAAGTTGTCATTTATTGGGTGCGGACTAATGGCATGGAGATAAGCGCACCTGATATGTGATTTTTTTTTAAATGGTTGAAAAATTCCGATTTTTTTTACGTTCAAAGATTACCAAGTATTCTACTTGTGCAAAAAAAAGTTGGCCACAAATTGTTTTTCGTTGACTTCTGGTCAAAAAAGACAAATCTATGACGAATATAGTTTATATAGCGCTTTTTGCAAATCTTTGACCCAGTTTGCAATCAGAAGTATTCCAAAAAAAAAATTAATATATAGTCCAATTTTTTGTTTTCTTATTTAATGCAATAGCTATACTTTGATATAAGAATCCATTTCTCAAAGTAATGGAAACCATTCTCTTATAGGAAATGGTTCAAAAATCCCTATTCCACCTTTTAGGTATCTTGAAAAGTTATACCTGTGAAGATCGTGCATTTCATTCAAATTCGGATCCGTTTTTTGAGTCCATGATATAACCAAATTGGGTGGATCCTCCACCCGTTTAGCTAAGAAAGAATAGATACAGAGGTGGATAATAGATCGATATGAAGATCATGAGCTGCCCCATAATGAAACCGACAGTAGTCGCGAATATCTCCTTCTTCCCTAATCCAAGATTGGAGAAAGAAGATCTAAGAGGGACCTATGGAGAATGTAGTCAGAAATCCATAATAGAGTCCGACCACAACGATTGAATTAATTATCCTCATCGAGAAACTTAGACTACTAAATAGAAAAGATTTGAAAATCATAGCATGGGTCAGAGGTGGCGATTTGGCTCATAGGTGTAGATACACCTATTACGTAATTTTTTTTAGATTTTTCTCAAAATGTCAAAAAATTACAGAAAAAAATTCGGATGTACATTAGAACATTATGTGTTAGTACAAAAAATGGCGTGGTGAAAAAACATTTTTTGTGACCTGTGCAAAAAAGACAAAAAAAATGACTTGTATAAAGACATTTCGGTGCGTCGGATTTGTCTTTTTTGCACATGTCACAAAAAATATTTTTTCTTCACGTAACCTTTTGGGCTAACATAAAATGTCTTGAACTATATGCGAAATTTTTATTTTCAATTTTTTGACATTTTGAAAATTATTTTTTGGGTAGTGGGTGCATCTGCTCCTTCTACCCGTAATGGATTTCCGGGCATGGGTCTCCTTTTTTTCTTTCTTTATAGTTTTCTATATGCACAATTTCTCGATGCTTAGAATTTCTTGACTTTCCATATATAGATAGAGGAATTCAATTTTTTGTTAATACATAATCCCAATTCTGTGTTTATTTTGCAAATTATTAGAGCTCTAAAACAATGTATGTAAAGAGCTTAGGGGTGACTTCATTGAACAAATCTCAAAAGATGGACGTTCAGGATAGCTCATTGGGGTCCAACTGGTTGTGGTTTTGCATTTTTGCAGTCTTTTGCAAACTGTGTTTCTCGATGTCAGTAAAATGAATTTTGAGTTCCTCGATCCATCTTTTTTCTGTGCGAGTTTAGGGGACCAGACTCCATCTTGTGTAATCGATGGTTTTATTCCAGCTAATAGAAAAACTTCATGAGTTTAATTTGGTGTAACCTACTCTAGCCCTATATAGGATAACTAGAACACAAACTGGGCGGACTTGCCGACACCTAAGCTGTATCTGTAAGACTTGTGCTCGATCAGGTGTAACCTCCCGTCGCCGGCGTCCTCCACCTCCACGCCGGTGAACATTGCGTAGACGCGAGAAGCCCTCCAGTGGTAGAAGCAGCAGGTGCAGTGCTCGCGTGATCCTTCTTGCTTAACCTCAAACAGCCTGCCGATGCAGAGCCGGCCGTCCCCAAGGTTGGCGACCTCGGATCCAACCACCGACCCCTCAGCCACGTCGGCGATATGCCCGCACGTGCGCCGCGCCGTCGGCCCGCCATCGGCGCGCAGATCCCAAGCGTGGAGGCGGCCGCTATCTGAGAAGCGGAACCAGAGGCCGCCGTGCTCCGGCATGTGCTCGGCCCGCCCTTCGAACGGCAGCGCCCATTCGCCGGCCGTGCTGCACGTGCCGCTCGCCGTGTCCAGGGCGAGCGTGCCGAGCGGCGGGGTGCACAACCAGATGCTCGACTCGCCGACCGCCGCGTAGGCCCTGACCTCGCCGGACATACCGCCCATCCGCGCGGCGTACGGCGGCGGCGGCGGGACGGAGCGCCACCAGTACAAGTCCTCGCCACCGGGAACAAGCGCCTGGACGGTCGCTGCGTATTTCGATCGCTCGTCCTCGTCGCTGTCAGCGTCGACGCCCTCAGGCTTCCCCTCAATCAGGTACAGCTTATCGCCCGACGGCGACAGAGAAGGGCTCTGTCCTGAGCCCGCGCGGGCTGGGCAACACGTGGATGGAGCGCGAGGCGTCGTCGTACAGGACGGCGCGGCCGTCGGCTTCGTCCTCGTCGACGACGACGATCTTGTCCCTATTGCGGCCGAGGAGGGCGAACTGCGGCATCTCGGTGGAGTAGCAACGGAAGGTCGTGATGGGTGGAGGCAGTCGAGCGTCTTCCAACGGCCTCTCCATCACGGCCGCCTCCGACGTCGCCCTCGCAGCACCAGCTGCTGCTGCCGCTGCCGCCGCCGCCGCGCGCTCCGGCGAGTCCTTGGGGTAGAAAAGGCGGGACGGGTCCGTGCGGCGCAGCGTGGGGAGAATTGATTTTGACCCCCTCTGTTCGCTCGCCTTTGCTCTTAGACCCTCTTGTTGGCACGCCTCGCTCTGAACCCCTCCAGTTGCCTGATTTCCTGCTGATTGCCCCCTTTGCGTCATTATCTGTTCAACTAGAAAATAGTTAAAGAAAATTGGTCTTATTATATTTGGAATTGACTAATCTGCCCCGTGCAGTTTTCCTCAACGCGAGAGACAGAGAGGACCGACCGACCCGTTCGTTCTTTCCAGGGGGATAATTTGCTTCCAGCCATCAGAGCCGCTGCGGCCCGTCGCCCCTGGCTGCTTGGTCCGCCGGCCGCCACCCTCCATTCCTTCCTCCAGCCGAGCTTCTCCCCGTACGCCGCCCTCAATTGCTGCCCCAAGAAGGCGAAGGAGTTGTGCGTGGTGAGCCAGGAGTAGTCCTTGAACGGGAGGCCGGTGCTCTGCGTCGCCGGCAAGATGGAGGAGCGCGCGCGTGAGGGGGTCGACGGGGGTTGCGCGCCCACAGATGCTGGCCCCGCCGTGGCCGCAGACGGCGCAGTGCAGCCCCGAGGCGCAGGGGTCGGTGGCGGAGCACTCGTCGCCGGCGCCCGTGGCGACGAAGAGGAGGATGAGGAGGGCGAAGGCGAGCGGGCGAAGGGCGGCGGCCATGGCGTCGCTTGTCGCGGTGGCAGCTTCCAACCTGCAACATGGCGTCGATTTTGACCTGGCGATTTGAGTGCGAGGGGCTAGATATGTCTTATTCTTGTTTCTATTCGATGATTATGTACTAACACATTTGTTAACCATGCCAAAGGGGTTATCAGCAACATTTAGACAGAACTGGGGGGTTCAGAGCGAGGCGTGCCAACAAGGGGGTCTAAGAGCAAAGGCGAGCGAACAGAGGGGGTCAAATCAATTCTCCCTGCAGCGTGTACGAGCCGCGCTTGGGGGAGGCTTTGACCAGCATGTACAAATGAAACTGCACGAGGCATTGGCGGTTCATCGTCCACGGCGAGGTGAGTACCGGTCCTCTCGATCGATCCTAACTGAGAGGTAGGGTTTAGGCGTCTACCAAGAGCCAACAAATCACGTAAAAAAAAGTCAAAAAAATACCCGCAAAAAAAGTTCCTCCTCAAGAGAAAACAGTTCTACAAGTACTCCTTTTTTATGGATTCTACAAGTACGATCCTATATGGTACGTACTCCACTGCATTACTCATTTGAAAAAAATAAAATACTGAGTACCGCTACAGTGTTAAAAAGACAAAAGATGGTGAAATGAAGAAAGACTTATCATATGTAAATTTTTAATATTCGTGTTTTTTCTCTGCTGATGATGCGGATACCCATGATAGAGTACTATGAAATGGCCGGTTTTTTTTAGTTTAAAAGCATTCGATCATGCCGCCCGATTAGATAGAAAGAGTTATAATTACAGAGTCATTGCCGAATCAAAAGAGCTGGATACAAAGTTAATTCGCGAAGCCAGAATGTCGGTTGTTGCTAATCATACTACTAATGATAAACTTAATTCTCTATGGAATTTACAAATTGCTAGACACAATCTCAAAAAAGGAGGAAGTGGTGAATAGCACCCCTCTAGAATATATGGGAGAAACATATATATAGAAAATAGTGTTACAACTGGACTAAAGATAAACAAAATAATCATGTGGTTACTCTCACTGGTTCGGGGAAACCCAGGAAATTTAGGAAACATATAATAAGTCGTACGCAGTTCCTTAGACCGTCGCGGACATCTAGACGGGACTAAAGGTCCATTATTAAGTATAACAATATAGGTTTTGTTTGGAATTGTAGGGGGTTTGAATAATAAAATTTTGAGTACTTACATAAAGTTTGCAAAAAGGATTATGAGTTACTCCATGCATACCATAATCTAAGATGTTTTAACTATTCCAATAAGGACAACATAAAGATGCATATAAATGTACTTTAGTGCGTAGATTCACTCAATTTGCTTTGTATCCATATTAAAATACCTAAAACATCTTATATTATGGTATGGAGGGAGTAGATTTTATTTGGTTGCTTGAAACTAAGAAAAGTCAGTTTAAACCTAACTTCTTGAGAAAATAGACTAAATAATAGATATAGGTGCGAGTGGTTGCCATCTTTAGGGGGATCGGGTGGCACTTGTGTGGTATTAGTTCAGATAAATTTTACATTGCGTCCATTGCAACTAGTAGTTATAATTTGAATTTTCCTTGGTATTTACAAATGAAACTGCACGAGGCATTGGTGGTTGTTTATGGTGCTTCTCCCGAGGAAAATAAATTAAACATGGGTTACTCATTAAATTAGCACAAAATTGTGCTAATCAAACTGTACCATTGTGTGTGTTATAGTGGATTTTAATCTAACTACAAATGCTGGATAGAAAAACAAACAGAACACAAGATAAACTATATTTAGATGTTCAATTAAAGTATACTTGGTTGAATAATCAAGAGGTCCAACTTTAGAAAGATTAAATCGAGTTATGATTTCAAAAGAATTCGAAAATTTGTTAACTGGCACTATGCTAAAAATAGTACTAACAAGAGTAAAATTATCGGATCCTAATCTTTCGATTATGGATACACAGTAGAATGGCAACATAATGCGCAAATCTTCCAGGTTGAGAAACGTTGGCTGCATCACATACTATAGACCTTATAAAATCAGCATGGGAAACAATAGTTCCGTGCAAAAGTTCTTTGTGAAGTGGTGTAGAAACTGTAATTTGTCAACAAAAAAATATTCGAAAGGTTGGGGGTACAATACAACATTAGAGGTAAACAAATAGCGAAAGAAAAGAAATTTTCTCATGAAATCTTACTATATTAAGAGTTACATAAAAAGATAAGGCGAGCCATAAGAGGCAAGGAGTTGTCGCGCTCAAACGCAGAAAGGAGATGAGCCATTGTTGCATGTTTGCTAGGAGGCGTGACCGCGTGAGACTATAACTGGGCATGGGCAGCCCGGCCCGAGGCCCGGCCCGAAATTCTCGGGCTTGGGCCTGAATTCTAGGCCCGACGACCGCGATGGGCCAGGTCTGGGCCTTGCGTTTTGGCCATTTAGTTAACAAGCCCGACCCGATGGGCTTTCAGGCTTTTTGACAGGGCCGGTCCAAGCCTGGGCCTGAGTTTTCCGTGTCGGGCTTTTCCAGGCCTGGCCCGAAGCCCGGCCCGGCCCGACGTATGGCCAGGTATACCTGAGACACGCTATGGGAGTAGAGGAGGCTAGAGATGTAAGATAAGCAGAAGCTAGGGAGAGACGGTTGTATCAATCGATCGAATCGAATGATTCCAATCTTTTTCGAAACAAAATCAAGAAGTTTGTACAACATACAATTCCTTGCATTTCTTAACGAAAAAACATACGGAGTACATTTCTTCGAAAGGTATGAGGAAAAACTTTGTTCTCTTTTTACCTGAAAAAAAGAGAGAGATATAGCTGGCAGCAGACCACGCAGACGTCAGACTCCACGTTTCACTGACAGGTGAGTCCGGCGTCACCTCCCCCTCAATTTGTTTTGCCAAATGCGCGCACATCCTCGCGCGACTCCCGGGCCGGCCGTTTGTTCGTTCCCCGTCTTCCTCCCGCCCTCTCCTCCCACCGTCGCGGACCGACGGCGGCAGGTCGGCGGCGCGGCGGGGACCTCCGCCGTCACACCACCGACCACCGCGCTCGGCTCCCGTTGACCCGATCTGGTAGCCGACGCGACCGAGAGAGAGGGTTGGGTCTCTTCGATCCGGCGCGATTTGGCTGCAGACGGTGGGGGGTGCTTTCGGTTCTGGTCGAGGCGGGGGTCCGTCGGGGATGGGCAGCGCGTCCGTGTCCGGGGTGGTCTCGAGGAAGGTGCTGCCGGCGTGCGGCGGGCTCTGCTACTTCTGCCCCTCCCTGCGCGCCCGCTCCAGGCAGCCCGTCAAGCGCTACAAGAAGATCCTCGCCGAAATCTTCCCCGCCACGCAGGTCGAAATTTCGATACCTCCTCTCCGTAGCTCCCTCCACACTCGCAATCAGTTCCGTAGCACTGCGTACGAACATGAGGAAATGGGGCGAATTTGCTGATTGTATCCATGCCGTGCGTGTGGGCACAATGGAAATGCGATGCAGTGGCTAGCTGATGGTGCTCTATGGAAACATGACACGGTTTCTTGTGATTGCAGGACGAGCCGCCGAATGAAAGGAGGATCGGGAAGCTGTGCGACTATGTTGCTCGGAACTCTCACCGCGTGCCAAACGTACTGTGTTTGCTGCCTGACTTACTATCCCCCCTGGAACTGTACAACAAAAAAATTACAGCTACTAACAGACCTGCATTATCTTGCATTCTTACTATCTGTGCAGATCACAGAATACTTGGAGCAAAGGTGTTATAAGGAGCTGAGAAAAGAGCAGTATGGGTTTGTGAAAGTAGTCGTGCTCATATACCGCAGATTGTTGGTCTCTTGTAGAGACCAGATGTAAGTCATGTTCCCACTTTCGGTTTACGTTGTTGTAGTTTCATACCAAATCTGTTCCCTTCCACGAGAGCAGTTCATAAGTTGGGCTGTCAATTGAAGATAGTTAATGTGTCGCTAAGTTCTCTTCGAATGGTTGTAAAGTCTAAAACCTGTTTCGCTCAGTGCAGGCCATTACTAGCAAGCAGCTTGCTGAGCATCATATGCACCCTCTTGGATAACACGAGGCAGGATGATATGCGCATCATAGGGTGTGAAACCTTGTTTGATTTTGTTGTCAGTCAGGTATCCCTTGTGCATATCCAGCATTTGATGCCTTTATTTACTTTATAAATCTGCTTCAATCTATAAGCAGCTTCTGACTTCTGGGTTCATTCCAGGTGGATGGAACGTATCAGTTCAATATGGAAGAACTTGTCCCAAGACTCTGCGAACTGGCTCAAGTAGTCAAGGTGGAAGACAAGTCTAATGCACTCCGTGCATCAGCCCTTCAAGCCCTTTCAGCTGTGGTGTGTCCCCTGCATCATACTTTTTGTTGGAACACCCTGCGTGATATGATGAGTATTTGCTGTTGTACCGGTTTCTTCTGATGTTTTCTGAAAATCGTTCTGATAAGCATTATACTCTGTTCAAACAACAGTGAATGGGTTGCAAATTTGAAATCATGTTAACAATGTCAAGGTTTAGCGCTAATCAAACTTTCGGCGTTGTAATGCACGTCACATTTCGGTGGATCCATGATTTCACTTTCTAGCAGAAGTGATTGTACGTCTTGTAGCTCTATTTTCTCATCATTCTGCTAAATTGAGTAAGGAGCCCAATTAGAAATGTCTAGTTGTTTGCTACGACGAAATACACAATTCTTCAGGACATTTCATTGCATAACATAGGGTTATCCCTGAGAATTTAGTGACCTTCCCAAATAATAGTAACCTTCCGATTCTCCCCTTGTGTTTTCTAATTACAATTTATATACCTGTCATTTGCAAACTAATAGAACTAAATATCCCTCAACCCTCAATATTGACTATTCATTTTCTTGTCTTGAGCAGATCTGGTTTATGGGCGAGCTTTCTCATATCTCATCCGAGTTTGATAATGTGAGTATATGTATAGTTCTTGAATTGGTTTTTTTCTGTTATATGCATGCACGTCTTCTCAAATATTTCGACAATTATGATACTAGTATTTACTTCTATATATTTTGCTTAGATTACTGAATGTGATTATTTTCTTAAGCATACTGAGTTCTCTATTTTTGCAATCATGGCTTTTAAACAAAACTTCTAGGTTGTTCAAGTCGTATTGGAAAGCTATAGGCCTCAAAAGTTGATTAATGACAATAATGGCGCTGAAGCTCAAGGCAGTGGGTGGACGGAAGAAGTCCTTAAAGCAGAGGGTCGTGCCTCTCCCTCCCCTTCCCCATTTGCCATCTCTAGGATACCTTCTTGGAAGAGCATAGTTAGTGATAAGGGAGAAATTCAACTGCCTGTGTAATATAATCTTCTTTGAATTTCTGTTACTTCAGTTTATCATCACCTCATGTTTCCTGTGCTGTGTTTCTTAACGGACTCCTGTTTATCATCACCTCATGTTTCCTGTGCTGTGTTTCTTAACGGACTCCTGTGTTGCAGGAAGGATGCGAAGGATCCAAACTTTTGGTCAAGAATCTGTGTGCACAACATGGCCAAGCTATCCAGGGAGGCGACCACTTTCCGTCGGGTTATGGAGTCCCTATTTCGTCACTTTGATAATAACAATTCATGGTCATCCCTGAACACACTTGCTCTCTCTGTTTTATTGGACATGCAAATGTTGATGGAAAATTCAGGTGCTCCATTCGTTCCAGAACCTTTGGCATTGTACATGCAAGTGTTTGTTTATTTAATTTAACCAGCTTCTGCAGGGCAAAACATGAACCTCATGATATCAATATTGGTAAAGCATCTTGAACACAAGTCCATCTCGAAGCAACCAGAGATGCAACTCAGCATCGTGGAGGTGATAGCTGCCCTTGCAGAGCAATCAAGAGCTCAGGCTTCAGCAGCAACCATAGGTGCTATAAGTGACCTTGTGAGACATATGAAAAAGACATTGCATGTTGCTGTTGGCAGCAGAGATTTGGAGGTGGTAAAGTGGAATGACAAACTTCGGAAGGCTGTTGACGACTGCATAATCCAGCTGTCAAAGAAGGTCCTTTTCTCTCGAACTGAAACTTTTGTGTGGCATGCTACTTTCTTCTATTTACTTTTATTCTTTGCAAGTCAACCAGAAGCTTCTGAGTGTGGTTTGCATAATATCATTATGGTTAATTCAAATTAAGCTCGTCACCATCATGGGGCCTACAACTAATTGTCTGGTGTTATTGATCAGGTAGGTGATGCTGGACCTGTCCTTGACATGATGTCTGTGATGTTAGAGAACATCTCGCGAACTCCTCTTATTGCTATAGCAACTACATCTGCAGTTTATCGCACAGCCCAAATAATTGCTTCTATTCCGAATTTGTCGTATAAGAATAAGGTATGCTATCCTAACCCAGAAATGCAAATTTTCTCTAACTTTCCTTAGTAGCCATAGTTTGTTTTGGAAACTTAGCAATACTTGTGTTTTGAAAACTGATTATCCATCATAACTTTCAGGTATTTCCAGAAGTGCTGTTTCACCAATTATTGTTAGCGATGGTTCACCCTGACTATGAAACTCGTGTTGCTGCACACCGTATATTTTCTGTTGTCCTTGTCCCATCTTCCGTTTCTCCCTTTCCTCATTCACAATCCCCAGATCAGCGTAAGAAGCAGGAAATTCAGAGGACACTCTCAAGGGCTGTCTCTGTCTTCTCATCTTCAGCTGCTTTGTTTGATAAGTTGAGGAGGGACAAAAGCTCCTTCAGAGAAAATACACAGGACGGTAACAGGAACAGAGTTCTATATGGTATTGGTGACGAAACTGCTTCACCCAAGGACTTCTCGGGTTCACAAAGCCGCAGACACAACTTCAGAGTTCCTAATTTATCTATTAAAAGGGTTTCTTCCTCATCTATGCGATCTTCTTCTGCGTCCCTGAAGGAAGGTCAAAATTCCTCAACTGAGTCATGCAGTGAAATGGTATGTTCTGTCGTGTGCAACCTGATTCCATTCTTGTCTTCACTATTAACATATGAGCAAATCCTTTACTATGGTTCAGATCCTTCTAACTACGTTTCTTATACTTTTAGGAACGGACTTTCTTAAGACTAAGCAGTCACCAGGCCACACTTTTGCTATCATCCATTTGGGCCCAAGCGATTTCTCCTAAAAATTATCCTCAAAACTATGAAGCTATTGCTCATACTTATAGTTTGCTTCTACTGTTTTCTGGGTCGAAGGTACTTAACTGCCATCTTTTAGTTCTCAATTTTTGGTAGTCTGATATTTATGTCTCATTTGTAATGCTCTTTACACATTATTGACACTCCCTCTGCGGTCTGTTTGGAATAAATATCACTTTATTTTCTCCTTTGCTCCTTCAGATAGCAATCTTTGAGGCTCTTGCTCCCAGTTTTCAGGTTGCATTTTCTTTAATGACACGTTCACTCCGAGAAACAGGTAAGGTGGTTAAATTACTGAAACCAGTATCTGTGGTAAAAGAAACAGAAGTTCTATTTTCATATTACAAACAAAACTATGCACCATATGCTTAGAGGTTATGGAAGTACCAATTGGTTTTAATTCATTCATAATTACGTAACCAGTTTGCTCTTGCTTGTGTTCTTTAGATTCGCTGGCACCATCTCGTCGTCGGTCCTTGTTTACTCTGGCTACTTCCATGATCATTTTATCTTCAAGAGCTTTCAATATGGCACCTCTTATCCCAATTTGCAAATCTATGCTCAATGAAAGAACAGTATGTGTCTCATTAAATTCCTTCATATCTTGTTTATGGTATAGTTTTCTTGCTTTTGAACAAACTGTTGAAGGGGCATTTAGTAGTGCATGCACCGAAACCAATTGCAGACTACATGATGCCCATTGGAAAATTTTACTTGTACTACCTCTGCTCCTTAATATTAAACGTTGAACTGCCAAAACGTCTTATATTAAGGAACGGAGGTACTAATATTTTTCTTGGAGGCATTATTGTTGCCTTGATGTATTCTCTCCTTTTCTGAACTTAATCTGTGTTACTTCTTTGTAGGTGGATCCCTTCCTTCATTTAGTACATGAGAGCAAACTTCAGGCTGTAAAAGACTACTCAGAAGATCCATCAAAGACCTATGGATCACCAGAGGATGATGCTAATGCGTTGAAGTTTCTTTCAGCAGTAAACTTAGCAGGGAGCCATTCACGAGAATTCATGGCCTCCACGATCTTGAACAGTATAACAGATTTGCCAGATGTAATATTCCATTCGTTCTTCTTATGCGCATGTTATATTGTTCTGACTGAATTCCATGCACCATACGACTGATGACTGACCATTTCCAATTTTCTCAGACGGAGTTAGAAAGTATAAGAAGTCAACTGCTAAGTGACTTCTGTCCTGATGAAATGTGTCCAACGAGTGCTCAATTTTTTGAAGCACCTAGCAAAAATCCACGGTCAGTGTCGGATGATGATTTCTTCCATCAAGAGGTATGTAGATTTTACAAAATATATCTCATTTTATTCTGCCGTTCTAAAGTACCTGGAAACTTCAAGCAGGCTCCGCTTATCGATATGGCTAATGAAATCTCCACGGAAGTCTATGAAGCTACACCAACGAGTACAGACATGTCTTTGCCCACAAATCTTTTGGGCATCGATGAGCTTCTAGAAACAGTATGTTCTTGCACCCAGAAACCATCACTCTCCCCATTTCCCCTCTTCTATATGACTAGTAAATAGAATTTTTCGTCTTCTCTTTCTGTTGCTTCTACCATCTTCAAGTACTTGAAGAGTGAAGATTTGGGCTGTAAGGACAAGATATGCTTGCCTGCCAAAATTGTGCTGTCAATTCACACTGATGTCTCTGCATTCTACAGGTCAGCGCTGGCACTTCATCTCAGGCGGAAAGGTACTCAGTATCAACGGCTCCTGACATGCCATTCAAGGAAATAACTAGTCAGTGTGAGGCTCTCTCTGTGGGAAAACAGCAGAAGATGTCTGCATTCATGAGCTTCAAACACAGTTGGCAAGCGGCTATTCCAGAAAACAACCAGATCAACTATCCGGAAGTGGCCCATACCTCCAACGAGCAGGTGCGTGAGGCAGAACAATGTACTTTTGCTTTCGGGGTCATCTGTTTTGCCTTCCCAAATCACGACGGATCTATCGTGCCTAAAATACTAAATACAAAGTTGTCAAGTAGAAAAAAAGAGTAATCTTGTTCCAGATAAGGCAACGTGAACCGGAACAGTGCATTGCAAAAAAAGGCGAGAACCGGAACACTGTTGCTCTCCCGGAAATAGGCATACATATGCCAGCTTTTGTTAGAAATCATGAAATTAATAATGGATCATGAATTCATGAGTTGGTGATACTGTGCTTGTAGAACACAAACCCTTTCCTCCAGGAAAACAACCCAAGTGACGGTGTCGCGCAGGCCGCGGATGACCTGCAGCAACAACATTTGCTGAAGCTGCCAGCATCAAGCCCGTATGATAACTTCCTGAAAGCCGCAGGCTGTTGATGCTCCAGCACAGGAAACCCTGATGTGCGATACCGAAGATCGTCCAGTTGGAGAATACCATCTGAAGCTATTGTGTTTTCCAATGTATGCCTCTTCGCGAGTATTTGTCTCTGTATATGTGTGCTGTATAATTGTAATGTAACACTTTCCTGTAATGTGCTTCTGTATAGTAGTTTGTTGTGTCGTTCCGTGCACTCTGCGGGCTTCCAAGAAGTCTGGCATCAGTCGTGTTAGCCAAGTAGTGATTGAACACGGTTTGGCCTGGGTCAGCCTGGCGTTGCTCTGTTTGTTACACTGTGTTTGTTGCGAAAAAACAGGACAGGGGCAATTCATTGGACATGTCCATGATCTACCATCATTCTTGAAGCTATTGCAGATCAGAAATTGGACATGTATCTACCATCATTCTTGAAGCTATTGCAGATCAGAAATTGGACATGTCCATGATCTACCATCATTCTCGTGGATGTCTCTGTGTTTTGTGGCTAGTCTTCTCTACATATGCTCGTGCAGTGGTTGGCTTCGTGCCTGATATACTGGTAGAAAACTGGCCTATGGTCCTGGTTCGGTTGGGTCATCCGTCCCGGTTCCCGAACCGGGACCAGCCAATCGGGACGAATGCTGGTCCCGGTTCAGACACGAACCGGGACCAATGGGGCTCCACGTGGCCAGTTCTGGCTGGGCGTGGGGGAGACTCATTGGTCCGGTTCGTGTGTTACGAACCGGGACCAATGAGTGCTTTTTTTTTTGTATTTAGGGTCTCCCTCTCGCCGGTGCCCCCTCTCCCTCTCGCGGTGCCTCCGTCGTCTCCCCCTTCTTCGCATCGCCGACGTGCTCTCCATCGTTTCCGTACGCATATTATACGCTCTACTATATACACAGTACACGTTGATGCATATATAATTAATATTCGATCTCTTGCGAGAATACAACTATTTAATTACATGGAGATAGATCACATATGTAGTTCATCGTCCGCAGCATAATGTTCTCCCCTTTCATCGATGACCTCCCTAAGCAGAAATCCCGCCAATTCCTCTTGAATTGCTCGTATGCGCTGTTCTGGGTCGAGCTTCTCCCGCATTTTGCTCAAAGAAGTTGTTCTCCGCTCAGAGGTCAACTCGCGAATGAACTCGCAAACGTAGAATCCACATAAATTACTCCCCGGTGGCTGCTGCGGACTTTTCACCGATATAAAGTTAGCTCATCTTTGAATGGACCTTCTACATTCTGTTTGAATAGTGTCCAACACCTGCTTTGGCCAAAAAAATGAACAAAGGAGTTATTAATTACTTGATATCAGGAAACGAACGAAAGAGGCCGATATAATGCGATAATGATTGAAATTACTTATTGAGCATTTCTTTCATTTCGGTCCACGTCGCTTGGTCCCAACTTAATGAGTCGTACTTCAACTATGGACTTGTCAACTTGAATGCTTAGCAGAATCCAGTGGAACCTGCGGACGTTTACATAAAGCAGACATGCATAGCTCATCAATTACACTTAACATCGAGAAAGCCAAATAAAAATATGTACAAGACAGAAACACTCACTTGAAGTTGTAAGGAAATAGTATTTCCGTACAGAAGTTTTGCTTGATTAAAAAGGTGGTCAGGTCAACGTAATGTTCATTAACGATATATGGGTCAACGAACCCAACCTCATAATGTCTAGATGCTTTGCATTCCATCATCTTCATTCTACATAATAGCGTACAAAAGGATATATATATAGTCAGGATAATATAATACAGGCAATGAACGAGCTGAGCTAGAGACTTAATTACGAAAATAAATCACTTACAGACAATAGCAACTGAGGATAGATTTGTCGAGGGCGCGCTGATTGAATAACTGAAACAGTTCAGTCATTTGAACCTGTATACGTAAGGTTTGAAGAAATGCTCCACTCGAACGTCCACCGCAATCCACTCCTTCGCGCCCTTCTTTGATGTGTGCACCATGTACCAGTGTGCAGATTTCGCATATGTGTTGATAGACGCGTGAGCTCCTCATTACTGACCATAGACTCCCCTGTGACATATTTCCGTGCTATCTCTAACATTGGCTGATCTTCATAGCCTAAAAGTTGACCAAGAGTCATACCCATGGCGATAGCATTTTCCATGGCCTGCGATACAGTGATACCCTGTTCTCTAGCAGCAGTATGGCTCTGGGGTCCAATAATTGCAGGTCCTTATCCATATCGGCTCTGAAGTCCTTGTCGATATCGGAACACACTATGAGCGGGGGGACCGATTGATTTTTCTGCTGTCCGAGCTGGGCAATTTGTTTCCCGCTTTTTGCACTTCTTTCCTTGTCCTGCTCAGACTGGGCACGTGCTAGCTTACTAAGTTCACGACCATAGTCAGATTGCAGATTCATCGATATTTGGGATGGCTGCGCAAGGAAGGACTTTCTCCACTTTTTGGATTTTTCATCGTATACCGGCTTCTGCTCGGGCTTTTTTGGTGCAAAAAAAGCCTTATTGTAGGCAGCCACCTCCGCGGCGTTTTCCGCTACAGTCCTGTCATAAGGTCTAATGGGAAGATTCTTATGAGGTACTGTTGGGAGGGGCGACCTTTTACGTTTCGGTGATCGCTTACCCCTCATAGTACGAGCGGTGGGCGGAACGGCTGACGCGGCGGCGGAGACGGCTGCGCTGGAGACTGGTGAGGCGGTGAAGAGGACTGTTGCGCTGGAGAATGCTGAGGCGGTGAAGAGGACTGTTGCGCTGGAGACTGGTGAGGAGTCGATGGCCTTGGCTGCCAGTTCGGAAGCACGATGAATTCCTTTGGCCATAGAATGGTCGCTTTCTTGGCTTCTCCAAGTTCAAGCACCTCCCCATCTTCACCTGCAGGGTGTTGCAGCTTCAGCTCCTCATAATCTTTCATCACTTCATCCACCGCGACAACAGCGTAGCCATTTGGAACCGGAGAGAAATGGTAAGTTGGATTAGGTCCAATTGGTACGACATAGCCGACCGCCACCTTCACGGTTAAGTTAAAAACTTTCACATGCATCTCACAAGGTGTGCTCTCCGTGATATCATCCACTGGGTAGCGACGAAGTGGAGCCACCGTCACTGCATCATCAGTACCATCCTGGAGCTCCGTGGAAGCCACGCTGCTTTTCCGATTCGATGGGCCGCCGGTACCATCGCATGCAGCTTCTACCATGTGCCGCTGAGATTGGCCGCTAGTACCTTGCTGGCTAAGTGCGGCAATTTGATCCTTCTGCCGCTTTAATTCTTCTTCTATATTACAGCCGGTCTGCAGCAGCGCGTGCTTCCATTGCCTCCCTTTCCTTTCTCCTCTGATGGCTTCTATCAGGAAATTTCTTCCTGTGCTCGGGAATCGCAATTGTCTTGGGCTTGGAGCCAGGTACGCCTCGTAACCGTCCGTCGTGTTCCTTATTCCCAAGGGCGCGTGTGAGCTCGTCATCCTCTCTATCGGGAATGAACCGTCCCTCTGCAACATCCTTTACTGCATTTCTAATTTCTTGGATGGGTAGTAGGGGATTATCTTTGTGTCTTCTGTTATATATGCACTTCCCTTCTGCGTCCAACGTGCCCCCATGCCCGTAAAACCAATTTCTTGCCCGTTCGATCCACTTGAGTGGCTCTGGAGTGATCCCTTTAGCCAGCAGGTCCGCCTCAAGTTTCTCCCACTTAGGCATGCTAAAAGCGTAGCCACCAGCCCCATAGTATGGTGGTAGATCTTTTTAGCAGCATTTGCCTTATTTTTTGCAGACTTTTCCTGAGCTTCCTCCGATTTCTTGTACGCCACAAATTCTTCCCAGTAGTCCCTTATCTTCTCATACCCTTTATCGAAGTCCGGAGTCTTATTTTTCTGGACAAACTCGATGTTCAATCTTTTCTTCCAGTTCTTGAATAGCTCGGCCATCTTCTTAAAGCCCAGTCCCTGACTTTTTGCTCCATGTTTTTCCGGGCAATCTTTTCTGCCTCATTTGGATCCTCCTCATCTGGATCCACCTCTGGCGCCAGGGTGAAATTAAGCATGAGCTTTCTCCAAAGTCTTTCTTTGCCCTCATCGCCGACATATCTTACTCCTCCCTCCTTTGGCTGATGCCATTCTCGAACGGTGATCGGGATGTAGTCCCTAACAAGAACTCCGCATTGCTTTACCATTTTATTTTTAACACCAGGGGGAGCAGTCGGTGTGCCGTCTTCAGCGACTTTTTCGATCCTGTACCTTTCTTGGTCGCCCAACGTTTTGGTTGGGCCTCGTTTTGTCCTTACAGAATTTGCTCGATCCGGAGGGCTAAAAGAAGAAAGAGCGTTAATATATGTATATAGACAACAGAGGCTTAATTAATACAATCTTCGGCTTCATTAATATATGTATATGCACCTCGCCGGAGTTTGCAACATTTAATGTTCCACCGGAGCCTTCGGCTTCTCCCTCGCCGGCTTCTCCCCCACCTCAGCCGTCGGGTTCTACCTCACCGGAGCCGTCTCTTCGGTTGAGAGACTCATCTCCCTCACCGGAGTTGTTCAGAAACTGCGAGGTGACATCGCCAACATCTTCCGGCCCGCGGATTATATCCTCGAGGATGTTTTCCTGATTTTCGTCTCGTTCCATAGTTTCTGCAAATTAAGAACAATGCACAAAACTTTAGTTGGGTAACTTTGCATACAAATGTGAATCGGATATGTGAATGCAAATGTGAATACAAAGTTAAATTTGCTAATTTTGCTAACACATAAATTTTGCTAACACTTTAAATATTCTTAAACAAGCTATTTCTTAATTTTTCCTAACACAGTACTAACAATTCCTAACACAATTTTTTTTCCTAACACAATTTTTTCCTAACACAGTACTAACAATTACTAACACAATTTTTTTCCTGACACAATTTTTTTCCTAACACAGTACTAACAATTCCTAACACAATTTTTTTTCCTAACACAAATTTTTTTCCCTAACACAAAAAATCATAAGTGTTTGAATTCTAAACCTAAGCAAAAAATCCTTTTAGGTTTGAATTTCTAAACCTAAGCATTTGTGTACAATTTTACATCACAAAAAATCCTAAATGTTTTCCCTAATGCAGCAAGTAATTCACTATATACATCACACTAAAATTCTAACCTACAATTTTAATCTAATTACTTCTAACCTAACAATTTCTATATACATCACAATTGCTACAATTTTAATCTAATTACTTCTAACCTAGTAGAATGCAGCAAGTAATTCACTATATATACATCACACTAAAATTCTAACCTACAATTTTAATCTAATTACTTCTAACCTACAATTTTAATTTAATCTAATTACTTTTAATCTATAATTTTAATCTCCAACCGCACATTCAGTAAATCAACCAGTGCAGCGGGGCTGGGCGGCGGTGGTCGAGCAGGAGGAGCGCAGAGGAGCTCACCGGGGCGGCCGAGGTCGAGCAGGAGGCGCAGAGGAGCTCGCCGGGGCGGCCGAGGTCGAGCGAGGCGACGGTGGTCGAGTGGGAGGCGCGGCGGCGGCTCCGCGGCCGGTCAATCCGCGCGGCCGAAAAGGTGGAGGGCCGGGCCGCGCCGGAGCAGGGTGGCGGCAGAGGTGGAGGGCGGGGCCGCGTTTTTCGCCGGAGCAGGGCTTCGCCAGAGTCTCGTCCGGGAACTGCGCCAGATGTGGAAGAAGAGGAAAGGAGTGAGGCGTTATAAAGAAAAGGCCTTTGGTCCCGGTTGTTCTTACCAACCGGGACGAAAGGGTCTTTGGTCCCGGTTGGTAAGAACAACCGGGACCAAATGTCAAATTTTGGGCCGCTTGAACTTCGCGCAATTTTGGGCCGCTTTTCGTCCCGGTTGGTAATAACAACCGGGACCAAAGGCCTTTTAAATGGGCTTTTCGAATTTTTTTTGTTTTCTTTTATATAATTTCCAGGAAATGATTTAAACTTGTAAAATCAATAACTTTTAATCTGTTTATCAGAAAATTATGATTAATATATCAAAATGCTAAGAAAAATGAACCTCATCTATTTATATGTCTATTATTATAAATCCAAATAATACAATAATATGTTTATTATTATCAGAAAAAATAAGGAATCTGAATATATCATCCATACATCTGTTTGCATCATGTATCAACTGTGCCATTTTCAATTCAAAAATGCATTAACTCATATCTTTTGCATACTTTATTATTGTCATTTTCAATTTGAATCTCACTGAACTTTCAAACTATTAACCATTTTGACATTTTGAATTAAAAAATGCATTAACTTTTATCTTTTGCATAACTAACTCAAAACCAGAATACTTATTCAGATGCTAAAGATCATTAGTTGGAAATACAGAGATAAATAATACATTTTACACGATCGTCGTCGTAGATAGACAAACATTTTACACGATCGTCGTCATACATAGACGAACCATTTGTCCTAACCAACGATGTGGCTCAGGTTAGTCATACTCCTGCCTAGGCCTATAATACTCGTCCTCGTAGTCGTCGTAGTCGCCGCCGTCGTCGTCGCTGTCGTCGGGCGGCGCTCACCTGGACTGGAATCGAGGGTAGCGCAGGCGGGGTTATCGCCGGCCGTGATGTAGTTCATGACGCTCTGGAGAGTCCGGCCGCTCCACCACAGCCGACGGCCGGCCTCGTTGAAGTTCGAAGGAGGCGGGCCGTCCTCCTCGTACCTGGCGAGCGCCCTCTCACGCCGATTGATGAAGAAGGCGTCCCAAGTCGGGCGGTAGTCGGGATGCCAGCGGGATCCATCCGCTGTGCCGGAGTGAGCTCGAGGTAGTAGTGGTTCGTGATGGCCGCCCGCGCGCCAAACCTTGAGGGACAGGAGGGACCGGCACGCCTCCGGTGCTCAGCCTCCAGCCGGCGGGGACGTCGTAGCCGGGCGGGCAGGGGTAGTTCGAGGCGCAAAGCGCCTCCGCCTCCGAGTAGGTTAGAGTGGGTACGGTTGAAGCCATGGGAGAGTGATGAGGTTGCAGATATGAGTTTAGATGTGCTATGCCAATGGAGGCCATGCATGACTACATATATATAGTGAGAATCCCACCAATAAGGAAGAAGCACACGGATCGTGTGTTTCTTTCGAGCGCTTGTGAGCCGTTGGATCATGGGTGTGTTTCTTTTGAAGGCTTGTGAGCTGTTGGATATCACTTTGTACAGCTGGTCTACCTTTATCCCGTCTCCCTTCATGTTGACCCAACTGCACCGAAACAAAGGGACCTTAAAAGTAGGTCCATAGTCAAGTTCCCATATCTCCTCTATGTAACCATAGTATGTGTCCTTTTGCCCATTCTCGTCTGTTGCATCAAAGCGGACACCACTGTTTTGGTTGGTGCTCTTTTTATCTTGGGCGATCGTGTAAAATGTATTCCCATTTATCTCGTACCCTTGGAAATTCAATACAGTCGAAGATGGTGACGCGGCCAACAAGTAGAGCTGATCTCCGACAGTGGTGTCATTCATGAGCTGTAATCGCAACCAACTGCCGAAAGTCTCCATGTGTTTTTCTTTAATCCAGGAGTCATCCTCCCCGGGTTCTTGGAGCGTACATAATTCTTGTGTTCCTCGATATACGGAGCCACGAAGGTGGAACTTTGTAGAACTGTGTAGTGTGCTTGAGTTAAAGAATGCCCGTCCCTACATATCAGTGCTTTCTTTCCTAGCGTGCCTTTTCCACTCAGTCTCCCCTCATGCCGCGATTCAGGAACACCAATCGGCTTAAGGTCAGGAATAAAGTCAACACAGAACTCAATGACCTCCTCTGTTCCATAGCCCTTTGAGATGCTTCCTTCTGGCCTAGCACGGTTATGAACATATTTCTTCAAGACTCCCATGAACCTCTCGAAGGGGAACATATTGTGTAGAAATACAGGACCGAGAATGGCAATCTCGTCGACTAGGTGAACCAGGAGATGCGTCATAATATTGAAGAATGATGGGGGGAACACCAACTCGAAGCTGACAAGACATTGGACCACAGCCTTCTGTAAACTTGGTAGAGTTACTGGATCGATGACCTTCTGAGATATTGCATTGAGGAATGCACATAGCTTCACAATGGGTACTCGAACATTTTCCGGTAGAAGCCCCCTCAATGCAACCGGAAGCAACTGCGTCATAATCACGTGGCAATCATGAGACTTCAGGTTCTGGAATTTTTTCTCTGCCATATTTATTATTCCCTTTATATTTGACGAGAAGCCAGCCGGGACCTTGATACTGCTCAGGCATTCAAAAAAGATTTCCTTCTCTGCTTTGGTAAGAGCGTAGCTGCTTAAGTATTGACGCCCTTTATCCGTCTGCTTGTTGTATGGGTCTTTCATACGTTGCTGGTCCTCCCGTGCTTCTGGTGTATCTTTTGTCTTCCCATACACGCCCAGGAAGCCTAGCAGGTTCACGCAAAGATTCTTCGTCACGTGCATCACGTCGATTGAAGACCGGACCTCTAGGACTTTCCAATAGGGTAGCTCCCAAAATATAGATTTCTTCTTCCATATGGGTACGTGGTTGTCAGCGTCATTCGGAACAGATAGACTGCCAGGACCCTTTCCAAAGATTACTTCTAAATCCTTGACCATGTCATATATAACATCACCATCAGGGAGGTTAGGCTTCTTCCGGCGATCTGCCTCACCGTTGAAATGCTTGCCTTTCTTTCTTACGGCATGACTGTTCGGAAGAAATCGACGATGCCCCAGGTACACGTTCTTGTTTCCCAAATGTATACTTTCAGTCTTATCTAAACAGTGCGTGCATGCATTGTATCCCTTGTTTGACTGTCCTGAAATGTTACTAAGAGCAGGCCAATCATTGATGGTTACGAACAACAACGCTCGTAGGTCAAATTCCTGTTGTTTGTGCTCATCCCACACACGTACACCTGGTTCGGACCACAACTGCAAAAGTTCATCAACTAATGGCCTTAGGTACACATCAATGTCGTTGCCGGGTTGCTTCGGGCCTTGGATGAGCACTGGCATCATAATGAACTTCGCTTCATGCACAACCAAGGAGGAAGGTTGTAGATACATAGAGTCACGGGCCAAGTGCTATGACTGGAGCTCTGCTCCCCAAAAGGATTAAAGCCATCTGTACTTAGACCAAATCTTAAGTTCCTTGCGTCATCTGAAAATGTCGGGAACTCTCTGTCGATTTTTCTCCACTGGGACCCATCGGCGGGGTGTCTCAACTTCCCGTCTTTCTTACGCTCTTCTTTGTGCCATCGCAACAACCTGGCATGCTCTTTGTTTCTGAACAGACGTTTCAACCGTGGTATTATAGGAGCATACCACATCACCTTAGCAGGAACCCTCTTCCGGGGGGGCTCGTCATCGCACTCAACATCACCAGGGTCATCTTGTCTGATCTTGTACCGCAGTGCATTGCATACCGGGCATTTATCCATATTCTCGTACTCCTCACCGCGGTACAGGATGCAGTCATTAATGCATGCATGTATCTTCTGCACATCTAATCCTAGAGGGCAGATAGCCTTCTTTGCTTCGTATGTAGTCTCGGGCAATTCGTTATCCTTTGGAAGCTTCGGCTTCATTATTTTCAGTAACTTCTCAAATCCCTTGTCAGAACAACCAGTCTCTGCCTTCCATTTCAGCAGTTCCAGTGTGGTACCGAGCTTTGTGCTGCCATCTTCGCAATTTGGGTACAGCAACTTTTTGTGATCCTCTAGCATGGCCTCCAACTTTAGCTTCTCCTTTTCTGTATCGCATTCTCGCTTTGCATCAGAAATGACCCCACCAAGACCATCAGCGGGCTCATCTGATGCCCGATGTTCACCTCCTTCTTCTTCAACGTCTTCCATTACAGTATCACCGCATTCCTCAGGGAACATAGGATAGTTGTCATCATCCTCCTCTTCTTCATTGTCTTCCATCCTAACCCCTCTTTCTCCGTGCTTGGTCCAACAATTATAGCTGGGCATGAAACCTCTCCGAATCACGTGGTCTTGAATGGTTCTCGGGTCAGAGTACTCCCTGACGTTCCGACACTTCTCACATGGACAAGGCATAAAATTATCCACTTTGTTTGCCTCAGCCACTTCGAGAAATTTATGCAGGCCTGCAATAAACTCGGAACTGCGTCGTTCGCCGTACATCCATCTGCATCATATAATTAAGTTTATCAAATACCATTACAATAACATCTTGAATAGTGAAATGACCACCGTACATCGACACGTGCAATATTTCTGTATCAATTACAGATGAAAAGGATAAAGTTGCTAACCTCGGCCGAGGATATCATCTTGTGTGAACTTAAGTGTGGCTCGGGCATTTCATCGAACACATCTTGTGCGTGGCAAAGGAAAAAAAACTAGCACCCACTTCCCACCAATCCAACCAGAAAAAAAAAGAGGAGAGAAGAGAGGGGGTGGGTTATTTATAGGCAGGGGAGGGGTATTGGTCCCGGTTCGTGCCACGAACCGGGACCAAAGCTCCGCGGCACGCCACGTGTCCTGCACCGGAGCATTGGTCCCGGTTCGTGCCCAACCAAACCGGGACCAATGCTCCACGGACCCCTGGCAGCTCGAACCGGGCATTGGTCCCGGTTTTTCTCTGAACCGGGATTAATGGCTTCATCGGCTCTGGACGAAAGGTGGTTTTTCTACTAGTATCCTTTCGGCGGCCTGGTCCTGGTCCTTCCTCTGCTCTAGGGAGAGCGTCCCCATGATCGATGGTTCGGCGCACTTCGAGCCGGGCGAGGGGGCAGGGTCCCTCTTCGATCATGGAGGAGGATGGTCAGGTGAAGCCGTGAAGGTTCACCATCCTAGAGCAGACAAAGGTTTCACCCCTCTCGAAAATGGTTGTATGCGTCGCTCCCATGGTGCTTTTTTTTGCGCGGAGAGCATCGACAACTACTTGTTGGTTTTCTCTTGTTTATCTTGGTGTAGCTCGTGGTGTTGTAATGTATCTGCCGCTTGTGGTGGCCTCCTATACTCCTGGCCGGTTATTGGCTTCGTTAATTTAAAATTGGGCCTCGTCTCGAGCCTCCCATCTAATCTACGTTCATTCTTGAAGCTATTGCAGATCAGAAACTATGAATTAGGCACACGTACTTTGGTAGTCATAGGTCTTGCGATGATATCAATTTATTGCACTGCTCAACACTCTTTCCTAGGCTAGACCGTGGAGAGGCACCTTCTGTTGAGTCTCAGCTCAATGCAAGTACACAATGGAATATTATCTTTATTGTGTGGATCGGATCTACCACCTGTGGCCTGTGGGCAACATTAGTGAAGCCAATAAGGTACCAAAAAAGTTCTCTATACCACTATGAAATCTATTGTCAGGAAAGATGTGGATCGGCATTTGGGTTGTTGCAATTTCTCTTTGGAATTTTGCGAAGACCGGCTACGTTCTTCTTTTTTTTTTTTTGAAATTTACCCACATATATTAGGTCAGCAAGCCGCCTCATTAAAACCCTGCCAGTCCCTTTCGGTACCCTGGTTAGGGAAAGAGTGCGTCTGAAACTTGCCGCCTTTAAGCATTAACCACAGTTACATCATCCGCTAGGGTGCTTACAAGATAGTCGGGAGGGTCCTCATGCCAAACAACCGACATAGAACCCTCCACATGTCTAGCTAACAAATGAGCAGCCCTATTAGCCTCTCTAGGGCTATGATCAAATACTACAGTAGCAAAGTTGCGACACATGAAAGTACAGTCTTCAAAAATCGCCGCTGCTGGGCCTAGAGAATTCCCGCCATTTCGCATCACATCAATTACCTCCATGCTGTCGGAATTCACTTCAATTCTATTGCAACCAATCTGACCAGCAAGGATCAGGCCGTCCCTAAGCGCATGTGCCTCAGCCGTCGAAGCATCAGAGACAAAAGGCAAGCCACGACAGCTAGCAGACATGAAGAAGCCCTTGTCATCCCGTATGATTGCACCTGTGCTACCTGTACCTGTATCAACATCGAAGCTAGCATCAACATTAAGTTTAACAAAATCTGATTTAGGTTTCGTCCATCCATGGCGTTGAATGCCAACTTTTTTCTTTTTTGCTCTCGTGTAGTTCAAAACGAGTGTTGAAATCGCATGTGCAGTTCGCGCCGGTGTCTGCACCGCCTCGCCATGTGTCGCCTTTCTACGCTCCCACCAGATATACCAAACTGCTACTGCCACCAAATCATTGCGCTCCACGTGTTCCAGGAGAGGCGCTTTGGCAGTTCGATCTCGGAGAAGAGCCTCCAGTGCCGATCGGCCCTCCACCTCGACGTCGCATACCCGGGCAATTATGTCCTCCATTCCAAGCAGCTTCTAGATATCCCTCACTCTTGGACAGTTGAAGAACGCATGACGTATGCTCTCACACTCCAGATTGCACAGTATACATTGGGAACTAGGTTGCATATGTCTATTGGCCAAAACTCCATTGCACGGAATAGCTCCCAGGAGAGATCTCCAGCAATGTATTTTAATTTTTGCTGGAACGTTTATGGACCATAACGTTTTCCATATTGGGAGCATGGATGAAGAACCATAGCCGCCGGTCCTCCTCAATTTCCGACCATGTTGGTGCTCCCATTCCATATGATAACAAGAGCGCACCGAAAAAACTCCAGATTTAGTATAATGCCATCCAATAAAATCCTCCATCATGTTGCGAGCCAGGGAATGTTCAGAATTCGTTGAGCATCAATAGACCAGAATGTTTCTCTAATCAGTTGTTCATCCCATGTCTCGGTGTCCACATTTATTAGTTCAGATACCTTTGTAAGGAGGATGTTGCCCCTCCTAGTCGCCACCTTTCTGTTCGGGCTAGACGGTAACCAAGGATCATTCCAAATATCGATTTGGGAACCATCTCCCACACGCCACATATGGCCACGCTTGAAGGTCTGAATACCAGCCCAAATGCTCTGCCACGTATAGGAGCTCCCTTTTTTAAGTGTACAATTTAGGAGATCACCTGAAGGAAAGTATTTAGCACGGAGGACAGACGCACATAGAGAATCTGGTTCAGCAATAAGTCTCCAACACTGTTTCGCTAACATTGCAAGGTTAAAACATTGCAAATCCCGGAACCCCATACCTCCTTGTCCTTTGGGAACACACATTTTCCACCACGCAAACCAATGCATATGTTTTTGTTGCTCATCATCTCCCCACCAGAACTGGGACATTGCAGATATAATCCCTTTGATAATCTGTTTGGGTAGCTTGAAGACCGACATAGCATAAGCAGGTATAGCCTGAATGATGGCTTTAAGTAACACTTCCTTCCCTCCAAAAGACATATTTTTCTCCTTCCAACCACTCAACAATTTGCAAATTCTATCAATAAGATGTTGGAAGCAATCCGACCTGTCGACCCCAACAAGAGGGGGTAACCCGAGATACTTATCTGTGATCGCCTCAGTCATAATGTTCAGTATCGAACACACCTCCACCCTCACATCAACCGTTGTGCATGGGCTGAAAAATATACTAGATTTTGTTTCACTCACGAGCTGTCCTGAAGCCGCGCAGTACTCATCCAGGGCGCGTCTCAGACTTGTTGCATTGGAAGCATCCGCTCGCATCAGAATGAGTGAATCATCCGCAAACAGGAGGTGCGAAACTGCCGGCGCAGTCCTGCATACACGGACTCCCACCAGGTGGCCAGCCGCCTCCTCGAACTTCAGTAGACTTGTCAGACCCTCGGCACACAAAAGGAACAAATATGGTGAGAGGGGATCCCCTTGACGGAGACCCCGAGACGGAAAATATAATCAGAAAGTTCATTATTAACCCGAACTTGATACCTCACCGAAGAAACGCATGCCATAATGAGCTCCACCCATGCATGATCGAACCCCAATTGTATCAGAATTTTTTCCAGGAAGGACCATTCCACTCTATCATATGCTTTGTGCATATCCAACTTCACCGCACATGTACCAAACTTGCCCACCCTCTTGTTCTTAATAGCATGGTAGGACTCGTAAGCCACCAGAACATTATCCGTAATCAACCTTCCTGGGACAAACGCACTTTGCGTAGGCGAGATGATTTCAGGGAGAAGATGTTTAAGCCTGTTTGCAATAAGCTTCGATATCACTTTGTACACCACGTTACATAAGCTGATTGGCCGAAATTGAGTGATGAATTCAGGGTTCTCCACTTTCGGATTAAAACAATTGTAGTGTTGTTCCAGCCTTCAGGAATCACACGAGAATTGACAGCTTGCAAGACCTCGTCCGTCAGATCCTCCCCAATGATATGCCAAAATCTCTTATAGAAGACAGCGTGAAGCCCATCCGGGCCCGGAGCTTTCAAATCACCGATATTAAACATTGCTTTTTTAACCTCCTCACGTGTGTACGTGGACATCAACCGCTCGTTCATCTCCGGTGTCACGCATGGCGCCACCTTATCAAGAACCTCCTGATTCGGGACCTGCACTTCTGAAGTAAAGAGATGCTCAAAGTAGTCCGAAGCCAGGCCTTTAAGCTGATCAGGTTCCTCTACCACAATCCCAGTTTCAGTTTTAAGAGATTTTATGAAGTTTTTCTTACGCCGAGCCGTAGCTGAGCGGTGAAAGAAGGCAGTATTTTGATCGCCATGCTGCAACCAATTCACTCTCCCTCGCTGGACCCAATACAGCTCCTCTTGTTCTAGTAGTTCTTCAATTTTCAGTTGGATTTCTCCCTGCTGAGCCGTAGCCTCCTCAGATAGTGGGCCGGCCATGCTGTCATTTAATTCCTTCTGGAGCTCTCTCAACCTCCTCCTGGGTCCTTTTAAAACATTTTTATCCCAGCTGTGAAGTGCCTCATGAACCTCCTTCGTATGATCACAAAAAGATTCATGAGCATGTAACATCTTGGCTTTCTCCCATGCAGTTTGAATAATATGCTCCACCGAGCTCTCACAAAGCCATTTAGCTTCAAATCTCAGCATGCCACGAGTCCTAGGTACAGTCATACCCGAGTTGTATTCAGTATTAATCACAACTGGACGATGATCCGATTTGCCAAAGTCCTCATTGATCGCCGCCGCCAGAGGGAACAAAGCTGTCCACCTCGGATCACACACAGCACGATCAAGTCTTTCACGAATCATACCTCTCCTCCATGTAAAAACATCACCTATGTATCCCATGTCTTCCAGATCACAGTCATTCAGCGAATCACGAAAAGCCTGCATGCACCTTTGGGGCCTAGCAGCCCCACCTTCTTTTTCATGAGAATACAGAATTTCGTTAAAGTCCCCGGCCATGATCCATGGGAGATCGACAGCCGTATGCAAGTTCCTGATGTAATCCCATGTTAAGTGTTTCCTATCCCCACTTGGTTCACCATACAGGCCAGTGAGGCGCCATCCCGCCTCACTATGCTCATTGATGCGAATGTCAATAAAATTAGGGGTTACCTCCTTTGATGTCACCTGGAGTGAATTGTTCCAGAACATCACTAATCCACCACTCCTCCCATCACTAACAGAAACCACCATCTCATCAAATTTCAACCTTTTCCGAAGATTTTCTGCCTTAGCTCTACACAAATGCGCTTCAGACAGGAAAAGCACATCTGGATGAAGGCGCGCCTGGAGGTCCAGGAGCGCAAGAACTGCCGAGGATTTACGCATTCCCCGGCAGTTCCAACATATGATAATCATTGATCCCGGCGGCGCCCGTCGAACGAGCCCGCCGATGAATTAGATTGAGATGGAGATGTACCACTGTCTCCCTTCCTTCTCTTGATTTGTTCTGAACCATTAGCTTCATCTGTCTCAATAACAGTATTATACGCACCCAGACCAGCCTTGTTTGTGTTATTAACTGCAACCAGTTCGTTGCCAAAACCCTCCTGTGGAGAAGGGACATCAGCATCTTCCAGAGCCAAACGTTTCTTGGCATTTTTCTCCTTATCTGTCATAACTGAATCAGCTGGTTTTATTGGACTGTTGGCTGTATCTTTTAGCTCCTCTGATTCTTTCTCAGTTACAAAGTTGCGTTCTGGAAGAAGACGCCAATCATTAAAGGGAGCTCTACCTCTCCCTCTCCTCTCTGATTCTCTGCCACCACGGCGCCCTCCTACATCAGAGCCTCTAAATCCACTGAATTTACGCCGTCCATGCCAAGTTTCCCAGTCAGCCCGGAGCCAGTCCCCCCACTTCAGCTTATCAATATCGTGCTCTCCAGTTCCACATTCAGTATACATGTGGCCAAACTGACCACACGCCCCACAAAACTTTGGGAATTTCTCGTACTTGAGAGGGTAAAACTCCCTCTCGCCTTGCCTGGAAATTGTGACAAACCTTGTTACGGCTTGGTGAACATTAATCCTTGCCCTAACTCTGACAAAGTTGCCTATCCCTTCAAGTTCAGTTTCGACCTTGTCAACTGGCCCAATCTTCCTTTCAGCAAGATTTCTTATCAGCTTGTCCTTCCTGTACGCTGGTGGGAGATTGTGGATTTGTATCCACACAGCAAGCATATCCAGGTTCACAGAACTTATAGGGGCGATCCCATCATAGGGTTCAATAATCACAGCGTTTTGCCTAAATAACCACGGCCCAGATTCCGTGATTTTCGTCCAGTCCCCCAAGCACGAGCACTAGATCGTGAATAAATTTTCTTCCAAAGCATTGAACTTGACTTCTCTCGCCGGAGACCAGGCATTACGCATGTGCTGCTCAAACTGAACGGATTGAGCGTATGAACACGGGCGAGCGCAAGCCACTTACCCGGGATCGGTGCCTCTTCAAAATCCTCAAGGACGAAGTCATCAATTTCATCCTCTTCGAATCCTAATCTCTTCAGCATCACGTCGATCGCTTCAGGTTTGCTTCCCGATCCACTTGCCCAATTCCCCGACTTGCTCTCGTTAGACGCCGCCGGCGACGCCATCTCTCTCTCCTCCGCAGCACACCAGGCCGCGAAGAATCAGCCCGTAGACTTCCTGATCACGATGATCGGTGTTGGTGCGTAGAGATCGTCTCGAAACTAGATTGGAATTGGAAACGGAGTCAAACCCGAGTCGCCTAGGTCTAAAACCCTAGTCGCCTAGGTCAGGTGCAGTTATCACCTATTCTAGTTAGGCCTTCTGTGTGGTCGTATGCATAATGATGCACGTTAGCAGGATCTCTATGATCATCTTATGCATAATGATGCACGTTAGCAGGATCCTCCTTAGAGTCTTCCATACCAACAAGGATGCACACAGCCAAATTTCCTGGAGTCTTTAGTTTAGGCAAATCCGGATAACTAAACCGTTTCGATTGCAGCTACGGCTAGCTAATTGACTCGTTCACTCCACGACAAATTAAATAAGATAAATGTTGATTCGAATAATCCAACCCAACCCATATGGATCAAGTAACTAACTAAGCGAAATTATTCGAGAACATATATGAACACAAACCATTGACTCCCTATACATATATTAACACATTGGAACGCCGGATGAAAGGAGGAGGAAGAAGAAGAAGACGAGAACATAAGGCAAAAGATGGATGAGTGGATGAACTTAAAGAAGGACATTACAGCACAAACTTTGCATTTGAAGAAGGAGTTAATTGGTACCTGATCTATGATGCCAACATAGGATCGAAAACTATAACCAAGGTAAAATTTTGAATGTTAACTATTTTCAAAATATTGTCTAATGTTGAGTAGTAAAACGTAAATTAGAGATCCATTGCATATTCACATTAAAACCGGTGAAAACCTTTTTTTGCTGTGCGTGATATGCTCGGACCAAACAACCATGCATGTCATACCGCAAAATTAATTTGTGATACTCCCTCCGATCCATTAAAAGTGTCGTGAAAAATGAACTTGCCTAGTATCTCTACTATATAATATGTCTTCAGATGATGGTGATGGTGCGTGTTTTCACTTTCCGGTTTTACCCCTCATCGTTAGGATAATTACGGCCTTTGCCACCGCCAAGTGAGACTTACCGGTCAACGATTCCACGCACAGCCCTAACTCTCTTCTTCCCCCCGGCGCTGGGATACGCCCCCTCCGCACTGCGCCACGCGCCGTCTGCTGCCTCTCTAGGTTACTCCAGTGGAGAGTCGCTTGGTCGCGTCTGAGAACGGCTGTGAGGAAGAGGGAGTCCTGCAAGCTTAGTGGGTCTCGGAGGAGGAAGTCCAGCGGGCTAGAGGGGAGTCGCGCAAGGAGGAGTCGGCGAGCTCGAGGGATCGTGGAGGAGAGATTCCGGCAGCATGGCCTGCAGGACCCTGATCCTCCGGCCCGGCGCCCGGATTCTCTTCCGTCACGGCGGTACTCCAGACCAGCGCTTCCGTGCCACTGCTCTGCTGGTCCGGCGTCTACCCCCTCGGCGCTAAACCTGTCCGCTCGACCCATGCGCCTTGAAGGAATTGGAAACGGAGCAGCAGCAGCCCGGGTCATGGCGACTCCGTCATTTAGGCCGGACCATGACGCTCCTCAGGTGTTAGCTAGCGAAAGGCATGTACAACAAATCTGTTTATCGTCCCAAGCAAATTATCCATCCATCAAGCTGATTGGTACGCTTTAGATGTTGGAAGTCAAGACTATATGATGGTAGACTTCAGCCTTCTACTTGCAGCCCACATAATTAAGTTACTTAATCTAGGTTCATTCTTTAGCAAATAATGATCTAAGATCTACCTAACATAAGTTTGTATATTTTTATTTCAATTCTGTCATTGTAAGAGTTATTTTTTGCTGTTTGTAAAAGCTTGATCTGAACCGTGGTGATTCTCGTCCATTCAGTATTCACTACTACTCCCTCCGTTCACAAAAGGATGTCATAACCAACCTCAAATTTGCATGTATCTAGACACTAAATTATGTCTAGATACATGCAAATTTGAAACTGGTTGTGACATCCTTTTGTCAACGCAGCGCTATATATGAACCGAATTAAGCTTATGCGGATTATTTCTTCGGTGTATATAGTTTTGTGTTTGTAATAGTTACCAATTAAACTAGCTTGATAATTTTCGCTTCACTAAAATACTTAACTGAGATTTATATTTCCCATTTAAGCGAGCTTTTTTTGTAACACATGAGCTGATAACTACTATCACGAGAATTTCAAAGATCATTGTCCACATTCCGTATTGTTATCATTTTATCATCCCCTTATCAATTAGAAAATTATTATCGATCATTCACAGATTTTATCCATGAATATCCTAGACGTATTTAGTATGATATGCCATCTTAAAAGATGGGGTTGTCGCAACCCAACGAAGACTTCTCACATTTTTCCCGTAGCAACGCACGGGTATTATGCTAGTAAATACTAGTAAATCCATAGATATACTTGCGACACTTTTTGTGAATCGGCGGGAGTACGAAATATGCTGGATCTGTTCAGACAAAACACACCTATGTCATATTGCAAAATAAATTTAATGTTTGGGATATGCAGTATTGGTTAGTCAAATCCCAAGCAATTAATCCTCCTCCGTCGTATGCTCGTCACTAGCTATACGCAGTATTACAACCACATAAACTTCAGAGACCTGGAATATGCACCATACCATATTCCAATACGCGGGAACACGTGGCGTGTATATATGCTACCCGGAGATCGATAAAGACCTGGAAAGATATCAAGAATCACTTCGACCTGGCTAAAATAACGCAAGGAAGTGGTGTGCCACCTAACCCCTAGTGCCATCCGTACTTCAGACCATTATATTCGACCGTACCGCTGCACTTACTCTCATCCACGATGAAAACTGCAATATCTTCCTTTCGATCCTACCGTGTTTTGTCCTCCTCCGGCCGCCAACGCATGACTTCGATAATTTCTATACGCGCTACCTTCATTTTCAGCTCCCTTCGACAAGGCCGCTTTCTCTTGTATTGTCATTTTTTTAGGTGAAAATGATTTTTCTCTTCTCAGCTTGTAGCCAATGTGCGTCTTGGCATCTTCTTTGTTCGTGTAAATTAATCTCCACTATCACGTGATGTGATGTTGTAGGTTCTTCGAACACATTTTCGCCCCGCTTTGTAAGTAAATCCAAACAGTTGAACCAATGTAAGGTGATAAAAAAAATCTTCTTATAAAGCAGATCAAAGATAGACAAAAAAATAAATAAAACTGGGCTTGCCACCGAAGACCCCGGCGTGAGGTTGAGAAATACCGAAACTCCATGACAACGCTCCCAAGAGGGTGACGACGCGTAGCGTCGCCGCTGTCGTGATCAAGACGGTTAAGGGTTTTCATCTGAAACCCTAACATGGCGAAGGTACCCACAAAAAGCCCCCCAACAGGGTTGCGACACCCGCAGGCGTCGCCGCCGTTGGCGTCGAAGCGCATATTTGGATCGGAAAAACTTTTGTACCACACCCGATAACGTGAACCGCCCATAGCAAAGAGCCAGATTTACTGAACGCGGTCTGGGAGTCGCCATTGCCGAAGCGCTACCAACAAGATCTCCCTCCACCTACTCCTCGCCACCCACATGGCGAGAGAAGAAGATCATCATCACTGCCACGTCACTCGCCGTAGAGTCGCCCGGGCCGTCCACCTTCCGAGACCGCCGCGCCAGCATCCAAGATCTCACCCCCACGGTGTTCCGTCGGAACGGACAGGATACAGTCAGAGCCAGCCAAGCAACCCTAAAACAGTGGTGATACAAATAGCAGGACGCACCCGCCGGTCACCCGCAGACCCCGAGCAAACGGGGCCGCTAGGCGGTCATCAGAACTAGACCCGCCAGGCCCGGATCCAGCAGCCTATCCACTCCATGGACGGGGTAAGGGCTCGCAAGCGCACCGGGAGCCACTGAATCTCTGAAACCACACCGGCAGCAGGGCCCGCCCAGCCTGGAGTAGGCCCGAACGGGGCTAGATCTGGGCCGAGAGCTTCGCCAGCCACCATCCTAGAGTTGTGCCGCCTCGAACCTCTCCGTCATACGCTCCGGTTTAGGTATCGTCACCAATGCTCCATGGCGCCTCCGTCCCTGTCGCCAGACCTCGGCGGATTTGCTCCAGGCGCCGACCCCACAATCACGGCGCCGTCGTCGCCAACGCCCTGCCAAGCTTAGCTGAGATTAGTCTGTAAAGTTGAAAACAGTGACATGTTGTTTCTTGAAAGATGGATTTCCTAGACTCTTTAGTTTAGGCAAACCCGGATAACTGAGACACAAAAACAGCTTGAAGAACAGTTAGCAAAGTACAGCTACAGCTAACTAGCTGATTGACTCGTTCATTCCACAACGAATTTAATAAGATAAATGTTGATTCGAATAATCGAACCCCAGCCTAGCTACATGGATCCAAATAACTAACTAAGCGAAATCATTGGAGAACATATATGAACACAAACCATTGACTCCATACACATGAACGCAAACCATGCATATATGAACACATATGCAGCTACAGCTAGCTAATTGACTCGTTCGTTGGACAACAAAAAACAAGATAAATTACGGAACTGGATAATCGATCCCAGCCCACATGGATCCAAATTATTGGAGGAGATCAGTAGAGCACACACGTATGAACACAGCCCTAGTGTTACAATGTCAGGCCCCAATGCCAGCGCAATCCCTGTTCCGCCGGTGCAGCATAGAGGTCCTCCTGCGTTCGTACGGATTAACAAAGCTTTGTTATACGCGTAGAGAAATCCGCCGTACGCGTAGCAATCAAAGCCGTAATACAAAATTGCACACTGGCTACAAGGCTCCAGCTACGATCGAGAACTCCCAAGAACAAGAGCAGCGTCGACCTCCCAACGGCCACCTAACTAACCGCCCAAGCCGCCATTATATAGATACACATGCCGCCCGCCCAAGAACCCCAAGACCTCACATGCTTTGATCCCTCCCCCTTCTCCTCACCCTCCTCTTCTTAATCCCCTCCTCGCCGGCCAGCTTCCTGGAGAGCGAAGACCGCACCGATCACCAACCACTCCCCATTTCCTGCACACCAAACCAAAGATCGCCGTCAACTTGCCAAGAAGAGCAGGTGATCTTGGCCTGGGACGATGTTGATGATGGGTTACTTCCGGGCGCCGAAGCTGGGCGGGAGGAGGTCGTCGTCGGCGGAGAGGGACGGCGGCCAGAGCCTGCGAGCGGCGCTGCTCGTCGGCGGCGAGGCGGCGGTGCCCAAGGGGTACTTCGCGGTGTACGTGGGCGCGGAGGCGCGCCGCTTCGTGGTGCCCATGAGCCTCCTCTGCCAGCCGGCGTTCCGGGCGCTCATGGAGCGCGCTGCCGAGGAGTTCGGGTTCGGCCAGGCCGGCGGGCTACGCATCCCCTGCCGCGAGGAGGACTTCGTCGCCACCGTCGCCGCGCTCCTGCCCAATGCCACGGAGTCCAGGCAGCGGCGACGGAGCGGGAGGAGCAAGGGCTGCAAGACCGGCACCGCCACGCCGTGGTGACCGATGAAGGCCTTGGCCAGTTTTGCCGTGCGACCGATCGTGGTGGCATGGAAGAAGCTTTTTTGTTGCCTCGTTTGGAAGAGCGCCATGTCCCCGCGCCGTTCGTGCGATGTTCATGGCATCCATCCATCCGATAGCAGACCAATATTGTTTTTGGTTTTCACACATGATGATTTGTCTGTGGTGGAGCACTAGATAGGTAAGATGTTGTCTTTCGAGTCTGGAATAATTATGTTCTTGTAAGGGCTCTGAATTCTTGACAGTATGAATGATGATTGGTTTCAGTAAGAAGACAATTGATCGCATGCCTGAATGTATCCTACTGTTCGTCTTTTTTTGACGAATGCAGGCAGCGCTGCTCTCGTTGATTATAGAGGAGATAACAAAGTACATAAACGAAAAACGAAAAGAACTAAAGAAAGCAAGAAAATGCAGCTATACAGCTTAGGTGCCAGTAGCCAGTAGGTAACAGAAACAGCTACTGTTATGTTCGTCCTGTTGATCAAAAGATCCTATATGCATATCAACAATTATAATCAGTATATTTAATGGCGAATTTGCGATGTTCTCCTAAATTTTGCGATGAAATATCGCTGTCGTGACGCTGACATTTGGCATGGGGCCCACTTGCGAGCCTCACTATGCAATGGTGCCGCTTCTCAGTTCTCACTGACAATTCTGTTTTTAAAGATGAACAGCCTGGGTGATCACATCATCACAGTTGGACTACTGTTATATCATTTGCACTTAAGAGATTCTATTTATTTGATCCGTTCACCATGGATGAACAGCCTGAGGCTCTGTCCAAATGGGGCTTACAGCTGGAATTCAGGCCAGGCAATGCAATCTACAGGAACTGCACTCCTCTCTATTTCAGTTATCTGTTCAGAATGTTCTGAAAAACTCCGCTGAGCAACCAGAACAACTGAACAACAGCTTGTAAAAGAGATTCTTCTAGCTGGCAACACTGAAACAGGTAGCACAATTAGAACCCACACAGTTCCTAGAGACAGGACTTCTCCCCTTAATTAGTATCATCCAAGGAAGTTTTCCCCTTCTAGTTTGTTTTATGTTCTTGAGGTTTTTGCAATGTGCATTGTGCACCACCGCCCGGCGAAGCTGTCAGCTGCCGCCTCTGCCACAGGGAAGGTCACCGGAGATCGAAGAGTAGCGACGACGTACAGTGGTTCAAAGAGGACAATGATCAACGTGTTTAATAACCCCGCACGTTCTTTTTTTCTTAAACTATTTCATTTCCACGTGTAAATGGACGGCGTTTTCTTTCCATGGAACCCTGTAGATCTAGGTAGTACATGTGCCAAGAAATTGAGCAGCAGAGGTAGCAGCTTAAAGCATCCAAAGATCAAGGAGTCCATGTGAGTGTAAACCATGTCTGAACAAGAAATTTAACAAGACACTCCGTACTACTAACTAGTAATTTAAAGCATGGGCTTCCTTGGAATGAATCTGAAACTGACAGACAAAAGATCATTACAACCCTCTTATTCCACCTGGTTGATCGGAACATTACATAACCGCGTATATCCGAGGGAATTAATTGAGGTTAGCTTATACATGGTCATCGCAAAAACCACCGGAATCGAGAAGCGTTGAGCTTAACATAGGCATAGACATCACAAAGATCACCGGTAATCGGAACCGAGAAGTCAGTCAACGCGGCACTGACATGTGGCCTCTGGCCCGCTAATCAGATCGTGATGGCGCTGAGTTATTTTTCTCACTGATATTTGTTGAATAAAGCCTGGATGACCACAACTGGGCTCATGTGTTTTCCTTTGCATTTAAAGAAAATTCCTCTTCTCTCTGTTCACTCATATATGAACAGCCTCTGTCCATATGGAACTTCCAGGTAGCATTCAGGCAATCAGGCTACACTAAGCGCTGCAAGCTGGAGAAACTACACTCCCATCTATTTTGGTTATCTGTTTAGAATATTCTCCAAATTGGCTCACAAACCAGAATAACACGGACCTAGCATGTTCTATTTCCTAACAAGATGCTCGCAGCTATCACACCTGAACCATGTGGCAGAATTAAACCCCGCAATTCCTAGAAAGAGGACTTCTATCCTTTTCAGTTCATTTTCAATTTTGATAATTTCCGCAAAACGCATTTTACATGGGCACATGTGCCGTTCTTGCCACCGTTGAAGCACATGGGCCGGCGGACCGTGTCCCATCACCGGAGTGGTGGCGAGGAAGATGAGGAGGTATGCACGAGGGCACCGGACATGGAAGAGTAGTGGCGGTTTGATCACTAGAGCAGAGATATTGAAGAGTACATGGAGTTAATATATTACTGAATAATCTTAGCATATGCTTTTTTTTTCATAAATTAGTGAACTTGCCATGTGTTGTAACTGTACGGCCTCTTTCTTTCTGGAACTCTTATTTAGGTCTTAGAAAGTACAGTTCAGGACAAATACATGTTATTCTTCAGATCAAGGATGTACATGTGGCAGAAAGCAATTGAACAAGAGATGCACTAGTTTAAAGGATCCAAATATCAAGGGAGTCTATGTGGGCTTCCCTGGAATTCTTGTACATTATTATTTCAGCAAGGACTGAGCCATTGGGTATTGACTTGCGTGGTATGAGCTTCCCTAACAATAGACTACATGTTATACTTGAAGATCAAGTGGGACATGGACTTGAGAAAGAAAACTAACTACTGCTTACATTTGAAACTGAAGGAATAAATAAGTGAATTATAATTAATGTGGGATTTCACCTAAGATACTTGATATGAATCCTTCATTTGTACTCAAAAAGATTGTGACTCCTTCATTCGTCCCCTTATACAAACTGCCAAGCAAACTCTTCCTCATCTTCTCCGTAAATAATTATAGAAACCAAGAAATGGAACAAATGGGCGACCAGAAAAGAAGAAGAGAACATCATATGCACAAGAGGATCTCACGCTCCGAAGAACAGTAGCAAGCAGCCTCCTTCCTTTCCACCAGCCTCAGGACGCCCTCGAACACCTCGACGTCGCAAGGGATCCTCAGGGCGCCCTCGTGCCGGAACCCAAACTCCTCTTCCGCTTCCCTATGCAGCTCCTCGAACGCCCAGTGCCCGAGGTACTCCGTGGGGATCACGAACCTCCTCATCTCTTCCCCGACGCACACGGCAAAGAATCCCTTCGGGACACCAGCAGCAGCACCGCCGCCACCGGGCTTGCCGGCTTTCGGTGCAAGCGCGAGCCGCTTCCACTTCCTGAGGAGCTGCTGCAGCCTCACAATGTCTCTGATCTTGTTACTGCTTGCCCTGCCATGCTCACCCATTGCCAGTGTTGGTCTCTCTTGTCTCAGGCTGCTGCTGCTGCTGCTCCCTTGCCTGGTGCAAAGACTTATGAGGCACTGACAATATATAGGAGGTTGGCTGAGGGTTCAGTTGCGTATTAGCGTGCGTGTTCAGCGGGTTAGCTCTAATGTTCTAATCAATGGCTTGATACGAGGCTTTGTTTAAGTTTGAGAGCTCCATTTTCTATGTTCTGCTCTTAGGATGATAAACTAATGCAAACAACAGACACCGCTAGTCGTGGAGCTCTTTTTCTTTATCATATTACCTGTAACCGCGCACTTTGCAAATTTAGTGCACACTCTGATGGTCTCTGCTCCCTTCTACAGTAAAGACATAAGCTCTTATTTTCATGCTACTTCACTGTTTGCCATGTGCATGCATGGGAGAAGGTAAACTTATCACCATGCTGCCCTAAAAAAGAGTGAGAAGAAAAAAAGGTTAGAAAGATAAACATATCATCATGCAGAAGTCAGGACATATGGCTATTTGGCTGATTGCTGAAGAAAGTAAAACAAGTGGCTACTACAAGGGAGCAGGAACTAGAGTATGTTTATTTCACATCAATTGCATCTAGTCCAAGTAAAAGAGAGAGAGAGTGGAACTGATGAAAGATTCTAGACGTTACGGACACGGCCACTGGATTTTATTCTATATTTGTGAAGAGGTTGTTCTTTCAATATCATGTCAGAACCTGGCCTCTCGAAGAATGCAAAGTGTGATCCAACTGATTGGAAGATTCTCCTCCCTGCTAATGATGAGCAATCAGCACCAGCTCTACTCCGCTTATCTGAGCAACTACCTGCATGATTTGCTCCAATCTCATCATTGGCGCAGGCTAAAAGAACAGTTCATGTACTGGAAAAGGACGCCTCTAGTCCTCACTTTAGGTAGCAGCGCAAACTACCCCTCTGCTCTTGCGGGTTTTAGTGTTTGACTCCGAAACAAAAAGGTGTCTGCTTACACAAGAATATATTAAGGACTCTGGATTGCTTACTTCTCTATTTTCTTTCTGATGAACGGATCTGGGGGTTATTGGGTCAATGTCAGTGCTCAAACTTCACAATATTTTGCAATTCCAATGATCAGTTAGTTCCTGAAAGCGCAGTTCCACGGCATCCACATCACCTGAAAAACAAATCCGAGAGGCTCAAACCTGAGTTTGAACATTTTTGGAGCAAAACAGAACAATGTAAGTCGTTCATAATTTCAACGAGTTCTGCTCCCAAGAGGACATGAAGAATGACAAGTCATGTTTCTGGCAGTAAACCAAAGGAGTTCGATGCAAAACTGCATATTAGCCGAAATACATTTCTGTACAGCAAATTACTGCTGTACAATCCAAAGATTTCCGTTTAAATGACCTAACCAAAGGCAGATCACTATTAAATCTCTGATTACATACATAACATACCTTTAACTAGAGATGCTATATACTCCCTCCGTTCCTAAATATAAGATGTTTTAGATGTTACACATGTTGTCTAGATACATACACAAATGTGTGACCATACACATGTAATGTGTCTAGATACATTTGTGTACATGTGTATGTGGACAAAGTCTAAAACATCTTATATTTGGGAACGGAGGGAGTATGACTCAGGTGGATCTCTGTTCTGGCCTGTACACCACTTGTTAGAGCTTCTTTTAGGCACCGGGCACCACACAGGACACTAACTGCAATACCTGCATCTGAACTTTAAGGAAAATGTTTGGTTCTCTACTCTGCACATCTTAAACAAAAAGGAAGAGTGGTGTCAAAATCGAGGACACAAATTAAAAATAAGTAAAGAAGTCCGCTCCTGCGGTGCAGAAATTGTTGCATCAGATGCATAACTGAAGTAACTGTTGCTCCATTCTTTCTAAGATAACGTGTCATGCACATGGCAACTGAAAACATGGCATCTGAGCAGATCAAGGTGATATGAAGTATAATATACCAGAGATCAGATGCAAACGGCTGCACATGCAATCGGTCACAGCTGTGTCTGTACTCTCTAGAATCACCTAGATTGCTACATAGTTCCTTGCTCGGCACGCTGGCGTGGACGGTAGCACTGGCACATGTTTGGAGATCAGTTCAATACTTGAGACAATTACTAATAGACTGAAAGATCTACACGGGTAATTCAAATTCTTCTAGCTACAGACAGGTTACAGTATGACAGATGCTTTCTTTGGGAAGAAACCAAGCCATGACAGAAAACGCAGAGGATAAATGTCCACAGTAGATCATAACAATCACTTGACATTATCCTTTTACTACAGCAACTACGTATTCCGCTGTTACTAAAAGTAATATCACTAGTATGCTTATATGAAAGTGCAAAAGGGATCTTCCATTGTCTACCTTGTCTGACAAAACCAAAATGCATAAACAGAATTGGAAGCAACAATACATGGTCACTTTTTGCAGTCAGACCTACCCCAAATCTATGCAACCAACCAATTAAGAAACTTTATGGTCCAAAACACACAGACACACACACACACACGCAATGATTACCATGATAGGGACAACACACTGTCCATGAAAACTTGTAAAGTGGACAATTTTGATTTAACTTCATCCATACATATATTTGTGCTTTCTATATGTCTTACTATTAAGATACAATAGTTCCAGTTAGACAGCTGTTTCTGTAGTCTCTAGTCCTTCCAATAACATAAAATATCCATGTGTCAGAATACAGTTACAGCACTGTACTGACACCTTAACAAGACAAACGATGAAGCAAGAACTACGAGTTGTGACACGAATAAGAGAACCAAATGTCTAACGGATAGTTATACAGCGTAATCACTAAAGGGTGATATTCTTGAGAATACAGCAAAATAGTCCTGATAGTCCCATAGGAGACACCCAAGGGCAGCGTTGTTTAGAAAGTTTGTTCAGTTTCAACGAGTTATCAGATGAAAAAAGTACACAGAGTCATCCAATGGAAGTAGCAGCATCTTTGATATCCTGTTATACTCGATATGCTAATTCCCCTTGAAACTATAACAGTGTTGCTAAAGAGATTAACAAACACAACAAATTCAGATTGGTCTGCCTGAAAAATCATGCATACAGCTCTCCAGTGTTAGCATGTTTTGATGTTTATTCCTGGATTTTGACGACAGACAAGTATGCACAATTCAACCTGTATGCTCTTTGCCAAGTTAATGCAAGATGACAACGCCAGAGCACAAAAACTATGCTGCAAACTTAATCACTTACATGAAGCACCTGTTATTTTTTAGCTTTTGAGGTACAAAACAGACGATAATCACACAACATGCAAAATTGTTAAGTGTCCGAAGCAAGAAGCCACATAATAGTATTTCGAGTCCAGAATATGCCTCTTATTAGCAATACGATAATACCATAAGACAAGCATTTTTTTTTGTTAGATACTAATATGCTCCGTAATCCCATGTTATTTGGCTGTCCTTTCTTTTAACTCTCCATCTATGGTATACTAATGGACTGGCCAATAATGCAAGAAACTAGAAATTTTTAACTGGTAACAAGATATACTGGAAATAAATACGAAGAAGTTGAGGTGTTTGGAAAATTGTCATTGATAATTCTAGCCACCAGGCAACAAACAAGCATCAGATGTTTTTTTTTTTTTTTGCAGTGTGCTTACAACAGCAAGAACGAACTAGAAATATCAACAGCTCAAACTTCTTCATAGATGATATTCTAGCACAAGCATAGATGCAGATACACTGTCAGGGAACTAACAGTGTGGGTAGTACACTGGGTCCATAGCTTCACCTTCATCTCACAGAAGAAAAATGCTGCTGGAACTGAACTGGAATTCCATCATATCTCACTGAGCAACCTTGCAAATGTCCTCATACTCGATGGCCCTGAGAACTTTCCCATCATAGAGTCCCTTCTCAACCTGTAATTTGGCACTGAATCTCTCTGTGTCCACTGAGAGTAACCTTGCATTCGATCCCCGGTAAGCCCCATTAACAATCCGCACCAGCCCACCAATCTGTGGAATGACAGTCTCAAGCTCATCTTGGTCGACCCTGAGAACATGCTTGCTCTCCAGCATCTCAATCTCCCCGACATACTTATCTATCACCCTCTTCACCAATCCCTTCTGCTTGTAGTACCCCTTCTCAGCCAGTGACTTGCTCATAACCTTGACCACGATACCAGGGCATAGCCAGTAATCCTTCCGGTTGCTCCGCTCCTTGGCCTTCTCCTCTTCCTTCATCAGATCATCAATTGCCGACCTCCTTGTATCCGTTGCTTTCCCAGCATCTTTCACCTTCTTGTTGGTCACCTCCTCCTCTTCCTCGAAGCCAAATTTCATCTTTGGCTTATCATCAAAAGGGTTAACCTTAGGCGCAGGCGCCGCCCGCTGGAGTGCAATAGCAATCTTCGCTGCTGGCTTGTTGGTGGTCTCTTTCGCATCGTCCTCCTGGTGTTCTTCTTGATCATCATCATCATCTGAGCCTGAATATTCATCTTCGCTACCGAGGACATCATCATCATCATCGGCATCAGCATCATCCCCATTAGCCTCCTTAGCCCGCTGGGCACGCTCGATCTGGCGGGCAATCATGAGCTCCTGGCGCTCGTCGTCGGCGAGGTCGGCCTTGACCCTCTTGCGCTTGAGCCTGGCCTTTCTGGCCTGCTCTGAGTCCCTGTCGATGTAGGTGATGAACCAGCCCTTGGGCGTGTCCTCGACCTTGGCGTGGCCCTCCTTGCCGAGGAACTTGACGAACTCGGTGAGCGTGTTCCAGCGGGTGGAGTTCATGTGCACGTGGTTGCGGTCGGCGATGAACTCGTTGTAGATGACGGTGGCGGCGACGCGGGAGCTGCGGTGGGCGCGGCGGAGCAGGGTGAGGAACTCCTCGAGGAACTCGTTGGAGAAGCCCTCGATGAGGCGGTCGGGCGCCTGGCCGAAGATGGCCATCTGCCGCTGGTGCGACTCCGACATGCAGTGGCACTTGAAGCCGTTCTCGTCGCGGCACTGCTTCTGGCACATCTGGCAGTACCACCGCAGCTTCTGCAGCCCCTTGGCCTTGATCCGGTTCGCGATCGCCTTCGGCGTCAGGAAGTCGCCCTTCCCCATCGCGCCGCCGCCGCCGCTGCCGCTGGGGAGGTTTGTGAAGGGTTGAGAGGCGCGCGGCGGGGAGAGGCGGGGCTTCGGGCCGGCGAGCGGCGGTGGCGGCGGCCGGCGAGATCGGGGAAGAGTAGTGGGGTGGATTGGGGATCGAGGGTCAGGGCGTGGGTTTGGAGATATTGGAACACGGCGAGATCGCTTTCTGTTTTGCACTCGTTGGCGGACACACGAAGTCGATGACATGTGGGAACCTCCAGCGTTCCGCCCATCGCGAGAGAACAAAACAAACGCCCGCAGTCAAACCCCAGGCCAGTCGTGCCTCGTCTCTCCTCCTCCAATCCCCTCCCGCATCTCCTCCTCCTCCACCTGGTCGTCTCGCGCCGCCGGCGCCGCTACTGTCGCCGTCGTCTATCGAAGCCGCCTCGGGCTAGACCTCGCGGGCGGCCGGCGGCCAGGCTCCCGCTCGAGGGCGGCGGTCGACCCCGACGAAGTCGAGAACCTGCCCCGGCGCGGCAGCTCGCGGGAGACCCGCTATCTGTAGCAAGGCGAGCCCGCGTGGGCGCGGTCGGACTGAATCTCTCCGTTGACCGGCGGCCAGGCTGCAGCTCGAGGGTGGCGCACCTCCGGCGACGAAGTCGAGGACCACCCACCTCGGTTCGATTTTCTCCTCCTCCCCAACTGCTACCTTCTCGCTGCTCCCTGAGAGCCTTTGCCTAAAAGAAGTTCAATTCATTTGCTGTCAGTTTAGATCGATCCCACTGGATTGGGTTTTGACGAGGTGAGGAAGATGAGGTGGCGTGAAGCAGACCGGTGGAAGGAACGGCGCATCGATGAGCTAAAGATCAAAGAGGTGGTGGGCTAGAGCTAGCTGCCGTGAGCGCGCGCCTAGGATCCATGTGAGCATACTCTTGTTTTGATATCCTTGAAAATGGCTCCGATTGAAATCTGTGAAGTTCTGAACTTTGCATCTTATTTGTCACAAGGAGGCAGTCTGAAGCTGAAAATCTGATATCCTGGCAAACAGAAAAGCCTGCCAAAAAGCAAGGGGCTCACTTCTGGAGATTGAGCATGGTCGCCTTGACTTCCTGCCTGTACCGAACCACGATGCCCAGGTAGCATATCAGCAACTCCCCTCTCTGTATTTCTGGACTGTAGAATTAGTGATTTATTCTTGTTTCCTAGGATATAATTTTCTTTGCTGAGATGAAAACCTTGATGGATGGACGGCAGATCTGTGCAGCATTGACCACCGGGTGTTTGTTTTAAAGCCTTACTCAAAGTGAGATTTCTTTTGTTGCTGCATATAATTTGTATTTAGTTTAGTTCAACCCTGAAAAAGATAGCATGTTCCTTGAACCTTAGTGATAATCTTTGTGTTACAGTGGGTTGTCCGGGTACTATCAAACTTTAGAAGGCTGATGCAAGAAGATGTTCCAAGAAAAGATTATGTCGATCAGTAGCTGACGTGATGGCATACTATGGATACAATGAGTTTCTCACTGAAGCATTTGTTGAGGTGAGCTTCCTATCTCAAGCTGCGATTGTTTGATATCTTTAGTGCATTATTTCTTTCAGTTGAGGGTTGGTGATCCAGCTGTCTTAGATTAGTAGTTGCAAACCGTCTCTGACATGCTTGTTCAGAAAGTTATCACAATGTAGTTGCTGTGGTCGTTCACATTCTTAGTGCTATAATAGTGCAGATGTTCCCGGCTGTTGATGTTGCTGAGCTACTCGAATCATTTGAGAAGAGACCACCTGAGTGCTTGTGGACAAACACGCTAAAGGTAATGCAATATATAATCAATCTCTTAGTTACATTAAGCATGTCTCTCTTATCATGTTTGTGGGATTTGTAGACCCGTAGGAGGGATCTTGCTGCTGCTCTTACTCCCAGAGGTTTTAATCTGGATCCGATAGGAAAATAGTCAAAGGTTTGCTTTATTCCAAAATTTCAATCTATTTATATGGCAGCTACAAGCTTTACTTTATATGGCAGCTACAAGCTTTACTTTTCTCCCTTTTATATTATGATATAATTACCTTCGAGATATGGTATCATTTCTGAAATCGGTTTATTTCATATTATGCTATATCGGTTTATTATATATTCAACATTTTTATGGTATCATTTCTGAAATCATCAGTTCGTACCCTTTTCCATTTTGCAGGCCTTGGTTTTCACCAATATCAAGATAAATAAGTTGCCTGCCATGATGAATTCTTGAAGCTCTGCAAGATGGTGAAGTATAGCATCAGAGCTTGGTATCATCTACAGTTTGATGATATGATGGTGAGAACTCAGCATACATGTTCATGACTTTGTTGGGTCAAACTGATGCGTTCAACCATCTTTAGGAGCTGCTCATTTCTGGCAGTACTTGAGTTTGAACTGTGGTTTGGGTCAGTGATTTCTGTGGACTCTGTATTGCTGCTAGCACGATGAACTCTGCATGCCTTTTGTCTTTCTTTTCCAGATGTGTTCCTTCGTTGCTCTCGTTCATGCATGTTGCAGGTCAATAGGGTTGCTCCCATAAGGTGTCGGAGGACTCTGTGCAGCAAATCGAGCCTCCTCTCTCTTTTCCCTTTATATGGCATCATGTATGAGCTGCCTTGGACTAAAGTATTTCTACTGACCTTGCCCATTCTTGTGTTAACACATTGCTTCTAGCAGGTTTGTCAAATTCTCCATGTATTTCTGATAATGTCTACAATTTTTTTTGCAATAGATCTGCAGTTATAGTTGGATGTGTATTGGCTAATTTTTAATTTTCTGGTCATGTACTCCATATATGCATATTTGGAGTTTTGAATTGATCTTGGCAGTCTGTTATTCAGATCGTTACAATTGTTAATGATGATTTGCTGCTGCCCTTTGCAGCTTTAACATGGTTTTGAGCAAGGAGAAGAGTCACACGAAGGCGATTTAGAGGAGGGAGGCGGCCAGCAGCGAATGTTGGGGGTATTTTTTTGTTCAGACATAATTACTCTTGCAATTATATCCTCCCATGTTTTGTTTTCATGCATTGCAGATTCAGCATGTTCTATAAATATCATATGATGTGATGGTTAACATGATTTAGTAATCTTTTACACAGGAAATGGACATTCTGCATCTCACATAATTATCATATGATGGATCCGAAGCTCTTCAAATGGAGTTCATCTATCTCATATTGAAGGTAATGATTTAAATGTCTCATGCTTACTTTTTTTGTGTGCTTTCCTTTTATAGTCCTGAGTTTCAGATATAAAGGGGATTTAAATAGCACCCTAGAATTTTAATATTGTGTAGTGATGTTTGTAGCTGCATTTTTTTTTCTGGTTTGCATGTCTCCGGATGCTAATTGAAATAAACTCATATCAATACTGTCTATATAGCTCCTGAAAAGTCAATCCTCTAAAAATTTGGTACATGTTCAGTATGAATTATCCTGGAAGAGCAAAACAATAACCTTATACATGCCAGAGCCTATGGTAGTGTTCAAGCCCGGCCTCACACGTTTACTTTAACTTTATTTCAAAAAAATAACTCATTTTTGTGTTTTATTGGTAAAGCTTACAAGAACTTCTGTCATATAATGAATATAGCTTAAAGTATATATAAGTAAGCAGAACCAAAGATTAAACAATATAAGACAGATGGGACATAATCTAATTAGCATTGCCTTCCATTGTGGACAGGTAGGCTGCACCAGGAGAGAAAGCACCAAGGGCAGTGATGGTGGCAGGAAATGCAAGCGTCAAGTAAGTGCTAGATTTCCTTCACGGCATGCCTCTATTTCTAGGAGCGGGTCAAGCCCACCCTTTCTTCAAGGTTAATTGTATTTTACTTTTTCCTTGCTTGGCAAAATGTGTAGGAAAAGTTGGGACTTCTTGGTGCAGCTTAGAAGATCAAGCACTTAACTTCTGTAAAGTTTTCAGGCATATTTACTTTTCAGGTGATGAAATATCCAAGCAGACTGTCGGTAAAAATTAATTCCTTTTTATGCTATGTTGTTTGGCTTAATAATTTGGGTTCACGCGTTCCAGGAGAGGAGCATTGACGAATGAGGAAGCCCAGTCGGTCATGCTGCCGCCATCCTCGCTCTCAGCGAGCACAAAACGTCGCCAAACATACTAGAGGGCGACCTAGGTGAGCCTCCTATTCTGCATTCTTTTTTCAATTGGTTGCTGAGCACGCCATGGTATTCCCCACTTGAGATACATTTTTCCTTCTCAGTTTAAACTATTTGTGGCACAAATTGAGTCTAATTTCATTTTATGGTGCATTGAACTTTGGGTGATCTTCTGTTATCAGGAATAGTCTGCGTGCTTGCTCCGAGTTAAGCGGCGTGGGATGGTGGATCCAGCGGAGGCCATGCTGGTCGAAGGTTGTCCGGTGGTAGCCATGGTGCTCCTTCTTTAATTGTGAGAGGCTGAGAGCCACCTCACCTTCACATTGTTGAAGGTAACCACCTGGTCCACTCCTCCTTTGGTCTCATTTATGTTTTCAAGTGTATTTTTTTGCCTGGTGTGGGCACAAGTAGGACAATTTAATGGATTATGCTCCATTTCCTACTCATAACCTGTCAAGTGCTTTGCCAGCACCATCATTATGTGATTTTTGGGGGCAAATTACCACCGTTAGATTACCACCGTTAGAACCCAATCTGCTATGAAATGTGGTATGTTCTCCTGCCTGTTGAACTATTGGGGTCATGATTGTCACTTGTCAGATCTATTTGTTTTGGTTCAGACATGTTATGGAAGAAGAAGTTCTATAGAGGATTGGGCCCTAATCTTGATGTTCTACATATAATGGTTCGAGCTTTTTCAGATCTCAACTGTAGTGTATGCTAGGGATCTTTATCTATGTTCAGAGAAATGTTTTCTTTGCACACGCTAATTACTCAGCGAAGTTGTCCAGTGGGTTATTTAGTTGGTGTGGTTGTATTATACGTTTGCAAGTTGCTAATAGGATTCAGTGGTGTGAGAAACGCGAGTGCTGCCATCTTTTGTCAATTATTATTTCAGTGCTTACATTACTATTGCACTTGCTCCATTCTTGATTATGACCATCTATTACATTCAGTTCTCGGAACTTGAGTATGGAAGACGGCCTGCTTTTCTACATAGAAGAATACCATAAATTTTTGGAAGACAGCCTACATAGTGAGATTGGCCATGCTCAAGGTTCAGTGACTTGATGCAGGTAATAAACTTTTGAGAGCATGTTATTCTCTGTTTAAATTTCTTTGAAAGTGGTGCTTCCGCAAGCCCAATTGTCTTTTCTTGGCATCCTTCTCTCTGTGTTCCTCTCCGATGGATTCATATTATGCTTTGTGATTTATAGTTGGTTTTTGGTTCCTGGCCGTGTGAGTTATACTAATGACACTTCATTTATCATGCTAATGAACCTATTGGCTAATTACTCCTGATTTTGTTGTCCTAACCTTATATACGATAGCTGGTGCATTTCTGTTAGGACAGCTATTTGCATCTATGCAAGGATACATCTCGAGCACCCAGCTTCTTCTTTACCTGTCATTTTTATTGTCAAGAGACCCGCGTGAATAAGTTCATCAGGCATATGTAGGCATTAATATATATGCCAAGGCCAACATATGAAATGAGAAACTGAACATTAGACAACCTCCATGAGTGCATTTGCAATTTCATGGGGTTAGGGACTGAATCTGGACACTTTGTTTGAGGGAAATGAGTTCAACTGAAATAATTCAGCTAGGAACTGTTATTATCTTCCTTTTGTTTCCCATATTCTTTGCTGGCTTATTTCCCAACTAATTTTTATAGAAACTACATCCATTGAGAGCTATCTCTGGTTTAAAAAAAGAAAGTTTTGTGAAAAGCCGTTTGCTTGAGTGCTATTAGTTATAGCCATTGCTTGCATTTTTTCTATATTTTTCATTTTCATTTGTCCATTGTTGTGTGCCCTTCCCTTGCACCTTCGCTGACTAGGAAAGTGCCTGTGAGAGGTAGCCATAAAAAGTGTATACTTGTCAAGTTAAAAAACTAGATAAAATTGTGCCCTCGTCAAATATGAATGGATTGGCGTTGCCAGCTCACATATGTTGTTATGAAACGACACTGAACAGTTGCTCTTTACTATGGATTTGTGTCCAATGCGACACATCAGGGTAAACTGAATAAGAATCCTAATCGTACCAGATGTGGATAGTTCCGATGAGAAGCAGCACGGTAGTATAGATGGATGCTAGGAGGGAGGTTAGAGAGAATTGTTTTCTGTTGGACGGTAGTCTCATATATTCATAGATACTTGTCTTTGTGATGTACTATTACTGCATCAAGTTTCCCTTTGGATTTTTGTTGATCTTGGCTTTGTGATAACAAGAAGTCTGAGAAATGCACTGATGACAAGGTAGCTGCTTGTGTTCGAATCAGAGATTATTCTTGCACCTCCGGTTCAGTCAAATAATCCAGAATTTTTATGTTCTGTGAATTAATTTCATCGCAATATGAAAAGCTTTCTTTCATGTCCTCTTATAAATGCCTCTCTGGACATATCATTGGCAACGTTGAAAAGATTTGTTTATGTTGTTTCAGAGGCATGACTAGAAGCGGTTCAGAAGGTCACAAAAGGTTACAAGGTTGGAACATGAAGCTACATTTGACATTTCTTGGATAGATAATTCTAGAGTTTTCAATGGCATTTGGTGTATGTCAGGGTTAGCAACTTAGCACCTGAAGCTGCATTTGTATGCCAAGGCTTCTTATTTTATTTTGACTTTGCATATGTAATCACCAGAAAGATTGTTTCACGAGGTCTATGATTTGTGCATTGCACTTTTTTCATATCATGATTCCAGTATTTCCTTATGTGTTTTATCGACGACGTAAGTCGGTGTTAGCTTGCTTGTAATTGTTAATGCTTTGCAGGTCCTAGAAGATGGCATTGTAACTACAATTATAATAACAACTCTTATTGTTGTACATCCTCTCTGAAATTCTGTAAACAAGCATGTGGAAGTATTTTGCCTTGGGACATGTAGTATGATAGAGCTGGAATTCTACTTTGCTCTGTTCTTTGGTGCACCAGGATTGGATTCAGTTTATTTTTAATGTACAGTTCGATGGTTTAAACTTGATATTTTTCTTTATTTTTTGGTGCTTTTTTCTGTTCTCAGTTGATCTCGTTTGCAGTTAGCAGGTTCAGAATCTAAATTCAGAATATATGCATATGTATTGGCTTGAATACCTGATAAGCTGATTCATGCTGATGATCCTTGTGGCGGTAGCAAAGTTTCGTCTTCTGGTATTATAGCGGCAGCCGGAACTGGACGTCTTGAGGTTCTGCAGCTCTGCTTTTGTTGCCAATGAACGACAGCTTTTATTGCGCGCGCGTTGCTGGCTTGGAATTAGATGGACTTGTGACATTGTTGGATAGTTTTCTCAGAGAAGTAACAGCAGATACTTTGCCCTACGGCAGCTCTATTTTAGTAGTCATGTCCCTTCATGGTTGCCTTGAAATGTATGGTGCTTAATCTCATGTGATGGAGATATGTTTACTAAATCAGGAGTATATTACAATATACGTGTCCCTAAAGTACATGGTGTTAGATCCCAGTTTCACTTTCATGCCAATGTACTTATGCACCTATTAAACTTATGCCCTAATTTGATGCTTTCTTCCAAACTTGTGTAACTGATGGTGTAATCTGCGTGTTAAACCTTGTTTTGTCTATATAGCTTATATTCATGTATGGAATATTAATCATCTATTGATCTATACAGTACATCAGGATTCCAACCTAAATATTTGTAGAAAATCAGTTGCTATATAGATGTTCTTAAGGGTGAATGCATTCTTAGAATCAGCTGTCTTGACTAAAGCTTTATGATTCATCCTCCTTTTCCTTTATTTAAGAGCTCACTCCATTGCCCTGAGCATTTAGTTTATTAGTGTAATGGACATTTTAATGTAGCTGTAAAATTCTTTTCGAGTACAACCTTATTTGATGGCTGGACAAAGAAAAAATGCATGATTATTTGTACCCCGACAAGCCCGATAAGAAAATAACACATGGCATCTCAGAGCCACTTGTGTGGGTTATCATCGAGTAACTTCTCAAGAGTTTCTGTAGGTGATTCATAAACCTTTCATTGCATGTGTTCGCAGTTGAATCTGTAGGTGATTCATAAACTTTCATTGCCTGTGTTCATACATATTCTACACACAGTTCAATCTGATAGGAACGAATCAATCATCACAATTAAGGTGTTCTCACGTTGCGTGTGTACCTTTGTTATCCGCCCAGCCCAATGTCAATGTACGCAAAGGCGACATATGTTAGGCCGCCGAATTGATTAGGGCATGACAACACCGAACACGACGAGGTATGAGCACGGCAATACTAAACACATGATAAGGGCAAAAGACAATGTAAACTGTAAAAGGGTTGTTGATGGAAGAAGATAGTGGGCATAAGGAGGACCGCCGAACCCCTAACGCGTACCCACATCGATGGAAGCTGTATAATAGCAGCCCAAGTCTCAATTGTGGACAATAACATACATGCAAAACACATAAAAATTATATTTAGATACAGTTTCGCTTTTGTCTTTTGCGCCAGTATAAGCGCAATATCACTATGTCTTAGCATTGTGGGAATCGTGCAATGTGAAACTTTCGTTCTCCTTTGTACTGGAGTAGTCATCTATTATCAAGTAATTTATGTTCTGTTTCTTGATGTTTCATACAGACAACTTTGCAATTTTCAAATCACTATCCGTATAAAACCAAGCTAAGCGAACGTCGACGAAATGAATAATTTTCATCAATGTACCATTCATTTTTCATTACTCATATGTGTTCACAAAATTATCGATGGTAGACACATGACGGCCGAAGAAATCTCAAACATGGACAACAAGATAGGGTGAATATATAAACTGTTTCTTTGCGAATGAAAATATATAAAACTTAAGGCCACAATACAGTCTTGTACGATAAATAAAAAAACACGTGCCACTAACAGACATATATGGAATTAGCACACTACTTTGTGACCCTATAGCTACACTATAAATATGTGTAACATGGAGCATGGAAGTTAGATCTTCACGGTTGATTTAATTGTTCCAACTTATCGGAATATGAAAATGGTATTGTATTACTAATAATTTTAGATCAATATATTTGATTTCCACATCAATTCCATGTTTTAGCGGATGCAAATTTTGCAGTGAGAAAGAGGTATCCACTAAAAAACTATTGACTCAAGATATATAAACTTAAGTCTACATTATAGTGTCACCTTCGGTACCTGCACCAGGCCCGCAGCCGGTCATCTAAACAATTGACCTAAATATATTAAACTTAAGGCGACCCTACAGTATTGATTTCGGCACCTGTGCCAGTGGCGCAACCGGTCATCTCGTTTCTTTGTAAAAGAGCCGACGGAACCGAGACGTAGTGGAATAAAATTCTTCGAAATTTAATTTTACGTGTCGAATTCTTTTCGAATTTGGCGTTCGATTTAAGTCGGCTCGTTCCAGTCGGTCAAATATTAGGCGGTTCCTGACTTTACCAAATCAACGATCCAGACCGTTTCGAAACCAAACCGACGGCCACGATTAAACTCCTATTCCCAATCTCCAACTCCCCCGTAAACAAACACGCTGGAGGTGGTTTGCCCGATCCGAAGTCCAAACCTTGTTTCTTCTTCCCCAATCTCGCCTCTCCCCCAAATCTCGCTCGCGAAACCCTAGCCCCGCCGTCGCCGCCATGGACGGGATCGACGCGGAGCTCGCGCGCGCGCAGGACGAGCGCCGGAAGCTGGAGGAGGCCCTGGCGGCGGGCGCGCCCATGGCCTCGGTCACCTTCGACAAGGACCTCTACGGCGGGGGCGCCTCGGGGCCCGACCGATTCGCCGGCTACGACACCTCCATCCCGGCCTCCGAGGACGACGCGCCCGAGGACGAGCCCGCCGCCCCCAACCCGGCCGTGCGCCGCCTCGCGTCCTACACGGGCCACGCCCTCGCCGCCGCCGACATCCCCCGCTCCTCGGAGGACGACGACGGGATGCCCGCCAAGCGGTCCCAGCGCATCATCGACCGCGAGGACGACTACCGCCGCCGCCGCCTCGACCGCATCATCTCGCCCGAGCGCCACGACCCCTTCGCCGCGGGGAGGCCACCCCGGACCCCTCCGTCCGGACCTACGGCGACGCCATGCGCGAGAGCAAGGTGCAGCAGGAGAAGGAGCACGTGCTGCGCGAGATCGCCAAGAAGAAGAAGGAGGAGGAGGAGAAGGCCAAGGAGAAGAAGGCTTCTGCGCCCGAGAAGCCGCCCATAGCGCGGCGACCAAGCGGCGCAACAGGTGGGATCAGTCGCAGGACGGTGATGCTGCTGCTGCTGGGCCTAAGAAGGCGAAGACCGCCTCGACTGGGATGCCCCTGACGCAACTCCTGGATTGGGCGCTGGGACGCCACCCCTGGGCGTGTTGGTGATGCCACGCCCTCTGTGAGGAGGAACAGATGGGATGAGACACCAACTCCTGGGAGGATGGCTGATGCAGATGCAACTCCCGCAGCTGGTGGCATTACTCCAGGGGCCACACCTTCTGGGGCGTGGGATGCTACTCCTAAGCTGCCTGGTGGGGGTGTCACACCGACTCCCAAGAAGCAGAGGTCGCGGTGGGATGAGACGCCGGCCAGCATGGGGAGTGCAACACCTGGTGGTACTGCAGCCACCCCGGCATCTTACACTCCTGGAGCAACGCCGTTTGGAGGAGGAGACCTTGCGACGCCAACACCTGGCCACATTGCTGCTCATGGCGCCATGACTCCGGAGCAGTACCAGCTCTTGCGGTGGGAGCGGGACATTGAGGAGCGGAACAGGCCTCTCACTGACGAGGAGCTTGACGCCATGCTCCCAACAGAGGGGTACAAGATTCTTGAAGCTCCAGCTTCATACCAGCCCATACGCACCCCGGCGAGGAAGCTGCTTGCCACGCCAACACCTATGACAACACCGCTTTATAATATTCCAGAGGAGAATCGTGGACAGCAGTATGATGTGCCCAAGGAATTGCCTGGTGGGTTGCCACTCATGAAGCCAGAAGATTACCAGTACTTTGGACCATTGATGAATGAAGACGACGAGGAGCAGCTAACGCCAGAGGAGCAGAAAGAAAGGAAAATCATGAAACTCCTATTCAAGGTTAAGAATGGCTCACCCCCACAGCGAAAGACAGCACTTCGGCAGCTCACAGACAAAGCACGGGAATTTGGTGCCGGTCCTCTGTTCAACAAGATCCTGCCATTGCTCATGCAGCCAACACTCGAGGACCAGGAGCGGCATCTCCTGGTGAAGGTCATTGATAGGGTGCTGTATAAACTGGATGAGCTGGTCCGTCCATTTGTGCACAAGATTCTGGTGGTTATCGAACCACTTCTGATTGATGAGGATTACTATGCTCGTGTTGAGGGCAGGGAGATTATCTCAAATCTGAGCAAAGCTGCTGGTCTTGCTACAATGATTGCTGCCATGAGACCGGATATTGACAACATTGACGAGTATGTCAGGAATACAACAGCTAGGGCATTCAGTGTGGTGGCTTCTGCTCTGGGTATCCCTGCCCTCCTCCCATTTTTAAAGGCTGTCTGTCAGAGTAAGAAGTCTTGGCAAGCTCGTCACACTGGTATCAAGATTTGTCAGCAGATTGCTATTCTCATGGGCTGCGCTGTTCTGCCTCACCTTAAGAACCTAGTTGAGATCATTGAGCATGGTCTAAGTGATGAGAACCAGAAAGTGCGGACGATCACTGCCCTCTCTCTTGCTGCACTTGCTGAAGCTGCTGCACCCTATGGTATAGAAAGTTTTGATAGTGTGTTGAAACCTCTCTGGAAGGGTATCAGATCTCACCGTGGAAAGGTCCTTGCTGCCTTCTTGAAGGCTATTGGTTTCATCATCCCTCTTATGGATGCTCTGTATGCCAGTTACTACACGAAGGAGGTGATGCAAGTCCTAATTAGGGAATTCCAGTCACCAGATGAAGAGATGAAGAAGATTGTCCTGAAGGTTGTTAAACAGTGTGTCAGTACAGAGGGTGTAGAGGCTGATTATATTCGGACTGATATCCTTCCAGAATTCTTCAAACACTTCTGGGTTAGGAGGATGGCTCTAGATCGTAGGAACTATAAGCAACTTGTGGAAACAACCGTGGAGATGGCAAACAAGGTGGGAGTTACTGGTATCGTTGGTAAGATTGTGGAGGATCTGAAAGATGAAAGTGAGCCTTACAGGAGAATGGTGATGGAGACAATTGAGAAGGTGGTGGCTAATTTGGGTGCCTCGGATATTGATCCTCGTCTAGAGGAGCTGCTTATTGATGGCATCCTGTATGCTTTCCAAGAGCAGACAAGTGATGATGCAAATGTCATGCTTAATGGTTTTGGAGCTGTTGTGAATGCACTCGGTCAGAGGGTCAAGCCTTACCTTCCTCAGATATGTGGTACCATTAAGTGGCGGTTGAACAACAAGAGTGCAAAAGTTAGGCAGCAGGCTGCTGATTTGATCTCAAGGATAGCCATTGTGATGAAGCAGTGCCAGGAGGAGCAGCTCATGGGTCATTTGGGTGTTGTGCTGTATGAGTACTTGGGGGAGGAGTATCCTGAGGTGCTGGGTTCTATTCTCGGAGCTTTGAAGGCTATCGTGAATGTTATTGGTATGACCAAGATGACACCGCCTATCAAGGATCTTCTTCCTCGGCTGACCCCTATATTGAAGAATAGGCACGAGAAGGTCCAAGAGAACTGCATTGATCTAGTTGGTAGGATTGCTGACCGTGGAGCAGAATTTGTACCAGCTAGGGAGTGGATGAGGATTTGCTTTGAGCTGCTGGAAATGTTGAAGGCTCACAAGAAGGGCATCAGAAGAGCCACTGTGAACACATTTGGTTATATCGCGAAGGCAATTGGGCCACAGGACGTGCTGGCCACTCTGCTTAATAACCTGAAGGTGCAGGAGCGACAGAACCGTGTCTGTACCACTGTAGCAATTGCTATTGTCGCTGAAACTTGCTCCCCTTTCACAGTTTTGCCCGCCCTCATGAACGAGTACCGGGTTCCAGAGCTCAATGTCCAGAATGGTGTCTTGAAATCTCTCTCGTTCCTCTTTGAGTATATTGGTGAGATGGGCAAAGATTACATATATGCTGTCACTCCCTTGCTTGAAGATGCTTTAATGGACAGGGATCTAGTCCACAGGCAGACTGCTGCATCTGCTGTTAAACACATGGCTCTAGGAGTTGCTGGCTTGGGATGTGAGGATGCTCTTGTCCATTTACTCAACTTTATCTGGCCCAACATATTCGAGACATCTCCTCATGTCATAAATGCTGTCATGGAGGCTATTGAGGGGATGAGAGTTGCTCTGGGTGCAGCGGTGGTTCTGAACTATTGCCTCCAAGGCCTTTTCCATCCAGCAAGGAAAGTGCGTGAAGTATACTGGAAGATCTACAACTCGCTGTATATTGGTGCTCAAGATGCACTTGTTGCTTCTTATCCTGCGCTGGGCGATGATGGAGACAATATCTTTAGCCGTCCAGAGCTGGCCATGTTCGTCTGATCAACGTGAGTCGTCCTTACTTCTTAATGCAATATGTACACATTAAAAGCTTCAAGATATGAAATTACTTTGTAATGTTGGATCATGTTTACTATTTTGGGTGCTCAGTTACTTCTATCGGCTAGATCCCTTTTACTAGTTTACCACTGCTTTTGTTGGAGTGATGTTTACTTAAAACATAAGTTGATTTTCTGTTAACACTTCATGATATCATGTGCTTTTGTAATACACTTTTCTAAAACTACACTGGTTTAATGTTTAGGTATTGATAAATAATAATTGCACCACAGGGAGATTGCAAATCCTTGCCCCTTGTCAGTGAGTCAGCAAGTCAGGCCATTATGGCATTTGAGCAGCAACAAGTGGTGTTTAACTTGTGTGTTTCATGTCCCTTTTTGCATTTTGTTGTATTTATTCTTTTCTCTACAAAAGCATGTATCTGATACACCACATTGGCAGGCAGGATGTGCATGTCCATGTATCGACATCCATATGCAAACAATGCATGTGGAGCTTGAACTGGGTGGTATTTGAAATAGAGCTTGCATTTAATTACCCGGTGTTACTTTGTTGTGATGTATTGAAGCTGCATTTTTGTTTGTATTTGCAGGCTTGTTCATTCCTGAAGGGGGTGCAATCTAATAAGAAATTCTTCTTTATTTCCTGGTTTACCGTTCTGCTAAACTGTTTCTGTGATCCGATGCGCTAACCTTTTGAAACTGTTGTGCTTTTCAGGGTGTTCGGTCCAAGTATGGTGCTGAGGAGTCTTTCTTATCTGGATTCAGGACCGGTCAGAGTAGCTGAGAATATGTTCATCATAGTCCTGCTTTGAAGAGTGGAGACAGCAGTCGTAGCGTCGATATCGTCTTATATCTTGTAATGTTGGTTATGGTTGTCAAAACTTTATGTTAGCGTTGTTTTGTAAACGCTGTATATCGTTGAGTTGTGTACTGCTATGGTATCGCAACATGAGTATGCTTGGAACGGTTTGCTTAGCTCGTGCTATTTCCAAGTTGATTACCTATCATCTCCTCTTGTGTCCTGGGTTTATTATATTTCTCCAAGGGTGTTCCTAGTCTGATGTTGCACATCACTTGCTGGAACCATCGCCAGCCAAAACGTGATTTATTGCAATCTGTGCTTAGTCGTATTTGCGGCTCTTGTGCTTCAAAACCTACGAGTGAGATAAAAAGAAGTCTGGATCCGGCTTTGAAAGGCAACGGATATGCTTGGGAATCATCCTCTGAGGATCCTACCTTGTCGCGTTGCATGTAAGAAACGAAGAAGAAAAGCTTCCAGCCTTCTTCGTTCCTTCTTAGGACACAAAAGACGACCAAATTCGCGGCCGAGACACGGTCTCGGCGAGCGCCAGTTGTGACCGGGCTGAGCCTGGTCGTCTCGTCTGGTCAGTCACCCACCGCACCACCCAAAACCAAACAACCCAGAAACCACGCGCCGCGCGACCGCAACGAACACGCCCGCCCGGCCGGTTCGCGCCGTGTCTCCGACGCCACCTCTCCTCTCGCCCACCCCGGATCGGGCTCGCCGGCGCCGGCCATGGCGTCCTCCTCCTCCTCGGCGCTGGTCACGGGGGAGCGGCTCGTCGTCTTCCTCTTCGCCGCGCGCGTCGCGCTGTCCGCCCCGGCCGGCCTCGCGGCCCCGCTCGCTCTCCTCGCCGCGGCCGCCCTGGCGGTCGAGCTCGCCGTCGACCGCTCCGACGCCAACCCGGCCTCCCCGCTCCGCCGGTTCAGGACGAGGTGCGTCGGTTCTCCCCCACCACGCGGGATTAGGTTGGCCGCGATTTGGTCAGAACCATGGTCGCTAGCTGCCACATTCCGTGGCTTGCCTACACAATTGTGGAAATAATTTGTGGTGTATTTAGGGAATTATTAGCGGGATAATAGCTGAATCCTTTGTCGAATTGCTGATTTAGGCATTAGCATACGAATATCCTTTTAACTCATGGTTTAGTCACTTTATGGTTCAGCACCATGTAAATTTGGTGGTTTAGATGTGGACAGTCAATTTTGATGGCACATATTTGATTTTCTCTGTTTCTTAGTTAAATCTTCTTGTGGAATGGGACATTAAGAAGTGCTCTGGTCATACTCATACAGTGGGTCTGTTGAGATTCATCTAGAACCTATATGGTGCAGTACCACAACTGCATAGCTCTTACTCTTGAAGCTACATTGTGTTTTGAGTTGAGCAGCTACTTAATTTTATCGCCTCTTTTGCGATGTACAAAATGATATCGAACCTAGTGCTTGGTGTCTGATGAATATACGCTCCAGGCCAGGTGCTTCGTCAGGCATTCTTCTTGGCGCCACTACTCTGCCTTGTGTCATGCTTGCACGGTTAATCCAACTTTCGAGGATTTTACCGACAGATCCTAATGGACCAGAAGGTATATTTCTATCATCTTCATCAATTTTTTGACAAGTCTGCCGGCTTGTGAAATGTATATATTTTCCATATTTTGTGCTATTGAGCTTTTCTGCTATGAGTACAGTGTACTAAATGCTTTCTTTTTATGTGGCCAGAATTTGCATACCTCGAGATGCAGTACTGGGCAGTATCGATCAGCTGCCTCAGTGTGCTGGCTTTCTTCCTTTGGCATCTACGCCAGTCTGCCAACAATGGAGTTTCTAAAACTTTGAAATATGGTTCATTGATGGTAGTTTTGTATCTCATGACATTCTTGTTCTTCCTGCTTAAGACTGATGGAGGTAACATTGAATAAACACGCACTGTGTTCAACCTAATTGAAGTCATTGTCAAACTAATCTATACTTCTTATCACTGTAGGTGTGTTAAGGATGGCAACATTTGGGTATTTGCTCTTTCATGGCGTGGCTGCTGTGATCTTAATCAAGCACATTCTAGAGAAGTTCCCTTCATGCTCATCTTTTGGTTTGTACCTGAAGTCTAAGATGTAAATAGATCTTTATTTCTCGTCCTTTTTTCATATGTGATTGCATATGCTGATAGGCATTTAAACATTTCCTGCATATCTATAGAGAATTCCATTGCAGAAATTCATATGCATATAAGAACAATTACAATTTTCCCCAACTTTGTTTAGTATCATTTTTATGTGATGCCAGCCATTTTGTGTGCTTCTTGTTTAGTGGTGCAATATATTAGTATATCTCTCCTTTATTGACTTGGAAGTGCCGCTTTTTTTACTGTTTACTTATACTCTGCTGTAAATTCCAGGGGAAGCACTTTTGGTATCAAGTGGTCTTGTCATTTACTTTGGTGATATGCTGGCTCATACTCTTTCAAAGGTATTGATTTATTCCCAAGTCCTAACTATATATTTTCCATACAAGGAGAAAATCTGATACGGTTTTTTCATCGTAATTGTGTGGCAGATGGAGTTCTCTGCATCATTAGAAGCACTCATTCATACACCTGGAACTCGAAGCGAGATAGCCACAGTTATTCAGGTAGAGTTTCTCTTATTTCGAAAGTCTGGCTTCAGCTTTTACTGTGTTTTAGGAACTGCGAATAGCTCAGTTAGTGGGAGGTGTAGGTGTACACCCTAGCAACCACCTAGGTTTGAGTCGTCTTCAACTCGAATTTGGGTACCTATTTCTTCTATCAGGTGAAAAGTTACCAGTTCCTCCTAGGTAATATAATGGAGACTTTATACTGTGTTTATATCTCTTCTTTTGGCAGGGGATTTTGCTTGGACTTTTTCTACTTCCCTTGTTGTACAAATGTTCACTTCGAGTTTGGGTTTACTGTCAAACATTGGGGAAGCAAAGAACACAAGCATTTGAGAAACGGGCAGAAAAAAGAATAGGTTCTGTTGTATTTTATGTCTTATTGTCGGTGGCGTTGCTGATGTTAGTGCCATCATGGACACGCCTCATCGGTCTCGAAGTGCATCCGTTTGTCTGGTAAGCATCACTGTTTGCCTTTCATGGGTATAATGGATTTTTTGTTTTAACTTTGTTCTTTCTCATAAATCTTCTATCTATTTCGTAGATACTTATTTTCTATTCGCTTTGCTGTTCATTATTTCACAGGGTTCTTAACTACATGTTCACGAATTCACATGGACGTCTTGCTTTATGTGCGTACTGGATATGTGTGATATGCGTATCAATTAGAAGGTTCTACAGTATTTCAAAGCAAAGCAAAACGGAAAGAATTCTTCTGCGCAAGTACTATCATCTTGTTGCTGTCTTGATTTTCTCTCCTGCTGTTATATATCAGGTAATGTACGTCTTTCATAATTCAAATCCCATCAGAACATTCAGAGATTATATTTATCATTATGTTCTATGTTTTGCAGCCTGCTTTCTTGGACTTGGCATTTGGTGCAGCGTTTGCAGTTTTCTTAATACTGGAGATGATTCGTGTAAGAATCTCTTCCCCTTTTCCTTCAGCAGTATCTGTTATGCCATGTTTTCTCATTTCTCCCTCAAAATTATGCCCTCAGGTTTGGGAAGTATATCCTCTTGGGCGTACTGTACATCAATTCATGAACGCATTCACTGATCATCGTGATTCTGAGATTCTCATTATTAGGTAAGTGTACTTTGTCTTTATATTCCATATTTTATATCTCTTGCATATTGCAGGTTAAAACTTCTCTTTTTATTGTTTATTTTTTCAGTCATTTCTCACTTTTACTGGGCTGTGCGCTTCCTAAATGGATGTCATCTGGATTCAATGACCGACCACTAGCCCCTTTTGCTGGAATTCTCAGCTTGGGAATAGGTGATACCATGGTATGTCCAGTGTTCATTAGTCTGTTAACATCTCCTAGTGCTGGTCATCTTTTCTCTGATGAGCTCTCCCATTTGTACCTAGGCATCAATGATAGGGTACAAGTATGGCGTCCTAAGATGGAGCAAGACAGGAAGTGAGTTCGGTCATAATTATTTGTTGGTCCTCCTTCTCCAGTTGCTCTCTGATCACTTATGCATGTTTTCCTGAAATGATAGAGAAAACAATCGAAGGCACGGCAGCGGGCATAACTTCTGTACTTGCAGCCTGCTCAATTCTGGTGTCACTCTTAGCTTCAAGTGGATACATTCTTTCACAGGTTCAATCCCTTAATTTGTAATTTCTTTCACTGAAGTGACTGAAGCTTTATGCTGGAATATGCAAACTAAGAATGACTACTAACCAATTTTCTCATGTTGACACAGCACTGGTTGTCACTTTCGTTAGCTGTGACAGTGAGCCTGTTACTGGAAGCATATACGACACAGCTCGATAACGCTTTCATACCCCTTGTATTCTATAGCCTTCTATGTCTATAAATTAAGACCAACCTGTTATACATCTAACTGACCTGAGGTCCTCTTTTTCCTTACTACTAATATATATATAGTGCAGCAAGTTAATAGGTACAGTATAGTCATCCGGTCTCCTTGCCTCATGTGCTCCTTTTGTACCACCTCTGATTAAAGACAGCGGGTTTAGTATCACCTCTGATTAAAGACAGCGGGTTTAGTATTAGGAATAAAAGAATGAGAATTAGTGAATACTTCAGTAGAGGCCAGGCATCTTTGGTATAGTTGTAAGGTGACTGTAAGTTGTAAGGTGTAATTGCAACAACTTGTTTAAAAGTGGTTTCGTTTCATAACGATTATGATCTTCTGTTTGGTGCATCAGAAATCTGTTTGTGTGAAGTAATGGTGAGTGTAGATTGTGGTAATTTTGTTTGTAAAATCATCGATTTGCCATTCTTTTGCGCTGGGAAATGAAAGCAACATGCAAAGTTGAGACATCATATTTTTTTAACCAAGGTAAAAGGGTTCTCTACGTTGTTACAAACTGGGGATCATGCTCACAAGCTCATTTTGAGAAGGCAAATCTGTCGGAAAAAAAAAGAAGCAAATGCAGAAAGAAACTCTTCAGGTCATGCTATTTCCCCTAAAGTTTGCATGCATGTTCGGTGGCCAACGGGTAGTTTTTGCTCTGTGAATCCTAACGCAGCGATCATCTTGTATAGCAGTTTTAAGATTTATTTGGTGTAAGCTGTTTGATTCTTTGGAGTACCTGGACGTTCATGCACTAGCGAGGGCTTCTTATTCTGAGCAGACATTTTTGGCAAGTGCTACGTTAGTGTTGAGAAGGACTAGTCACTAGCGAGGGACACTTGGATACAGTAAGGCTTGTTATTTTGGAACGAGCAACACAACTTGATCAGTCGAACACCCGCACAAAATTGCCCAACGGCATATACCAGTGCAAAGTGAGAAAGAATATCCAATAGAACTGTAGTTCGCCAAGCTGCTTCATGAAGAAAGAGGACTAGAAGAATGACGCAATTCTTGCAACCAGGAATTAGCAGACCAAGAGTGTGATCGGTGGGATTCCTCCGCTACCATTCTCGTACTAGCAAGCAAATCGAGCATGTGGTTTCCGATATAGTCACAAGCTGGGATTTTAGCTTAGGCTTGGCTCCTTCGCCAAGTTTTTGTTAAGCATGACAAATTGGGTAGTATCGCTTGGCTTTGATGATTTGCGCCCTGCAAAGAATACAGAACTATAGATGAAGACACCTGCATTACTTTGTATAGAATTGGGTCGTATCATCATCGACCGTGTAAACTCATTTGTTCTACTACAACCATAGCCAAGGCTAGAAATATGCATATTTGAATAGTTGCGCAATGTGCAACTGTCGATCACATCATATATATCTAATGGACGTTATGTACTACTCTTTGCTTACCAAATGGATGAAACCCTTGGCTTACAAATTCCTGATGTATCCCAAACCTATTTTGTCGAGCATGTTGAGATGGAAATTGAGGGATATTCTGGTTACACTGTAGAGCCATGTCTTATCTTCTGTATGGTTTGGTTTGCCATCCTTGTTGTATTTATATTCAGTTATTTCTTATGTGTTACTCTAAATAATTAACGTTCACCTCAAAAAGGCATACACTATATTCTGGCTTTCTTGCTTTAGCTCTCCCACCTACCTGCACTTAATGGGAGTCAGTTAGAAGTGATAGACCCAACTCATTTATAGAATTGATATATCATTAATTGAGATATACATTCTGTCAGTGGCTGTTGATTGTATTATAGTACCAACCTTTCTTTACTATTTGATTGTTTCATTGCTTGCTGGCTACCTCATGTATACTTTTCCTTATATTTCTTGTATGTGCCTCATTGATTCGTTTGATTATCAAAACACAATAGTAAGAAAAACACAAGATTGGAGTGTCATTGACCTATTTAATCCTACATGATTAGAATCTACATGAATGCATAAAAAAATGCTCGACACAATAGGGAAAAAAGAGGAAATGCAACAAGAAGCCTGAGTGGATGGATTTTATCCAAAATATAGTACATTGGAATACACAGGAAAATTCCTAAGGGCAGCCGCCATGTGTGAAAAACCACACCTTAAGTCCTACGTGGCATTGCTGAAAGTACACCTTATACATTGTGAAGAATATAAACTTGTCCATAAGCTTTATGTGCACCTCTAGCTTGTGGTCTACCATAAGCAATGTTCAAGATATCGGCCGACATAACGATATATCGGAAATCGGGGTCTGACCGGTAGGATAAGTGGGTTTCATCTCTGTTTATCGGTCTGGGCGATATATCGGTCTGACAACCGATTTATCGCGTTTTTTGCCGATAAATTGCGTGGGTCCCACATGTCTGAAAACGAAAAAAATCCTTCTTTTCTACCGCGCCGCCCTTATTTTGCTTTGTCATGCAATGATGCAAGTGCTGAAGTGCAACTGTGCAAAACGCCAAAACCTGATGGTGCTTTGATTCTATTTCGTTCGTGAACTTATCACTTATGTATTGCTGAACCTGGAATATTTTTATCTTTCACTGTTTGTCATGTATTGCCGTATTGGTCTGGTCATGTGTGTGCGCCTACTTTCAGCAATTTATTTATGTCCAGTACTTTTTTGGTGTGTAATATAGGATACTTTGCATTATTTCGGTTAGTAAAACCTGAGATTTTTTTAAAAAACTTGCCGATAAATGGTCGACCGATATATTCGATTTATCGTCCGATATTCCGATTTATCTCTTATCTTGTGTCAACCGATACGTTAGCGATAAGCGATATCCCGAACATTGACCATAAGAAATAGAAAACTAATTTCTTCCCTCTTCTCTCTCAACTCTCATGCATGTAGCAACATGACAAGATATGTGGGTCCCAGCTTATGGCTAAAGTCCACCTTATACACTGTGTAGAATTCCGTAAAACAAGTGGGACCCCACTTTATAAAAGCTCACCTTATACATTACGAATGCCCTAGGGAGTCTAGTTGTTTGCCCAAGAAAAAAATCTACAGGTGGAACAAAAAGTTTGGAGCTTAATCTTTGATTGGGTGATTAATAAAAGCAGCCGTATGCATCATTTTGATGCAGAGGCTGGGCATGCCCCTTTTCTAAAAAAAATCTTTGATTGGGTGGCAAAACTACTTCTAGCAGAACATGGAGAGCTCCACTAACAGAGACCAAAATCTCAGCGCCATGTGGAACACATCAGACTATAAAGCGGAACAAACTGTAAGAAATTGAAGAACAAAACATGACCATATGTGGAACAAGAATCTTAAACCAAGTGGAAAAAAAATATGTATCATAATTTGTAGAGTACATGAAACAAAATTAGGTACAAGAGGAATATAATTTTAGACCAGGCGAAATAAAAATTTTGACACATGAGGAACAAAAATGACTAGAAGTGGAACATAATTTTAGATTAAGTAGAATATAAATTAGTAGTCGTGGAAAACAAATAATTGCTATAAAAGCACAACAAAATTGCAGCGAGGAACAAAAAATAACTACATGGGGAAAAGAATTTTAGACAATCGAAAAAATATGGACCGTGATTCTCAGACACTACAGAAAACTGATAGTTCCCGACGGTTCAGACTAGCATACTTTTTTTTATTAAGTGGAACAAAATTAGCAGTCATAGAATAAATCATCACTATAATAGAAACAAAATTTTATCTGTGAGGAACAAAACATAACGTGATTCTTAGAACACGTGGAACAAAAGTAAGGTGCAATAGGAACACATTTTTGGACTAGGCAGAACAAAGTTTTACACCTGAGTAACCAAAACGACTACAGATCCAACATACCTTTTTATTAAGTGGAACAAAAATTCTGTTATGGAACAAGTCATCACTATACGAGGAACAAACTCCTAGACTATTTTTTTTTAAAAATGAAATAAAATCATGTCTTAAAATACCATAGGAAAGTAAATAAAGGAAAAAGGAAAAAAGTACAAAATGGAAAAGGAAAAGAAAACATGAATGAAGAAACACAATCCTACTTCAGTTAGGGCAAATTTATAGCGCTAGCAAATCCAATCTACATGCGGAACAAGACAATAGAAAATGAAATATTGGGACCGTGAAACAAATCATGAGTACAAATGGAACAAGGCTAAAGTAGAATAAAATTTTGGCATCATGGAACGAATCATGATGATGGGAGAAACAAGAATATGATCAAGGTTGAACAAAATTTAGAACTCGGGAAACAAAAGCACATGCACAAGAGGAACGGAAAATTAGGCCATGCGAAAACAAGTTTAAACACATGAACAATTAGGACTACCGGCGGAAACAAAAAAAAATAAAAATCACGAAAAAATATAAACATGGTTTGAAAATAAAACCAGAAAAGAAAAAAGAAAAACAAGAAAAATTGTGGAAAATATATCAAGGGAAAAAAGAAATAAAAAACACACCCGCACGTACTAGCAACTAGCTTGATCGATCAATCTCAAAAAAAAAAAAAACAAAAAAAAAACTAGTTTTTTTTTGGGAAGTAAAAAAACTAGCTGGATCGATCCATCGTAGCTCCTGGGCTTTGTTTCGCGGCTGCATATGGGCTTCAGCTATTAGATGGGTTGGTCTTTATTCAGTCTGTAGACAGAGGCACACGCCTTTAGGCTATAGAGTCTCCCTCATTCCGGAGCGCAGCTCACCTCTCATATTCTCCAGCGGCAGCCGGCCGGCACCGTGCGAGAGAAACGAGGAGCGGAGCCACCGGCGACACTCAGCTCTCCACGGATCCGACATCCACCGAAGATCGGAGGTCCAGCCAACCCCTTCTCCTTCCTCGCCCCCCTAGTTTTTCCCTTTTTCTTTTCTTCTATTTTCTTGCGGGAAGGGAAACCCTAGCATAATTGAACCGTAGCTTGATTTACTTGTTGATTTGGTCAGACCGTGGAGAGAGCAGACCGACTCTTAGCTACACGATGGATCCTGCGCCGACCCCCAAGGGTAAGATCCAACTTTTCTTTTCTTTGTATGCAGCAGAGCAGTCTGTGTACGAATGCTCGTTATGTGCTGGTCTGGTCCAATTTCTATTCTGTCTGCTCGGTTTATAATTTATTTTCAGTTTTTTTTTCGTTACCCAAGGCAAACAACTTACACAGTTTGTGTATGATGTGCTGCTTTGCTGGATGGATGCATGTGTGCTTGTTATGCGCATGGATCTTTTTGCCACACACATTGACTCTGAGGAAACCACATTGATTACAGAAATCAGTCTGTTTGATAGCATTTGTTTGACGCCTTATGCTGTTTTGTAACCCAATTTTTTCTTCATTTTACACGGCGTACGGTTCACATGGATGGATTTATTTGTGGTTTTTATGTGTAAGATCATTTCCAACTCAAGTTGATTAAATGAACCAGTCAATTGAGTACATTTGTTCTGTTTTGCTGTTTCAGGACTGATCCCAATCCAAGCACAGCATCAGCATGTGTGGATGCCAAGAGGCTAATGCCATCTGAACCTGTATCCAAGCTCCCTCAGAACGACAATACTAGCTCCTCGCCAACGCCATCAACCCCGCTAGACGTCGAGGATCTCCTCCAAGATATCCTCCTCCGCCTCCCTCCGCAGCCGTCCTCCCTCCCCCGCGCCTCCCTCGTCTGCAAGCGCTGGCGCAGCATCCTCTCCAACACCCAATTTCTCAGCCGATTCCGCAAACACCACAAGAAGCCTCCTCTATTGGGCTTCTTCACAGTGAATGCTAGCAGCAACAAGCATGACTTCGTTCCTATTCTGGGCACGAAGTCTGACTGCATCCCCGCTGAGCGGTTTCCTGTGCCCAAGAGCAGCAACCCAGACCAGTACTGGCGCTTCCTTGGCTGCCACCACGGCCTCGCCATCCTGCTCAGTGAGTGGTGTGAGGTTGTCGTGTGGGATCCCCTCACCGGCCAGCAGCACCATCTACCCTTTCCGCAGAGACTCCTCAACGTTACAGATGACAATACTTACTGGTCCTAGCATGCTGCGGTGCTGTGCGCTGACATGGAGGATGGGCATGTGCACGGCGATTGTTTCTCGAGCCCCTTTAAGTTGGTTTTGACGTGTGGCGGACACGGGCACTCATTCGCTTGCCTCTATGAATCAGTGTCTGGTGTATGGGGACATATTGTCTCAACGGTGACTCCTAACATGATTGTTTTGGCGAGGTCCAGCATCCTGATTGGGAATGCACTTTTCTGGATGATATGCGGAGGTAGCGTTCTAGTGTTTGATATTGAAAGGAAGAGCCTTGGTGTGATCAAGAAGCCGGCAGACGCCTATGCAATCGAACCCTCATGCTGTCAGATCTTGCGGACAGATGATGATAGTGGCCTTGGCCTTGCTCTTATGTGGAATCTGAACATCCAATTATACGAGAGGAAGCCAAACTATGATGGTGTTGTCGAATGGGTGCTGCTGCAGAAAACCATTCAACTGGAGGGGCTCTTTCCACAAGGAATGCGTGACAGAAAGGCGGCGATGGTGGGGTATAACGAAGACTCGAATGTGATTGTTCTCTTTACAAACATTGGCGAATTCATGCTTGAAGTTGATTCGATGCGGTTCAGAACTATTTCAGAAAGCAAAGTAAGCTGGATTAATAAGTTTCATCATCCGTACAGAAATTTCTATACTGCAGGTAATACCTCTTTACCTTGTGTTTAACAAGATTGATTCTAATTAATATTGGTATGTGTTTCCTTTATCATTGTTCGTTTGATTAAGGAATGACTAGACATGTAAGATAACTTCAGTTTTGATGATTGTATAAAATATTGGCAATGTAATTTCTTATTTTTTGCATGGAAGTTAACTTCTGTCCAAGATAACTTCTAGTGCATGGATTTGATTAATTTGTAAACTGTCTATTTCTTACAATCAGAACTAATAATTGTTGCATGGAAATTTAAGATTTGCCTCTGATGGAGGCGTTGAGTCACTGATCTAATGCTAGTCAGTCACTGATCTAATACCAGTTTCTACTGTGACCATATGCACTGATTTAGCAAAAGAACGTTGGATCAAGTCAAAGAGATATATGAGGGTGTGCTAGTACAAACTAATTGTTCTGCTTATGAGTTAGGTACCAGACTGCTCTGCTTTCTTACAGGAGCTTGTAATGTCCACATGATAGAGAAAATAAACCTCGAATGACGCGATAATCTAGTAATTCAGTAATTTCGTATGAAGAAGGAATTGAGTCATTGCTCTCATAGTTTGTACCGGTGCTAAGTAATTATGTAGCCCGTAACTCAGAGAACATGCCGACCATAGAGGATCAAGGTGTGTAGACCAAAATTGTTCTTCTATTGCCAAGATGATGTTAGTTTTTTCCATTACTTTTGAGATGAATAATCTTTTGTTTTTTCGCATGATCTGCCGAATTATGAGTTGATGTTTATTGTTGCGCTCATGCAGAATTATGAGCTCTAACTTTATCAGATTTTCAATAGGTGACTAGTACAAATTGGTTTTGACTGATGACATTGATTGTTGAACAGGTTTTTGGAGTTCTAGTGGAGTTTCTGAAACACGGAAATAGCTATCTGATGCAGCTTCTTCCATCTTTGTTCGCTGTGGCTGCTGACATGGTCTATGCTGAAATTAACCCTCTGTGCAGTAGTATTTTGGTTGTTCCATCTTGTACATCGTGGCCTGTGAAGTGTACTTCTAGATTAGTTGCTTAATTCGCTATCTTTGTATTATTAGTAACTTATCTTTGTAGACGGTTGTCAGCTTAGCAGTCTAGAGAGTGACTTGCTAGTTGCTCCTGGATCTCTCAGTTAATGAGTACCTTGTGGTTCATTTGCTTCATGTCTTCGGAGCAATTTCTCATTGGGGTCAAGGAAAGCAAAACAACTTGGCGCTCCGCTAGCTGCATCCTATGCATTCCGGATCTTTGCTTGATTTTTCTGTGTTGTTGTTATGGAACTGCTGCTGCAAAACTATCCTTACACAGATAGTGTATCTGTATGTATATTATGTAACTGAAGCCTACTTACTGTCAACTTCACGTAGAAATTAATTTTGCTGGAATAAATTGCATATCCAATAGTTCAAATGGCATTGGACAAGTTACAAGAGTGTCCTGAAGCTTTTGTTTTAGTCTGAATGGGTGCATATATAGGCCAATGCTGAGCTTACGCGCTGCACCTTTCATTGTCAAGAGTGTTTAAATTAGACAGATCATGATTTGTTTTAAAAATATGTACGTTTCAACTGTAAAGAGTGTTTAAATTAGAAAATTCTTGATAAGCTTTTACATACTACTCCAATTATGCATCTGCCATCTCCTTCAGCAAGGCGAGAGCCTTGAGTTGGCGGAGGAGCCCGACACCGGTGACATTGGTGCCAAAACGTGAGACGTGGCCTCCCAACAGTCGCCGGAGCACCCACTTAGATCATGCATACTCAGGCAGTTATTGAAGTTTTTTCCCCAAGTCCTGCTTAGAGACCTGTCCTTTGTATTGCATTTCACTCCAATTTTTTTCTCCATCTCAAAATCAGTATGTGACGGTGTTCTCTTCGTAAATAAACCACCTAGCAGGTAATGTGAAAGATTATCTTGCAAGTAAGAACTTCCCATGCATCTGGAGATGATTTGAAATGAATATATCTTGGTGTTTCTACATTAATTGATGACAATATTTTGGAAGACGCAAATTACTTGTATTAATATCTAGGCATTATTTCACATTGTTTTTAGAAAATCGCAAATTTTATTAAAGAAGAGCAAATTCTAGAATCGAAACGTCTTCTTCCTCACGGAGACGCAGCCGCAATGTGTGAAAACCACACCTTAATTCCTACATGGCATTGCTGAAAGTACACCTTATACATTGTGAAGAAAATAAGCTTGTCCATATGGGAACTACTCGCTAGCTACCAAGTGCCGGCACCGCGCCAGCGCCCAGTTGAGGCATTCATCCACCAGATCAGAGAGAATAGCAAGCAAAGCGCCCTCAGTGGAGCGGAAGATACATCGGTTTGCATTCCTGCCAAATCATCGAGATGACCATCAGCGCCATGGACTTTCTCATATTAACCTTCTCCACACTGAAGAAGAGAGCTCGTGGAGATAATCCGTCAAGGATGCAGCCGTCCTGCTCGTCGGAAGGAACTGGAGCAACCGGAAACTTCTAGCGAGTACCGTCCACTCTGCAGTGAAAGTTGGCAGAAAACCACATGATTTCTGAATGCCTTCCATTCATAACGTAATACAAGCACTAGGATTCTGGTTTTATTTTGCAGCTCTTTTTCAGAATCCTAACTACCCCCGTGTTGGTTTGGGTGCTTTATATCCTAGACTCCTAGTCATATGAGATAAGACATGTAACATGTTATATGCAATACTCCAAGTAATGACACTTACCGTCCCACATGCAGCTTCCGGAAGACCGCACCGACCTTTGTACTTCCTTGGGCGTTGGCGCTGTGGGAAGTCCTGCCATTCCGTGACCCCGTCTTGGTTAAAGATGTGCATACAAGTATCCATGATCGCCAAAACCCAACACCCTCACGAGTCTGGTGTTTCTTGCAGCAAAATCTTCCAGTGTCGCAACTTATATGTTTCCAGATGTCTCCCATTCCAAGTAGCATTTCTCACATTCAACTACTTGTAATCGGGTTTGCTCTCGTTATCTGCCCACCTTATAGTACTCAACCAGATATAACACGGTTGTGATCCTAGTAAACCAAAAGCATGTGGAACGAATGTACTGATTTAGAGTAAGACGGGCTGTGTTGTTTATAAGGATGGTTCTGATTAAACAAGAGAAAGTTGGTGGGTGTCTAACCACCACACATCAAGCTCACTTCATTCAAATATTAATGAAAAACTCATGTCTCTCTTAGTATTTATGAATTGTGTACATGTTAGATGGAAGCATCTAATTCATATATCTTAAATGATTTGTGTTTAGCAATATAAATGACCTCCGATGACGTTGAGGAATGAGGAGGCATGTTGCATGGACGTTGTAGGATAGAAGCTGCCTCAGCTGCCTCTCGGACTGAGCGGCTGAGCCGTCTCCAATGTATGGGCCGTAGCGCTGCCGAGCTGCATATAGGTCGCGTGCGGAGTGACGAAGGATTAGAAGGGAATGGATGGAGAATAGCCAAACGCCTCGTTAATTTTATGTTTAATCGCCCGAATACGGCCTTGTGTCCGTGGGATTTGTTTGACACTTGTATCTATTTTTTTTTTTGAACTATTGACACTTGTATCTATTATTCGTTTGTAGAAAAAATACTAGTCATCCTGTCACAAAGTATTGATAAATCTGGACCATTAGATCCGCTTAACAGATGGCTCACGTGTGCTTTTCCCTACCGTAAATGACCTCGCCTATGCTACATGCATCCACAAAATTGCGTCAAGCCACACATTTTCGAGAAACTATCCTAATATTACCTCCTCAGCTTTTTTATTCTTCGCCTCACAATCACCCCAGGCACGGCATAACGCAGCTTCCTAATTGCTTCTCCAATCTCCATGTATGTCCATGATAATTAAGCTGTACTTCTAGGATAATGTCACAAATTGTAAAGTAAAATATTGACCACTAATATTGTTAGGACATATTCATAGATGAAAAATATACACAGGAGACCTCGAGAACTGAATTTCTGTATGGGTGGATGGGTGGTGACCATTTTGATCCCGGCACAGGGAAACCTAGTATTAGTTCTTGTCTGTTAGAAAACTGCTACAATTGACCACAATTCTCAGCTGAGTAAAGGACCAAGCGGGCAAGCAACTAATATATACAATCGACCACTTATGTATCATATGAAAGGAGTATGGTGGTTCTTAATAATTCATGTCCACTTGACATACATAGCTATGCACCGGAGTGACACACAAACACGTTTGAATTTTGGTTAATTTGCTAGCTGGAGAACGTCAGTACTCCACATCCGGAAGAAGCTAATGCAAAGCTTCTGCAGAAGAAACGGATGCATCTACTTGAAAAGGATGTAGAAATTCATGGCTTGCAACATTTATATAGCTACCGCATTATCTGAAATTTCAATGCGGGAATATCATGTACATAACAGGATTTTTTTTTTAAACGGAGGCAAAACTTTTGCCTCATCCATTATTAAGTAGAGAGTTTAAGAGTTTTACAAGAGCCAAGGCTCCAAAACAAATAAAAAAATGGATTACTCTCCCAACATTATGCTACTCATTTTTTTGTCCCCGCCGTTACCCAGAGCTTTGCATCATTCTTTATGGCCGCAAGAAGAACCGTCCGCGGAGCGGATTTGTTGTGAAAGACCGTCGCATTACGAACTTTCCAAATGCCCCAACTAACAAGCATGTTGAGGGACGCCATCGCCTTTCGGTGAGGGGTGTTGGGGCTAGACATGGCGGACCACCAATCTTGGATAGAGTGGCCGGTTGACCATCCGGAAGGATCGATGTGAGGAAAGCCCAAGTCACATTTTGACCATAGTCCATAACTCTTGGAGTAAAGGTGAGCCGCCATCTCCGTGGTTTGCTTGCAAAGTGGGCAAAGTACACAATTTTGTCATCCGCGCTTCTCTAACGGTCCGCTGTCCAAAGCCTATTTTGGTTAGCAAGCCAAGCAAAAAAATTTGACTTTTGGAGGGCCCAAACATTCCAAACCACCTTGTTCATATTGGAACGCAAAGAACCCAAACATTGAGCCTTGTAAGCCGATGGGGCCGATATTCGCCTTTACCGGTGAGGTTCCACACTATCGGATAGTCCTCCCCATCCTCGAGAAGTTGTACGCCGCAACCTCCCTCCAAAGAGAGATGAACTCATTGATGTGAAGGATGTGACATCCTGGCTCAGGGCTTAATAGGATTGATAAAATACTCATATCAACAAGTTGCAACTTCTTTTCTGGAATCTCATCTGAAAAGAACACTGAGGTTAAGCGTGCTTAGCTCGGAGCAATGGAAGGATGGGTGACCGATCGGGAAGTCCTTCCCGGGTGCGCACGAGTGAGGACAAAGTGAGTAGAAAAGATTAATGTTGATTTGTGGGGCCAGTCTAGAGATCCTAGAGGGCTGCCAGGGGTGACAGGCCCGGTCCGGGGGTGGGCCGGGGTGTTACATTAAAAGTTAGGTTGGCGTCCATCTTGATTTTTTTGATCCAAGCATAATTGATGTGGAAATGTATTTAAGTAAATATATTTTTAAAAGCCGGTACAGCTATAACGGAGCACGGTGTATATTAATATACTAAAGATATCTCCGGTAATAGTATAGAGTGGAATGACGGGTTATGTATATGATTGACTATGGTTATAAAGCATACGAGTTTGACAGTTCAAGTCAGCACTTGACCCACACATGCGTAGTTGTTAATTATTGTGATTGATCCAACAAGTCCCGAGTGGTAACTGCAGGTTGCTTCCTCCTTGCCACGCACGCGAATCAAGGGCTTCAGTCACAAGGCGGATATCAAGGAACGAGATTAGGAAGGAAACCTCACTCCACCGCATTTTATGTTTGTTTGGCACAAGGATTAAGAAAGCTACTGTGGAGGAAGATCAATCGCTGAAGTAGACCTTCGCTGTGAATTCTTCCGTATCAGGTGCCCCCGTGCGTTGCGCCCGCCCGCGTGCAGGCAGATGCAGTGTGTCATCGGAGGCTACACTTGATCTGGAAATAATAGTAGACCGAGGAATCACTTGATCCTTGGTGGATCGCGGTTTGTATTTCTTCCATACACGATCTGGAAAGCGATTCACACATGGATCGAGAAATCACAGTTCACGGAGCAAAGCTAGCAAGCAATTCACGCCAGGGGTCAAGGAACACTTGCCTATTAATCTTCCTTCAAGTAGAAGACAGCAAGAAATCGCTTAATTCGTTCACGTCTGTTCAACAGCGCTTCACGTCTCCCGTTCGACAGATCGGGGCACTTAAAGTCTTGACGACTTGACGTGGATTATTATTTCGTCTGTGACTCAGCGTTGGCGCGTTGCCCGTTTTGCCTTTGGAATTTGGATCAATGACTGATATTCTTTAGGTGCTGGACATGAACGGATTGCGTGAAAAATAATGTGTAACCCGGATTTTGGTAACGTTTCTCTTATTGGACATTTGGACATATATGCATCACTCTCTTTGGAGGAAATTGGAATACATCCCGAGGGAAAAGAATTGAACTCTTCATCAAATGGTTTTTGCTCTCTGATCTTTCAACTGCTACATATCAACCTCGTTACCGGAATATACTGGGACTCGTCGTCATACTCTGAAATCTGTCCCAGTACATAATAATTTACTGGAATTCACCCGCATAACAACGACGAGAAGGCATCAACCTTTTCCTTGACATTTGGTCGTGGAACTTGTAACGAGGCTTTGCAGCTGCAGTGAGTGACCCTCATCTTTGACGCATTGGTCGTGGAACCTCCAACTCTAACGCGTCGCGCTTGCGGTTGCTGCCATATGGGATTAGAATCCCACGTGCAGCTTTCGTACGACCACACTGACCTTAGCACCTTGTTTCCCATTGTCCCTGTGGGAAGTCTTGCCGTTCAGGACCCAGTCTCGGCTGAAGATGTGCATGCATGTATCCATGGCCCCCAAAACCCAACACCCTCAGCAGTCCGCTTGATTATAACTGCCAGCTCTTCTAGTGTTGCAACTGATGTGTTTCCAGATGGCTCCCATTCCAAGTAGCCTTTCACACATCCAACTACTTGTAATCGGGTTTGCTCTCTTTATCTGAATTATAGTACTCAACTAGTTCGTAGAGAGATATGACACACCTGTGATCCTAGTAACCAAAAGCATGTGAAATGAACTCGTACGTACTGATCTAGAGTAAGAGGGGTTGTGTCCTTTATAATGCTGGTTTATGATTAAGCAAGAAAAAGTGGGTGGGAATCCATCCACCACACATCAATCTCACTTCATTCAAAAATTAATGAAGAACTCAAGTCTCAGTATTTATGGATTGTGTATGTGTTAAATGGAAGCATATAATCCATATATCTTAAAAGGTTTGTGTTAAGCTGTATAAATGACTCCCAATTACATTGAGGCCTGCTGCATAAACGTTGTAGGATAGAAACTGCCTCGGCCGCCTCTCGCGACTGAGGTCTGCAATGGGCCATAGCGCCGCCGAGTTGCATAGGTCGCGTGCGGGGTGACGAGGCATAGAAGGGATTGGATGGAGAATAACCAAACGGCTCGTTGATATGTTTGATCGCCCAATAAGACCTTGTGTATGTGGGATTTGTTCGACATTTGTACCTATTTTTCCCTTGTATGTAAAATTAGAAGTCATTTTGTCACGAAGTATCGACAAATCTGGACCTTTAATTTTGGTCTCCTTAATAGATGGATCATATGTGCTTGTCCCTACAGTAAAATACCTCGCCTATGCCACATGCATCAACAAAATTTGGTCAAAACACACATTTTCGAGAAAATATCCCGGTGTGTTACCTCCTCAACTTTTTTTATTCTTCACCTCACAATCACCCGAGGCCCAGGGGTGCGGTGGGGCGCAGCTGCCATGTCGCAGCTACCTAGTTGATTTTCCATGTTCATGATAATTAAGTTGTACTTCTTGGATAATGTCATAATCTCTAAAAATATTACTGAACATATTCATATATGAAAAATATACACACGACACGAGATCTCGAGAACTGAATTTCTGTTTGGGTGGGCGTGGGTGGTGACAATTTTGTTCCCAGCACCGGGGAACCTAATATTTTTTAGATACAAGGCTCAAAGATATCAACTTTGAATTAACAAAGCCAGAACGGCAGAATACAGAGTACAAAAGCACAGCTTACAGGCCTAACGCAACAAGCAAACAGAAAATAAGAAAGAAAAGCTTCGCTTGGACCATCAAGGCCGTCGTCTTCCACCGCGGACGCCACCGGAGCGAGGCGAGATGATGCAGGAGGTACGAGCAACGGGAGAACGCAGATACATCGCCACCAAAAAGACCCAAGTTGTTATCATGCGCCCTTCGTCGTCGAAGAGGGACCCTTTCCCTCTCGCCCTGGCTCGAAGGGTGCCGCACCATCGGCCGACAGAGATGTTCACCCGAGAACACGCAGGAGCAGCAGCTCAAAAGGCCATCGGAGAGAGTACGAACGGCAGCCGCGCCGAAGCTCCACACGAACGCCGCCATCAGCTGCAGCACTTCCACAAAGCAAGACGCAGACTGCAGAGCGAGAACACACACTGGGAAGACCGGCACCAAGAGAACAGCAACACGCCAACCACCGCGCGGGGCTCACCGGAGCACCGGGCGCTCGCCACCACTGAAAGCCGTTGTAGCCTTAGAGGGGATCCCTATCCCCTCTCGCCTAGGTCCGAGGGCGCCGCTCCACAGACAAACAGGAACTCCAGGGGAGAGGAAACCACGAGCAGGAAGCACCCAAGTAGCCACCGGGCATCGCCATTGCAGACCATCAGCACCGCCACATGCCATCACCGAGCACAACCACTCACCAACCGCCCCTAGAATCCCCGAACGGCGCCTCCCGGAAGGTGAGCGACATCGCAATGCCGCCGCCGCCCAAGCAGGGGATTAGGGTTTTCACCCAATAGGCAGAGGAGTTAGGGATGGGGAAAGGGACCTCCACGTCGCCTCCAAGGAGGGATCCGTCGCCGAGGCTCCGTCAACATCGTGGCCACCGCCGGCCAGGGGTTTCCCCCGGTCCCGAGCTCCCCGACACCATCCACCGGCCAGATCCAGCCAGATCGACCAAGGGAGGGAGCAGCTTCAGCCGGAGACGTCGGTCTTCACAGATCTGACGCAGGGGTCGACGGGGGCCCCACGCGCCGCGCCACACGCTCACCGTCACCCCGCCGTCCGCACGGCCAGGGTCACGGGCCAGCACCCACGGCCTCCGCTCGCCACCGAGACGACGCCGCCAACACGATCCAGAACGCCGCCCCGGTGTCCTCCTCCTCACGTGCCCGAAATAGCGTCGCAGCCCCGCTCGCCTGGACGTCGTCAGGTGCGCCCACCATGCCCTCCGCCTTTGGCGAGCAGGGCGCCGCCACCGCCGCCAGCGGCGGCGGCAACAGCCAGGGGAGATCGAGACTGTGGGCTTTTTCTAGGATTTGAGGGGGCCTCCGGAGTCGCCCGAGGGGGAGCGACCCGGGTGGCAGGGCTATCCTCTCAAGTCGCACAATTGCCGGAAACCTAATATTCATTTGAACCTTTAACAGTAGGAAAGGCTCCTACTGCTTTCTATATTAAAACCCCATCAAAACAGTGGACGGGAATATTTACATGGGTTTGTGAGGATAAGTAGAGAGATTACATGCTAGTTGCAAAGGTTCTGATAAAAAAAATCGTCGTCCTTGTTCTATGAACTAGGAGGGAGAAATCTTCCTTAAATCTGGCTATGAATTAAATTCAGGCTGTATTCCATTAAAGCAGAGACTATTCTTTTCTTTCCAGATACTCCAAGCAGCTGTGGCAAACACATCCATGAACATTGGCTTATTCCAGCCCTGTCTAGCAAGTTCAGTTAGCTGCAAGTGATCATATATTATTTCTTGTCTGTTCTAAAATTTGCTACAAGTGACCATAATTCTCAGCTGATTAAAGGACCGAGCGGGCAAGCAACGAATATATACAATCAACCACATCTTTATCATATGAAATGAGTATGGTGATTCTGAATATAATTCATGTCCACTTGACATACCTAGCTTTGCACCGGAGTGATACAACCACGCCTTTGCATTTTTGGTTAATTTGCTAGCTGGAGAACGCCAGTAGGACACATCCAGAAGAAGCTAATGTAAAGCTTCTGCAGGAAGAAACTGATGGATCTGAAGCACGCTATATTCTCAGAACAGAAGCCACACGCCATGACGGGATAAATCCAAGCATCGATACAAGCTGGAATGCATACTTTGGACAAAAGAAGTGTCATGCTCTCCTTCCGAGCTAAGTAACCAAAAGAACTCCATGATTCATTCTAACACGCATACATCAGTTCCCATCGGATCAATTGTTTGTTTGTTATTTGTTTATTTGTTTGCGTGCTGAACGGCATGCCTGGAAGCTAGTAAACGCTCCCCAGTTTCTCCATTGACGACCTTGCCTATATAAGCAAGCCTGCTAGTCTGTCACTCTGTCTAAACCCCATCACCAGTTCAGTTCACCGCCCTGCAAAGTCAAGAAATAGGCAGCACAACTGCACAAGGCTCTAGGTGCCATGGCCGAGCGCCTCGTCCTCGCCTTCCTGCTTGCGGCCGCCGCCGTTCTGACGGCATCGGCGGTGGACACCAAGCTGACCCTGCACAACCTCTGCCCGTTCACCGTGTACCCGCTGATCACCGCCAACGATGGCCTCCCCTCCATCTCCGACAACACCGTCAGCCTCGACGGCAACGGCCGCGGGCTCGTTTCTTTCCCCTTCCCGCCTACCTTCTGGGCAGGGCGCGTGGTGGCGCGCACCGGCTGCACGTCGCCGGCAAACTGCGAGACGGGGACGGCGCCGCCGGAGACGGTGGTGCAGCTGGTCGTGCACTCGACCGAGGCCGGGTCCGGGAAGGACCTGGCGACGTACAGCGTGAGCCTGGCAGAGGGGTTCAACGTGGGGGCGGTGATGAGCCCGCAAGACATCGGCGGCGGGCAGTGCCCGGCCCTGGGCTGCCCGGTCGACCTGAACAACGGGTGCCCGGTGGAACACCGCGTCCTCGGCAACGGCGGCGCTGTGGTGGCGTGCAAGGGGGACCCCGGGTACTTCAAGCAGCGGTGCCCGCTGACGCGGGTGAACGGGAGCGACGTGGAGCCCGTGCCGCAGAACTGTCTCGCGCCCGGCGAGCTCAAGGTCGTCTTCTGCCAGACCACCATGTGACCATGGTCGGCGCCGCCTCCGCCCAGACGGAGCTGCTCGTCGGCGACAACTAGTTTGTCATTACTCATCAGGGTGCCGTTGATGCATGTGTAAGGTGTTGTGAAATGTGAGACGTGTGTCCCGGGCTCCCGGCCATGCCATGTTACCATGTATACTCATACGGGAGTATTCCTATAACAGTCAATAATTGGTACCTATATTTTTTACTGGATTATATTCGTACATACTACATAGTATGGCCTTATTTCTTCTAATCAAACGGGTTCTTAAAAGCGAGGTACATTTGTGAGAGTATTGTCTCAGCTCATAGAATTATTCGTGATGTTGTTCTACCAAATAAGTCTAGTTTCATTTTTAATTAGACTATAAAAATGTGTATGGTAAAGTTAACATAGAATTCCTAATCATGATGATAACACCGAGGCGATTTAGCCCAAAGTGTAATAATCTGATTACTTCTTTGCTGTATAAAGGATCTGTTGGCGTTCGAATTAATAATGTCAACAGTGATTTTTCTAAAACTGGAAAAGGAGTTCGACAAGAGAACCTATTTCTTCTATTCTCTTTAATGTGGTAGCAAATGTTTTCACTAAGATATTGAAAAAAAAACTACTAATCATCGTCAAATTACTAGTCTTCTTCATATTTTTTTGCTCCACAAGGATCATCAGCATACAGGTGATGATACATTGTTGTTTCTGAAGAATGATCCAGTTGTTTTTCAAAACCTTAAGTGGCTATCATCATTTTTTTAATAGTTATCCGGGTTGAGGATTAATTTTCGTAAATGTGATCTAATTCATATTAATGTCGACCTTGGTGAAGTCAAATCTTTTCGCGCGGTCTCTATGTTGCAAACTTGGTAGCTTTCATTTGATGTATTTCAGGGGTTCCTTTGCATCACCACACATTGAGGAAAGAAGATCTACAACCTGTTGTAGAAAAAGTTATAAATAAATTGTTGTAGGTTAGAGAGGAAGGCCCATTTCTTTCTTATAATTAAAGCCAAGCTGGTCCTTATTCAAACATCTCTGGCTAGTATTCTAACTTATTTGCATAGTGTTATTAAATTCTTATTAAAGTGGATCATTAATCGGATTAACTCCCAAATGTCTCGCTGCTTTTAGGATGATTATGAAGGGCATCATAAATATCACTTTAGCTAACTGGAAGATGTTGTCTTGGAAGATTGATTTTGGTGGTATTGGCATTCCCAATTTAGCAAATATAAATATATGGCTTCTAGCTTCTTGGATTAAAAGATATCATATATATAGGGATAAGCTTTGGAGGCAAAATATTTACTATATATATTACATGAAAAAACCTGATCTTTTTGCTTGCCCTGTTGTTGGTGCCTCTCCTTTTTGAGAAGGAGTATTATGGGCAGCTTTAAAGCTGCTAAAAGGCTACCAATTGAAGGTAGGTAATGGAAAAGTATCAAATTTTAGGAGGACAATTGGTTTGGGTCCTCTAGCTTAATTAGCTATCCAATTCTGGGAGTTGTATATGCCAATGAGCATCATGTACCTATTGTTGAGGTATTGGATGGTGTTCAACTTAATATTCTTTAAGAGATGTGTTGGACAACAGTGATGCTGATTTGGTATGAACTTCTTCAAATTAATAACTCCGTCAGGTTATCTGACGATGACGATGTGATTATCTGGAAGTATGAGGTGAAAGGTACATACTCTGCTATTATTTTATATTCAATAATCAATTTTCGCGGTGTTCTTCCAGATCATATCCCATCAATCTGAAAATTGACCATTCCTCTATATATTGATAATTCATTTGGTTACTCGTCAATAACAAGTTGCTAACAAGGGATAATCTTTGAAAAACACAACATTTAGATGACATATCTTGCATATTGTGTGATGAACTTGAGTCGTCATTTATGCACTTGTCTTTTGCTCCTCTCATTGGCGCCTTGTTTCATCGGTCACGTATGATCGTATAGCGAGTTGTTAATTAGGTGTGTGACAAGAGTCGTAAAATGCTAAATATGTTCATGCCAAATGTTTATGAGCTCAATGAAAACAGCGTAGAGATTATATAATGAAAAATGGCACAGTAGGGATGTGCTTAAAAAAATGAAAATTGTGTAGCAATATCTATTTTCGCAGAGTGAGTTGACGTGATATGCATGTATTGTGGTGAAAAAAAGTATATCAGTCTTTCCCACCGACAGCTCTTGTGCCCAGAGGACGGAAAAAAATGAGGTTGGGCAAACTCCAAAGTGAATAAAGAGAGATGCAACAATATTAAAATTGGCTAGACATGTGGACGGTGGCCTAGAAATTTCAGCCCCTCCTTTCACTTATTACTCTTGCTCTTCATGAGACACAATATTTGCACTTCCCCGGTGTTTTGTTTAGAGCTACTGTCACTAGCAGTCAACACAAAATATCTCTTCAAATCTGCAATTAAAACGGAAAAACATGAGTTGTTTGCCCATTTCCGTAGCCAGCAATGCACAATTTCAAAAGTTCAACCAATTCACCACAAATTTCAGAAATTATACCTCCTCTTTGCAGCAGCAGGTCTTTTGCCCTTCCTGTCCATCTCCACCACGAAACCGCCGCCGGTAAGGCAGGTAGCCGGCCGGGAAACCGTAGCATTTCTGGTGGCCGCCCTGCCGCCCTTGCTGGCGCAGTGCGGTGAGGAGGCGAGCTAGCTTGGGTAGGGAGAGGCGAGGATGCGAGCTGGGAAGGGAGGAGCCGAGGAAAACCTGGTGCGACCGCGGCGCTACTTGGCGAGAGGCAGTAGGCGGAGCACGGGAGCGACCTGGTGCGGCCGTGCGCGTGCTTGGGGAGTTCCTTAGCATCGCTCGTTAGCGTCGCTACTTGCAAGCCTACGTGCTTCGTTTCTTGGGCCGGCCCGTTTGTTTCGCGCTCGCATGTTTACCGCGCTTCTTCCACTGTTTCCGGCGTACGGACTGCTTCTTTCGTTCGTGCAGATAACGCTTCCTTCAGAACGTTTTTTTGCTGCTTCATTTTCACTTGCGTGGTGTTCCCTTGTAAGTTCAACTAATAAATACAAAAAAAACAATAATACTAAGAATAACACATTTGATAATCTGCTGTATTCTCAGACATGTAGCTTTCCAGACTCTGAAAAAACAGTAGCACTACAATAATATCGAGAAAGCTCAAATTAAAATCCCAAGCATGAATCTAGTTAAAATGGTAGAAAAAATTCACTTCCATCATCAAGCCTGAGATTTATCTGAAGATCTTTTGCTTCTCCTGCTTCTTATCCTGAACTAATTCATGTACCCTAGAAAAAAACATTGTGAGTAAGAAGTTCTATAATTTAAGAAGCTACTATAGGCATAGAATGTAAGATTATTTGAACTTACTAATGTCTCCATTGTTTTCCTTCTTCAGTGGAATTAGCGAATCAGATGGGGTGCATGTTATACGAGAAGAACAAATTTGACACTTATATATAGCTCTCAGTAGTGGAATTGGGGATTAATCGAAGTATTTTATATTCTATATCAAGAAAAAATAGAAACTTTGATAAATGGAAACTATCCGGGAAACCATCATTACGATATAAATTCAGTAAAAAATAATGAATAGAAATGTTTAAAAAGACCTCCATAAAAAATCCATGGAGAGATACGGCGACATCTTATAGCCATTTAACACTTTGCATTAGATTCATATTTCATATTGCAGACCGCTATATTTGTATGACAAATTTATAAAAGATCTACGCATTATTTTCATATTTCTTGTGTTTGTAGATTTTTGTAACTTGCTAATTATATCAAATGAAAAAGGAGCTTCCAAAGCTGGTTACGCGACAAAACATAGAAGAATTACACGATTCTTGCAACGAAGAAGTTTCTCCCAACGAGTGTGATGGTTTAAATTCATTGGTTCCACTACTCAACCTGGCAAGAAAATTGAGCACGCTATAATCGTTGTTGTCATGACTTGGGCTAGTAGGTTAGTTCTGGCTCGTTTGGAAAGTTTTTGTTGAACATCACAAATTTGGTAGCATTGCTCCACTTCAACCCCCTGGTCCCTACAAAGAACAAAATTCTACATATGAAAACATTTTCATTAATTATAAATATAAATTGTACCATAGCATATCAGCATTAATATATTAACCTTTCGTTCTACTAAATGATGGATACCAAGTTAGAAATATGCACATTTGAATAATTATGCAATTCACAACATTAAGCTTCAATAGGTTATGAATCTCATCATAGATCTAATGAAACACATAGGTTATGCACTTTGCTTACCAAATGGATGAAACAATTGGCGAGTGAATTCTGGAAGCATCCCAAACCTAGTTTGCGAGCATGTGTTGAGATGGATATTGAGTACATTCTGGTGCCATGTCTTATCTCTTGTATGGTATGGTTCCCTAGGCTCGTGGTATTTATAGTCTGGTCTTATCTATGTCTCACTCTAAATAATGGAAGTTCACCTAGAAAGGGTATACCAAGTTAATAATAATTTCTTGCTTTACCTCTCTCACCCACCATCAGTTAAAGCAAATCATGTTAATTTAGACACATTTGAGAATGTGAATTTCAAGGGCTACCCGACACAAGGCTACGTGTTTATTAGCCTCGACTGTTTGGATTACAACCAAAAATTTAGGGCTTACTACATTCTAAAAAACATTCAAATGTTTCCATGGAAGCACAAATTCTAGTTTAACTATTCAAGCAAGACCAATTAGCCATCTAAGCAAAAATCTAGGATGTCGGGACTCAGATGCCAACGCCTACATTCACTCCCACATGGACATGACTTTGAGGTGGATATGGCCCCACCTATCACCGTCTAGCTTTAATGCTTTCCCTTCTCTTCGTATTCCTCCCTATGGTGATGTTGGATTGCACTTCCTACAACCGGCCCCAATTTACTATTCGCTAGCACCTTGATTTGATAGTCCGTGACAAGCTATTCACCTATTCAATCTGCTTGTCGTTGGACCCATAAAAACAATCTTTTTGTTTACCTTGTCAAATGTTTCCTCAAACTCGATGAGAACGCTTATTTTGGATATCATCACAAAGTTTTTGATCCTTTTGGATTTTGACGGCGCAAAGCAGTTGGGTCCCCTATCTTGGAAATTGGAATGCACGACCACCAGACCAGGCGGTTGTGTAGATTATGTTGTTTTAGCTCTTGACCTCCAAAAAGCAAGTTTTCTTTTAAAAATAAAATTCATTTTGAAATATTAAGAAAAGTATTCAATTATATATAAATGTCACGTGTCTAGGACAAATTGCCGTCAACATCTTTACATCCGTGACCTACACAAAAGCAAAAACGTGTGGAGCAAAGTAGTGCTCTTTGTCTTTTCGGAGCCACTAATTCGTGTTTTTGAGTAGTGTAGAGTGTCAGTGCGACGTTTTTATTAAGAGAAGTATACATATATGTATAACACATTCATGTGTACATGGAAGTGTTTTGGGAATTATCTTTTTGAAACTCACTCCTTGAGCACGGGAGGAAAGATATCGCTCTCTGTCTTCTTGTGTTTGGTCTTTTCTTTTTCCCAGTGTTTTTGATTTGTCTCTTTTGACCTTTAGTTTGTCGGAATGTATGTGTTTGCACAGTTTTGATAGATTTTATTTCAAAATGAAACGCTGCTAGGTGTGTGCTTTTGTAAAAGCAATATGCTTGCTAAACTTTCTCATGCTAAACGTCAGCTAAATAAAACGAATCATTCGACCACACAATAGAGGTTGAACTGGGTGTATGGTCCCGATCTGCTCTTTACAGGCGCTTCTGTGGTTTGGCAGCCTGTAGCAAGCTCTTAACCCATTTGATACACTGGTCGTCAGAACCCCTAGTCCTAGCGAGGAGATCAGCAAAGATACTATTTCAGTTGACAAATCCTTTCTTGAAATCTGGTTTGAGAATTATCGTCGGTCTCTCTCTCTCTCTCGAGATGATGCAGTCAGAAAATCAGCAGTTATATTGATCATAATTTAATCAGTCTGGCCGGCCTGTGGAGGATACATAGGTCAAGTATAACCACTAATACAGATCGGACAATTTAAGGTCCCGCCATCGCACACAGGAGCAGCCACCCGTGTTCGTTATCCCCTATCGCATTCGCTTCGCAATTATAGCTGTGTGCGAGTCCCTGAACGGTGTTCTTTTGTCAAACATTCGCCTACGGGCTACGGTTGTGGTTTTTAAAGCGTTGGCAATATATTGCACACGGTTACATATAGCAACGCGTTTGCATTATCGTGTTGTTTCACACACGAGTTACTTCCACAAATCGTCTGTAATCTCAGTTGGCTCCTCGTATTCCGTTCGACGCGTGTACACTGTACATCCTTCTCGCCCACTCCAGTTTGCCACGCGTTGGCGACGAGCCAGCTTCCTCGTCCTATATAATGTTGCTCGCCGCCGTTCGTTAGTGAACTCAGCAGCGGCGCTACCGTAGACTCGGTAGGTACACGATGGTGCGCCACAAGAAGACCGCTCGCATGTCGTCTGTGGCTCAATGGAGCATTGCCGTGCCCGCCGCGGCTTCCGGGAACTCCTACCCGTCTTCGGATTCCGGGAACTCCTCCCCGCCGGCGCGCGTCGACGCGTGGAGAGCGAGTGCCCGGAGGAGGAGGAGGAGGCGGCGATGGAGAGGCCGGAAGATTCCTCTGAGCGCGACACCGAGGCGCGTCTCGAGTGGTGGTAGGTGGCTGAGCGTGAGGCCGAGGAAGCTGAGTTCGAGGCCGCGGAGGCCATGGCGGCTGTGCGCGAGGTCGAGAAGGCTGAGGAGGACGACCGGGCCTTGATTGAAGAACATCGCGTGGTCGAAGACTCGATCGCCAAGAAGCTAGAAGAAGACAGATCGCGCGCATTCAATGATGTCGAGGCCTCAGGCTCCGGCAAGGAGATAATCTGCATCTCCGATTCCGACGAGGAGTAGTAGTAGTGTAGATTATTGTAATAGTTATTTTGCTCTTTTCCTTATGTGTAGCATGTTTCCTCGGAAGTCTTTTGTTAGAAATATCAATATATAATATATGAAATTAGTTAAAAAACACGCCAGAACGAGAATAGCCATGTGCGCTGCTCATCTATCGCACACGAATGGAGTGAGCAATTTGTGTGCGTTGTTACCTCATCACACACGATTTAGCGGAAGATTCTGTTTGCGTTGTTATCTATCACACACGGTTTTTTCGGTCTAATAATTCGTCTTCCCGCTTCTTTCAAAATTCGCGCTTACTATGAAATATCATGGTGTCCCCACCTTTTGACCTACTCCTGCTTGCCTATATATTTCATCGACGGACATGGCTATTTGTTTATTTAGCTTTTGTATAATGCCTCACAGCACAGAAGCAATGGCAGATCTGGCCGTCACGCCGGCATTGTTGGAGGAACTACTGTCCACAGCGTCTGTAGTTGGGAGTAGCTCATTCAACCTCACGCCGACTGGGGTGAAGGAGGAGTTGTCCCCAGCGCATAAAGCTGGGGGTAACTTCGTTGACCTCACGGTGGAGGAGCCCGAAGACATCAATTCGGATTCGTCGTCAGACGAGCCGCTGGCCAGCCCAGACGAACTACATGAGCATAAGTTGGTGGAGGTGTCCGTCGCATCGGCGCAGCGTGAGGAAGCAGTGGTGCATCACGTGGTCGAGGAGTCTTCCGACTCTCTTCGCAAGGACCAGGTGTGTGCGCTGCTGCACGCAGGAAGGAGGCCAAGAAGCAGACGCGGCTCTGGATGGGCGTCGTGACAAAGCGTTTGGCCAAGTGGAAAGCCGCTCGCCACGATGCCGAGGCCTCAGGGTCCGGCAACCCGCTCGCCAACGATGCCGGGGCCTCAAGCAACGGCAAGGGCCCAGCCGGCGGCGAAGACGTTGTCGTCCTCTTTGACGACGACGACGATGCTTAGATAGGTATTACTAGGTGTTTTCTATGTGTTATATACATATACGTACTGTGAGATTGGGAATGTCCAATCTTTTTGTAGAAGGAAGGGTCAACCATGTGTTTGATTTAATGGTGCCCTTCTGGTAGCAACTAATATTATCCAAATATTATTAACCAGGTTCCATTATGTCTAGTACTCCTTTCCAATGTTTTTCAATGTTTTGTTCAGAAGTTGATAAATTTGGCAAAAAACTAGAGATATCGCACAGGGTTATGACTCAGAAAAAGCGTGTGCGAAATGTACTCTTTAGCACAACGATCGTCCACGGTTATGCCCGCGCAGAACCGTGTGCGATAACTTCTTAGACGGCTGCATGTTCGCACACAATTTACTCCTCTATAATTGTGTGCGATAACTGTTGGGCCGTTAGGGCCAATAAGTGGAACCCTACCTTATAAGTAAGGACCAGACGTGCCTGACCGGTACACACAATCCACTCTCCCCTCTCCCAGCCGCCTCCTCTCCTCTACAGTCGCACACGCCCTCTTGGCCCCTGTGGTGCAGTGCTGCCGCATCTAGCCTTCCCCGCCGGCCGATGACCTTGCGGGATGCCCAGTCCAAGGCCACCCACCCCCCCATGGCAATATCGCTGTCTTCTCGTCGACATCCCGAAGGTTAGCGCTCGTTTAGCAAGGCTGTCTCCATGTTTTATATACCGTATCTCACTATGAATGCCACTCTTGTTTGTACATTTATCTCTTAGATGTCGGATCTGTTAGAATATCTTGTTTATGCTGTAGCAGGGCCGGATTAGTTAGTTGCCCGATCTGTTAGAATATCTTGTTAGTCCTTGTTTATTTGTGTGGTACTGTTAGATCTTTATGCACCTCGATTATGTTGCATCTTTGTTTAATAGGCTGGTTCAGTTAGATCTTCTATATTGGTTTCTACTGTTAGAATATCTTGTTAGTCATTGTTTATTGGTGTGGTACTGTTAGATCTTTGTGCACCTTGATTATGTTGCTTCTTTGTTTAATACTGGTTCCTACTGATAGATCTTGTTTATTCTTGTATATATGATTTTCTATATTTTATACTTGGGTAATGGGGATCATATTTTGGTGGCACTATACAAGAAAACCAAGGGGCGGAGGGCTTTGCCCCATACCTAGTTGGTGAATAAGACCCTTGCGGCTAGACAAGTTTCACCACATTCCTTTGCCTTCTTTTGTCCCTAGTAAGTGAACAAGCATTTTTGATTTGCACTCTCTTCATTGTTTCTACAATCTCATTTTAATGAATTTTATGCACGAAACATGCAGGCCCTTTGAGCAATACTTGCAAGTAGCTTGCCTTTGAGCAAGAATTGCAACCATTTCTCTTTCTCTTGGTGATGCACCTTGCCTCGAAAGATTGACAAAGGTCAAAAAAGGATAACGAATTTTCTCAAATATCATCCGGAAAGAAGGATGATGAGATTTCTGAAGTATCCTTCTTTTCTAACAAGTGGCGTCTACCCTCGCCGAATCACATATGTGATATCCTCTGCGGGGTGATGACCATGATGAGGTGCATCTAGAAGACATTTTTCGCATTCAAAACAAAGACGTAACCAAGAATAGTTCGTTCTTCTTTTGTATAGTTTTCACATTTTTATAACTAACAATTGATACTTTTGGTGCAATGTATTTTGTTGCAATGTACGAAGATGAACTGTGAAATGAATGAAACAAGAAGGAGATTTGCTGCTGGATGATGCTTGTTTTTTATATTTGCATGTGTGAAAGTGTATGAATCTGAAATAAAATCTTACAGGCTTGTTCCTGAAAAATTATAAACATGTGCGATGGGTCTTCAAACACACACTAGTAGCACTACGACAAGTGTTAGCAATAAGTTTATAAACACACACGAAAGACCTTAGTAAAAGTGTGTGTAAATAAATAATTATAAGCGTGTGCGATAACCAGAGACATCGCACACGATTTCAGGAAACCAGTCGTCTGTGAAGTTTGTGCCATCGCACACGATTTATTTTTCCGTCTGCGATGCTTGTCCACATCACCCTCCCATGGATAGCGACGGGCTCTATAAATGTTTGCGATGGTCAAAGTCGATCGTGTGCGTTTGCCCGATCTGTGCTAGTGAACACAACTTTCGAAAGTTCTATGTTCTAGCACACAATATACAACCGTTGATTTGGGTAACATTCATCCCTATTCATAGTACTCCTCAAAATTATCGGATCATCTGTGACCAAGTTCATTGCTGTGATCCCCGCAAAAAAAAAGTTCATTGCTGTGACCAAGCATGTGTTGAGTTGTATGTGTTGGAAAGCACGTCAACAAGCAGAGGCGAGCCATCCGACCAGAGCATAAGGAGACGGAGGCGAGCGAGCTCCGTTGCGGGAGCTCTTTTTTCTCGACATTTGGTAATAGGACTCGAGCCTAGTGGTCGTGCAACTTTTGAGGAGACTTCGGAGATGCAGTGACCCCTATTTGACAAGGTGGTCGTCCAACCTCCAGCACTATACACTGCTGCCATATAGGATTGCCATCCCAGATGCAGCTTCCGCACGTCCACACCGACCTTTGTAATTGCATTGCCTTCCGCTTGTTATACGAACTGCAAGAATCCCCATTGTTGCAGCTGATATGTTTTCAGATGGCTCCCATTCCAAGTAGCACTTCACACATCTAACTGCTTGTAACTGGGTTTGCTCTCTCCAGGATTATAGTACTCGACTAGTTTGTCGATAGCTATGACACACTGGTGATCCTAGTAAACCTTGTCCGTGTGGAAAGCATGTACTGATCTCGAGTAAGGGGAATTGTTCCCTTTACAAGGATGGCAAGCAAAAGTTGGTGGATGTCCATCAACCACACATCAAGCTCACGTATTTCAAAAGTTAATGGAAAACTTAATTCTTAGTATTTATGACTTTCTTTTGTGTTAGATAGAAGCATATAATCTATATATCTTACATCGTTTGTGTTTAGCAAGAGAAATGAATAGTTCATTGGTTGACATTCATATGCTACAATAGCTTGAAAAAGAAACATGGGTTGTTACGATAAAATAATAGCTTTATTGCTCTTGGTCCGACTTTAATTGCAAAATTCTATTAATAATGCAAGTATGCATCAATCGGACGAGCAGAAATTTTACATTTTCACGTAATTAGAAAATCAAATCATCTTAATTTCGACATAATTAAGCCCGCAAATTCCTAGGATACCTGACCCTTGATTAGGTGCTGCAAATTGACTTCTTGCTAGGATCGCCTTACGAGAATACATGCACCCAAATGCACATACTCCTTTGTTGAAGAATTATGAATAATGTAGTTTATTTTGAATTGTTTACAACGAAAAACTTCAGGATTTACTACATCTAAAACGACAATCCAACCTTTTCATTGAATCACAACTTAGCCTCTAGTTCTTCCAGTATTGTCCAGGCCGCGATGAAAAACTTGACGCCGAGGAGTCGCGCCTGCACCTCAGGTGACGAGGAGAAGCTGGTACTTGGTGTACCAGGGCATGAACGCCGGGTTGAGGACACAGTCCGCGTCCTTGTCCAGAACCGACGATCTCATGGGCGGAGCGGCCTGCGACCCCTTGACGAAGCCCAGGAACATGTGTCCCCTCAGGATGGGAATGACTTGGCCTTCCAGAGAAGGTAGTTGTCGCGGGAGGGTTGACCATCGTTGCCAAGTTGGGGATCGGTGAGTCGGTGCTGCCAGACATCATGTGCCCGATGAAGGAAGAAGCGTTGGTGAGGTTCCAAGGGTTTTACTACCTAGGAACCCAAGGGTGGAGCCGGAGGTGCCCAAGGAAGTCATGATCATGGAGACCTAAACAAGCTCTGGACCATGTGAATTGTGAAGATTGGTTTGTGAACCTTGCATTCAACGATGCCGGGGCGATCTCTATATATAGGGAGGCCACATGGGCCGGTACAAACCCTAGCTGCTTCCACAAGATATTCAGATAGCTAGCTTAGGATAACAACAGAATTACGTCGGAGGTTAGGATACCATCTTGACGTACAAGGAAACTACACACATGAAATATCTACGGTTTCCAACAACCTTTGTAATTGAATTACCTTCCGCTTGTTTTCTACTACGAGCCTTCCCATGGTTGCAGCTGATATGTTTCCAGATAGCTCCCATTCCAACTAGCACTTCCCACATCTAACTGCTTGTACTTGGGTTTGCTCTTCAGGATTGTAGTACTCAACTAGTTTGTTCGATAGCTTTGACACACTCGTGATCCTAGTAAACCTTGTGTGTGTGGAACGCATGTAGTAAGAAGAATTGTGTCCTTTATAAGGATCGCAAGCAAAAGTTGGGGGGTGTCTATCCACCACACATCAAGCTCACTTATTTCAAAATTCTGATATGTCAGAACTCACACGACAATGCCTACATGGATGCTCATATGGACATGAAGTTTAGGTGGACATGGGGTCCACCAATCATTGTCCACCTTTACTTCTTTCCCTTCTTTTCTTCTTCCTCTTTCGTTATGGTGATGTTGGATTGCACATAATTCTGAAGCTCTCTCGTTCCTTCCATACATGCCGTTGAGAGTCCACCGTCCTTGCTTTCGATATCCCGCCCGATCCCTGATCATCTCTGACGGCGTCGCCAGCCGGAGTGGAGGAGGAGAGGTGCGCGAACAACTTTGTACATAGTAGTGTTAGGTTAGGTCTTCCCCTAGGTGGTTTTGGCGTTATGCCGGTCTGGAGCTCGTCTGCACCGCTTGCAAGCAGCGTTGGAGACCTACAGGCTCCTCTCGTTTGTCGAGGTCTGTGGTGGACGGTGGTGGTGACTGGATCTTGCATATGCTTCATCAATAAGCTTGCTCTTCTATCGATCTGTGTGGTGGATTCCATTTTCCCCAATCCCTTGTGCGGGCGAGGTGTTGGAGGAGTTGAAGATTGGGAGAGGAAGCTGGTGCTGCAGATCTTCGTTGGGGTCCGTTGGATCTGGACTTGCTGTGGCGCTAGGTTCAGTGGCTCCCATCTAAGGTCATCACCCGTGGCTTTGTGGCGTAGCAAACGAATGAATAGATGCTGAATCCGAGGGAGACTTTTATTTTCATGAGTTCGAGGGAGATTTTTATTTTCTGAGCAAACTTACCGACGACATGTAAGTATTATTTACATTAATAAAGTCCGCCACGATGATAAATGGATCCTGAGTTCGAGGGAGAATTTTATTTTCAAAAAAACAAAAAGCAAAATCTCAATGTAAACTTTTTATATTCGGAACTACAAAAAATGGCAAATCCTAACAAGTTTAGAGTTTTGAAACTGTGCACTGTTCACTATACTCATATCCAAAGTCTTGTCATTTTTTTGCAGAACACATGTTTTGTCTCTTTCTTTCAATAGCCCTAGTAAATTATGAAATCTGCGGCCGGGGTTTTCTTGGCGGCCAAGTTCCTTGGTGCGCTGCACAACGCGTTGTGACCGCATCAAATCAAAATCAAGCACGTGGTGAGCTGTACCCGTGTGAACTGGCGCCAGATGCTCCACCGTGGGACGCACGCTAGCTTGCCACCCCGGAATCGTGCCCAGTCCATACTCCTAGCTAGACCACACAAAAAAAGGTAAATTAAGTCCAGCTTTTGCTTGGCAGTTCCACAAACAATAAAGAACAAAAACTCTTTTTTTCGCCCAGAAAAATCTTTGTATCCGGGACTACACAAAAGTAACAAGTTTTTTTTTAAATAATATTTTTTTAAACAGAAATTCGGAATCTAGCACGCGTTTTGGAGAAATTCGGAATCTAGCGCGGTGTCGTCACGGCCCGTGCCGAAACAAGGGGTTTCGGCACGGCCGGCGCCGAAAGATCTGATCTGCATGTCGCCAACAGCAGCGGCAGGCGTGGCCCACGTCTTTCGGCAGCGCCCGTGCCGACAGAGGCCTTTCGGCAGCGCCCGTGCCGAAACCGGCCAAATAACCAGCACGCACCAGGCTCGGCCTTCTTCTTCCTCCTTCTCTCGCCCGAGCTGCTGCCTCTCTCTCTGTTCTTCCGTTTTCCATCGAAAAAGACCACCGATTCTTGCCCCAAAAAATTCCTAAAAGCCCACAGATTCAAGGAATAGAGAATAGGAGGGTTGGGGCATCCCCGATCTATTGATGGGATAGCACTTTGTGGAGGCGTTTGGGGGTGTGGAGGTGGAGCAATGGTGGTCAACAATGGTGGATAGTGGTGCTGTGTGCCGGTGTTGGGGAAGCTAGAGGCGTGGTGCGGCGGTGGTGGTGCTAGATTGAAGGGCAGCGGGAGCTACGCACGCGTCAAGGGTAAACCCTAATCTCTAGATTTTTTAGGTTAAGTGTTAATATAATTTAAGGGTGGATGCATGACATATGTGTGGATTAGTGTAGATATATTTTAGTTAGTGGTCATATTTTAGGTGGTGGTAATATTTTAGTTGGTCGGCATATTTTAGGTGGTCATATTAGTATACGTTGTCGGTTAGATGTTAATATAGTTTGCCGGTGGATGTGTCAGGATTAGTGTATGTTGTCGGTTAGATGTATTGTATATTTTGAGTAGTCTTTATTTTACCGGGGGTCGTCATATTTATTTTCGGCGGTCGTAATATTTAGATATTCCGCTGTGGAGTATTTAATGATTGAATAAATTTGTTTAGGTAATGGAAGTGGTCAATGTTGTTGTGCACTACGGTGCCGGTACAGTCCGTACATCTGAGTCAGGGTTGATCTTAGTGAATTTGAAAATGTGGAGATTCAGTTGACAGAGCCAGAGAAAGTGAAAATCAGCGGTGTCCAGTGGTATTTTACGGTGAATTTTGGGTATGATCCTAATTACTGGACTGTTAGGATTCAGTCGGTATGGACCAAATCCCGGTCAAATATTCGCTGGGAGTTGTTGCCGCTTGATCGGACAAATCAGTGGGTTTCTTGGCTAGCATCATGCAAACGCCGAGGGACAAAACCAGAAGTCCTAGTGTCGTTTGTTCTGAAGCAGAATAATTTTGAAATAGGTGGCGGTGCTGTTCAGACTGGAGAGACTAGTGAAGCAACTAGTTCGCATTGTGCCCAAATGCCTGGTCATTATGAACCATCACCGTCTGCAGGACATGCTCAAATTCCTGTTGGCTATGAACCATCACCGTCAGCAGGACATGCTCAAATTCCTGTTGGCTATGTACCATCACTGTCAGAAATTCCTCTTCATTATGAACCAGCACTGTCAGCAGGACCTGCCCAAATTGGGGAGGCTGATGCGGATGAGCACGAAGGTACAGTACAGGCTGAGATATTGGCGGAAGACGAGGAGGATGGCGTCGCAGAAGATATTGATTCTGATGATTCTGATGAAAACAATGATGAAGATGTGCCTATTCCCAGTTACTGGAATCAGGACAACTCTGCCATCACGGCCGTGCCTGATGTCCATGAATCGTCCTGGGAGTACCACATGAATAACATTCAAATCGGGGCTCAGTACAGCACGAAGCAACAGTTAAGGGAAGCCGTGATTCAGTGGGCATTGTCCACGCAAAGGGTTTTCCGCACTGACGTGTCAAATAGGCAATATTTGACAATGAGCTGTGTTGACATTGGTTGTCCGTCACGGGTGCATGGTCACTTGCCGAAGTATGACGTGGTGTGGGTGGTGACAGACGTCGTGCCACACACATGTGAAATTAATAGTTTGCTGACAGATCACCCAAACCTAACGTCAACTCTCATTGCACGTCTCTTGTTCAGTGAGATAGTGAACAAGAAAGACATGGTAGCAAAGCACATCATAGATACAGTTCACGCAAGATGGAAAACCACCATTAAGTACGGAAAGGCCTGGAGAGCTAAGCAGAAGGCTCTAGAGGAGAGGTTTGGGTCTTTCTATGACTCTTATGATAATGTTATTCGTCTTGTTAGCACATTGAAGGAGAGGAATCCTGGCACATATGCTTTAGTAGAATTACAACGGTTCCCGGAATTTCCTCAATATGGTGTATTCGGCCGACTGTTCTTCTCATTCGCTATTTGCATCGAAGCTTTTACCCATTGTCGTCCAGTGCTCTGCGTGGACGGCACGTTTCTCACAGGCAAGTACAAGGGGCAGATCCTGACCGCAATAGGTGTGGACGGCAATGGGCAGATCGTCCCGATTGCCTTCGCCTTCGTCGAGGGTGAGAATTATGAGAGCTGGATATGGTTCTTCAGGCAATTGAAAAAGGCAGTTGTGAAGACTCGACCAAATGTGTGCATCCTTCACGACAGGCATCCTGGTATGCTTAAGGCTATAAAGCGACTGCAGCACCCCACCGAGGATGAACCAGCACCATGGACTGACATGCAGAGCCGCTGGTGTATGCGTCATCTCGGCGCTAACTTTTACTCATGCTTTAAGAGTAAAAGGCTGATGAATCTGTTTAAAAGACTGTGCAATCAGAATCAAGAGAGGAAGTATCAGTTTCTGTGGGAAAGACTGACTGAATTCACTGGGCAGCAAGTGAAGGAAAGGAAAGCTGCGCAGGCACAAGCGGTAGCTACACAGCTTGCTGCGGCGCAGGTAGCTGCGGCACAGGGTGATGCGACACAGGGTACTGCGGCAAATACGACAGATTCAGAGCCTGTTGGGTTGTGTGACTTGCCTGGAATTGACCCTCCTGGTACGAAGAGAAAGAAGGGAAAACGAATCAAAAATTTGAAGAGTGGATAGAGAAGGAGCCTCCCGTGAAGTGGTCTCTGTTGCACGACCAATATGGAGCAAGGTACGGCATCATGACTACCAACCTAGCTGAGGTGTATAATTTTGTACTCAGAGGGAATAGGAGTTTGCCACTGACAGCACTGGTGGAGGGTATTTTGCACGGAACATTGACGTATTTCAGAGATAGACGTCGTGAAGCCGTCGAGCATATTGAGTATTACCCCAACACACCTTATTGCCGCAAGATAAGACAGTACATGGACAAGAAGATAAAGAAGGCACGGATGCACACGGTGATTCGTATTGGTAATGAAGAAGCGAGGTACGAGGTACGCTTACCAACCTCAAGATTTGGTGCGGGTGAGCTGAAAACCCATGAGGTCATAATTAGTGCTACTGCACCCCCAACGTGCGAGTGCACGTGCAACAAACCGAGACTGCTTCACCTCCCATGTTCTCATGTCCTTGCTGTTTCTGGCCAGTTGGGGATGAACCCAATCAGTTTTGTCTCTCCGTATTACATGAAAGAGGCTGTGGTTGAAACTTGGACCGGGGAGATGACAGGATTTAGAGTAGTTGGCAACTTCAACAAGGTGAATGAGATGGAACGAGAATATATTCCGGATCCTGCTCTTATGAGAACTGGCAGAGGAAGACGGAACTCGCGTCGAATCCGGAATGATATGGACGAGTCTGAAGCTGGTGGATGTACTAGACAGTGCTTACTTTGCAATCTTTTTGGGCATAGAGAGAAGTATTGTCCCAAATACGGCCTAGGACCTGATCCTGATCCTGCAGTCATTCCTGATCCTGTGCGTGGTCGAGGAAGTCGAGGAAACCGAGGAAACCGAGGACGTGGCCAACGTGGCTAGCACTACATTCCTATTTCTATGTCTGTAACCCTATGGTTTAATTTGTATGTGTCCGAACTATGTTGTAATTTGTATGTGTCCGAACTATGTTTTAATTTGTACGTGAATTTGTATGGTGTAATTTGTATGTGTCCGAACTATGTTTTAATTCGTACGTGAATTTGTATGGTTTAATTTGTATGTGTCCGAACTATGTTTTAATTTGTACGTGCCCGAACTGTGTTTTAATTTGTATGTTTGTTAATTTTTATGTTTTAATTTGTACAGATGGCTGCACATGCGTTGCTCAGTCAGGTGATCGATGGAAAACATCGTGCAAAGATTTGGGAGGGTGGTGACAAACCGAAGATCTTGCGTACGCGGGGTCCAGCATACAACTGGATGATACACCCTGATTGGGTTGATCGGTACGTATAAGAGAATATATTGATTATTTCGTTATGTTGTACGATATGACGAATAATTTATGATAGGTCACTGACGAATAATTATCAACAAACTTGTTGCAGTTTATCTTGGTCTGGTCTCTTACCTATAGCGCGCCTAGTTGAGGCGACTCGGCGGGAGTGGCAACATATTCCACCAGATCAGCTCGGGGCCCCAGATATTGATGTGCAGGTTGATGCATCTCGACGCATCAACCCAGACAGGTCACTGCTCTGCTGCTTACTTGATCGATGGAGGCCCGAGACCCACACTTTTCACTTCCCGTGCGGAGAGATGGCACCGACTCTTCAGGATGTGTCATATCTGTTGGGTCTCCCACTGGCGGGCGCGGTCGTAGGTCCTTTACAGGCTCCAGATAATTGGCGTGACGAAATGCAGGCACGTTTCGCAGGGATACATCCGGAAAACCCGCTCTTAGAGTACCAGCGACACGGTCCTCGGGTTTCATGGTTGAGCAAGTTTCAGGTAAGACTGTTAGAATTATGAGTTTTATTTTTTATTATCAACAAACTTGTACTTACTCAGTTCGTTTTGTATGATCAATGCAGATTGGAGTTCTAGGATACCCGGATGCCGCGTTGACTGAAGCGCAGATTACTAGATGTCTGGAGGCATACCTGATGTGGCTGTTCGGCAAGGTAATGTTCATTGACTCCCACGTCGACACTATTAGTGCGCGCTTCATCACTATGGCGCGAGAGATTGCGGAGGCACATCACGTTGAGGACATAGTGCCACGGAGTTTTGGGTCAGCTGTCTTAGCCGCCACGTACCGAGCTATGTGTTCGGCATGCACGAAGAATAAGCGTTCCGCTTCGCTTCTTGGCTGTCCACTACTGTTGCAGTTATGGTCTTGGGAGAGGTTCCCTATCGGTAGGCCTGACGTCGACGCTCAGACACCCTGGGAGTACAGGCTCGTTGAGACAAACCTAGTCGCTTTGCCTACTATTGGTAGTATGTGGGCGCGTAGAGAGGTAAACTTGCACATCATTTAATTTTTCAAACTTCTTATTTTGGTAAACTTGCACATCACTTACTTACTAGTTTATCTATTTGCAGAGACGGTACGCGGGCCAGCAGGTTAAAAACTGCTACGAGTCCTTCACGATGCAGTTTGATCAATTGCAAGACAATCAGGTTATATGGGAGCCGTACCGTCCTGACAGGGTGCAGGCGAGATACCCCGGCGGGATTTCTAGCTTGTGCCGGAGGGATGAAAACTACTGGTTCACTCGAGCCCGCATTGTTTTCGATGTCACGGTGGAGGAGATGGCCCAACAACGTGTCATGAGACAGTTTGGCAAGCGACAATTGCCGGAGCCTCCCACTAGAGTTCCCGCCCTTCCTCCGCACATCCACAAGTATGTTTTTAATCAACTGTGTTTACACCAAGGAATTTGGAATGTACTTTTCTAATTACACTACGCCTACATGTTTCAGATTGTCGCGACAAGGAGATAGATCTCTGGCATCTTGGCTACAGGCACTTAATCCGTACATAGCGGAATGGGCGAACGCGACGGCTAATGTATGGCCCGCGGATGAGCCATTTCTGCTACATGATTTCAACTTATATCTGCGGACGTACAGACAGTCCACTCGACTTCGCTTAGTGCCCACGTCCCAGCCTGATCAGTTGCCACCTCCTTCTGTTACGGACATGTACCCACTTGAGGCTATTGGGGGAAGCAGATACTACGCGGTATGTACTTCACTAATATTGGTAAATGCATGTCTCAATAATCGACACTAACATTTTGTTTTCCTACAACAGGCAAGCTTGATACAAGACATTCAGAGCGACGTTGCCGACTTTGCCCCACTGCCGCAACAAGTGTCTTGGTTCAAGCGTCTGGAGGACAAGCTACGACGTGTGTACTCTGTTCTTACTTGTGCCGGCGCTGCAGACGTTGCGGCACACGGCCCAGCACCGCGCCCCGCGCGCCCCGCGCGCCAGTCACTCTCCCGGACTCCACTTATTCAGGATGCACAGGTATCACCCTCCCGTCACTCCACAGGTCGACAGGACCCCCGACCACGTCATACAGTAGTACAGAGCCCTCGCCCACGACCTACATACGAGCATGGTAGTTCGTCCCACCAGCCAGATCCTTCCCAGTCCGGTCCATCACAGCCAATTCTGTACGAGCAGCCAGATCCTACCCAGCCTGGTAGTTCGACGTGGCAGCCGCCACCTATGTACGGGCTCGGGATGCCGCCTTCGTACGGGTATGGCATGCTGCCTGGTTACCAGTTCGCGATGTCGCAAGGTTACGGGATACATCCACCTCAACATACGTGTGGAACCCGTCTGCTATGCCGATGTCTCAGATTCCGGTCCACCTCCGTAAGTAGTTTATAATACTCTCATTTATTTATCATGTCACCTAGACGGAGTACTGACGTAACATCTACATGTACAGGTGGGGGTGACGACTCTGCACAACGGAGCTGTACGACGACCCGATGTACCAGACTCCACCGCCGCCCCGACGCAGGAAACCCAGACACAGGAGGAGGAGCCGTTGCGGGCCGAGGGATGCGTGACCACCGAGCTCCGAGACGCTTGTCACCTTCTGGGCCTCGGCGTAGACAGCCGCGGACACGTCCTCACAGAGATGAGTGATACTACTATCTGTGAGACATATTTCTATCTAGGTACTACTATCCGTATTTCTATTTCTATGTGAGACATATTCATATTTATGTTTGTATGAGACATATTATCTATGTACGAGACATATTCATATTTATGTTTGTATGAGACATATTATCTATGTATGAGACATATTATCTATGTACGAGACATATCAGGGAAAATAAGTTGTACGACACATATTATTAAACAAACATTGCAACTTACACAGACAGCAAGAAAAGTGGTAGTACCGACAACACAACATAAATTGAAAAAGAAAAGTCATCTACCATCGACACAGCCTCCCGCGTCACTCTTCCCCTTCGACGATGCTGCACCCTTGCCCTTCGACGACGCCGCACCCTTGCCCTTCGACGATGCTTCAGCCTTGCGTTTCGACGACGCTGCACCCTTGCCCTTCGACGCCGCCGCCGCTGCTGCAGCTCTCTTGCTCGCTTCAGTGGGCATGAAGATATCATCTTCGTCCTCGCTCTCCTCGACCCATAACATCGGATGATGAAAAGCATCCAACATATATGCTTCAGTGGGATATGTTAGCTTCTTCTTCTGCCACCTAGCATGCAGCCTCACGAGTTCTTTTTCTATTTCCTTGTAATTCCTCCATGGCCACCCATGCCTAGCTAGCTTCGCTGATAGCTCACGGAGATGAGGTGGATGACTAACAATATCTTCGAATGGGATCTCCTTATTGTCTACCTTGAACTCGGCCGTAAACTTCAAGAGGAGTGCCGACATTCCTGCCGGGAAACTACCATCTGAATTGTATCTCGACATGTTCGAGTGAGTGGACTATGCTTACCAACTCGACATCTCCTCCCGGGGTTTTTATAGGACGAGCACAGACCAATTGGCGGGAGAAATAGGCGGGAGCAAGGCTGGCGGGAAAATACAAGGCGGGAGCAAGTTTGGCGGGAAAATTAGGCACGGCAGAAAAATGGCGGTAGAAGAAGGGCGGGAGGAAAATGGCGGGAAGAAAATGGCGGGAGAAAAAAAGCGGGAAAAATTGACCGCGAAACAAATTTACTCGAGAAAACCAAAATATGCGCGGTGCCGGGAAATATGAGCGGGAAAATAATGACAACATTAGCGGAGGCGGGAAATATGAATATATGGGCCAACAGTTGGGAAAAACAAAAAAAATTGTGAAATGGGACTTTCGGCACGGCCAGAGCCGAAACTGGCCTGTCGGTCCCGCCGTTACGCGAAAGGCAGGCGTGCATGCAGTTCACCGGACTTTCGGCTTTGGCCGTGCCGAAACCTGATGGTTTCGGTTTGGCCTGTGCCGAAACCTTTGTTTCGGTACGGCCGCTGCCAAAAGGTTTCGGCACGGCCGCTGCCAACGCCGCGCTATTTTCCAAATTTCTGGAAAACGCGCGCTATTTTCCGAATTTCTGTTCAAAAAAATATTATTTAAAAAAAGGTCAGTTTGTGCACATTCTTATCGTTTTTGTCTAGAAAACATGTGACGAAGATAAGTTATATATACCCGTTTTATACCGTTCATTCATTCATGGGGAGGACTACCACCCAGGGCAGGCCGAGTTGTAGCCCAATGCCTAGCTCCAAAATTCCTTCAAATATCACTTTATATAGCAAAATGAAGTAAATTATGAACTCTATTTTCTTTGAACACTAGTAGTAGTAAATATGAACTCAGTGCAGCATGCTTAAGTCTCCGGCCGGTGGTTTCTTGGAGGCCAAGTTCCTTGGTGCGCTGTACAACGCGTCGTGACCGCATCAAATCAAAATCAAACACGTGGTGAGCTGTACGCGTGTGAACTGGCGCCAGATGCTCCACCGTGGGACACGCTAGCTTGCTTGCCACCCCGGAATCGTGCCCAGCTGCGTGCGCACGGGTGGCGTGTGTGTGGTGTTGTGTGTGTGTGGAGTGTGTAGTGCGTGAGTTCAGATACTACAAGATGTACTAAGACTTGGAAATATCAAAAAAAAAAGAATCGTGCCCAGCTCCTACTCCAATAAAAAACAAGGTAAATTAAGTCCAGCTTTTGCTTCGCAGCTCCACAAACAATAAAGAACAAAAACTCTTTTTTTCGCCCAAAAATATCCAAATTCTACACGTAATAACAATCACCAAAACCCGAACTCTTCCTCAATTTTTCTCTGGACATGCCTTCGTGATCTATACAAACTCTTCCGCAGAGTTTCTTTTTGGTCTGATTTTCAAACTTTTCTTTCAGAAAGAAAATTAAATTAAAGAAGGAAAGGGTTGCCGGGAGTGACAGGGACGCTCGTGTTGTATAAAAGGCCTGTGCGAGCTGAATCGGGAGGCCCAACCAACAAAGCAAAGAAAAGCCCAACAAGAGAGAGGAAAACCCTACTCGTCCCGTCGCAGCACGAGACGAGAGATACCATACACCGAGGAGGACGCAGTCGAGTCGCCCGCCACTTCCGTCGGGAACCAATATAAGCCGCCTTTCTCTCTCCCTCTCTCTCGCCACCAAACCCTCGCTCGTCCTCCTCTCCACCAAAAAGTTCAATCGATCGAATCCGGGACGCCGATCTCGGATTCGCTCGCACATCGACGCACACAACAGCCTCCGGATCGTTTCTTCAACCCACCGCTTCAAGTAAGGAAAACCATCTTCTGAGGCTCAGATCGATCTGGGTTCTTGTTTTGTTGTTTGGTTTCTTAGTTCTGGATCGATCTGGTAGCGGATCTGGTCGGGGCCGGCGGGAAAAAGAGGTTCTTTTGTTATGAGGGGCCGGCGGGTGGGTTAGGAATTTTTGCGTTTTTCTTGGATAGCCTGCGCGACGGGGTTTGATCTCTAGATTCGTCGGTTTATAGCTTCTGTTTCGAGATTCTTGTAGCTTACACGCGTGATTGTCTATCTGGTTACTGCGGGAGGCTGTTCTTTAGTGTTGTATTAGTGGGTTTGCAAAGCTACTATCGCCGGGGTTAGATGTAGACCAGGCTTTTGATGTCTTGTTGATGCTTTCGTTTACAATGGGAAGTTGTAATGAATCTGATGGTTTGTACTGCGTACTGTGGAGTGGCGGACTGTGCACGCGCTAGATTAGGTAGTGGTAGTTGTTTGCAGATGTACTTGTCTAAGTCTGGTAATGGATGAAATCACGGAAAGTTACCTTTTTTGTTCTACTTGGTTGCTCTATTAGCTTGCTTTCGTTGATGCCTCATATTGTTGCTGACTATGTGTCCTTTAACATGTCCTGTTGTTAACAAGCTCCTGTTTTTATTGTGTTTCAAACAGTCATGGCAGGAATGGCACCAGAGGGTTCTCAGTTTGACGCCAAGCATTACGATAGCAAGATGTCAGAGTTGCTGTAAGTCATCTCTCTACAGTTCTTGGATGCGATATGAAGCTGTTTCTTTTGCCCTACCGATTTCCTGACTTTGTGCTTTCATGATTGTAATACACAGGACCCAAGGTGACACTGAGGATTTCTTCACCTCGTACGATGAGGTGCACGAAAGTTTTGATGACATGCAGCTCCAAGAGAACCTTCTTAGAGGCATCTACGCCTATGGTATATACTGAATTCCTCTTACTTCCACCCTGTTTTAACAATGTAAGCTTTGGTTATCTTACAAGTATCTATTCTCTTTTTATTTGTATAGGTTTTGAGAAGCCATCGGCCATTCAGCAAAGAGGAATTGTTCCCTTCTGCAAGGGACTTGATGTGATTCAGCAAGCTCAGTCTGGAACAGGAAAGACTGCCACCTTCTGTTCTGGGATCCTGCAGCAGCTTGACTATGGCTTGGTCGACTGCCAGGCTCTGGTCCTTGCTCCGACCCGTGAGCTTGCGCAGCAGATTGAGAAGGTCATGCGTGCTCTTGGTGACTACTTGGGTGTCAAGGTGCACGCATGTGTTGGTGGAACATCTGTTCGTGAAGACCAAAGGATTCTTGGCAGTGGTGTGCATGTTGTTGTCGGCACACCTGGTCGTGTGTTTGATATGTTGCGCAGGCAGTCTCTCCGCCCAGATCACATCAAGATGTTTGTGTTGGATGAAGCTGATGAGATGCTTTCACGTGGTTTCAAGGATCAGGTTTACTTCTTACCTATACTCACTTAAAATTCTGCAATACATACTCACTTAGGATCAGGTTTACTTCTTACCATGTCGATGTCTCAAGGTAGAAAAGCAAAGTTTCTAACTAGATACTTCATCAATTTGAAGCTTTAGCTTGCACATATTCATTCACACATGATATTTTATATTTTACACGGTGATCTGGTAATTTTACTTAAACCAAAGTTTCATACTAATACTTCTGTAAGTTTAAAGCTTTTGCTTGCACATATTCATTCACACATAATCTTGTATACAGTGGTCTGGTGATTTTTACTTAACTAAATGTTGAAACTAAATACCTCTGTAACTTGTAAGCTTTTGCTTGCGACCTATTTATTTACACTTGATGTATTATATATAAAATTAATCTACTATTTCCGTGGTATACAATTGTTGCAACTTGCACCTCTTCTATAAAACTATTTCCTTTATAAGTTATCATACTGTATCAGGTAGATGTTGTTCACATGTACATTCATTCATTGACAATCTCTTGATTTTACTACACCTATTACAGTTTTTTCATAGCTTGAACTTACACGTGTTTTTACCCTATGCAGATCTATGATATCTTCCAGCTTCTCCCATCCAAGATTCAGGTTGGGGTGTTCTCTGCTACCATGCCTCCTGAAGCCCTTGAGATTACCCGCAAGTTCATGAACAAGCCTGTGAGGATTCTCGTCAAGAGAGATGAGCTTACCCTTGAGGGTATCAAGCAATTCTATGTCAATGTTGAGAAGGAAGAGTGGAAGCTGGACACTCTCTGTGACCTGTACGAGACCTTAGCCATTACCCAGAGTGTCATCTTTGTGAACACCCGCCGCAAGGTGGACTGGCTCACTGACAAGATGAGGGCAGAGACCACACCGTTTCCGCCACACACGGAGACATGGACCAGAACACTAGGGACATCATCATGAGGGAGTTCAGATCTGGGTCTTCCCGTGTGCTCATCACCACTGACCTGCTGGCTCGTGGTATCGATGTCCAGCAAGTCTCCCTCGTCATCAACTATGACCTGCCGACTCAGCCTGAGAACTACCTCCATCGCATTGGTCGTAGTGGTCGGTTCGGGAGGAAGGGAGTTGCCATCAACTTCGTCACCCGTGAGGATGAGAGGATGCTGTTTGACATCCAGAAGTTCTACAATGTGGTCGTTGAGGAGCTTCCGGCCAATGTTGCTGACCTTCTCTAGATTATGACCTTTAGGAATTGCAGTAAGGTGCTGGATAAGAGTTTGTTTTTGTTAAATATCGCCAACTCATTCTGGAAGAGTGGTAAGGTCCGGGTCTATTTGAATCGTGCTTAAGGACGGTCTCTGAGTTTTTTTCCTTTTCGTATGCAATGTTCGGAAATTTTGGTAGTGCGTAGGCTGTGCTGTTTCCTGGGATAGCTGGGTTAGAGTGACACTACTTGAGTAATGAGTATTTACTTTTTCACATCGATGTTCTTGCCATTTTATTCTTGCATTCTCTGGCTTTGTTTTCTTCTGGTGATCTTATACATGGTTTGCCATCCGTTTATTCAAATCATATATTGTATTCACAAATTGTTTAAGCCAGAAGATTATACCGTAGAGCTAAAAGAAATTGTGTTGTTAACGGAACATACAACTTAACACTAGGCTGTGGTTATTGGCTTTGTTCAGTCAATCGCTAGAAGTTGGTAACAAGATACTGATAGCAAACCATTAGTAAGCATCCAAAGCAAAATGCACAGCGAAGTAAGCAGGAGCGGCCAAAAGAACCGACAGAGCTTCACGTTTTGGATTAATGGCACCAGGCCTGAACACCCAGCAAGCGTCGCAGTGGGAGTACTGTGTTCTAACAGTACCAGCAATTGTAGAACAGGAGGAACTATATTGGGTTCAGCGAGGAAGAGTTAATTGGCTGAGACACGGTGATCAAAACACGGCTTTCTTTCATCGATCGGCGACTGCGAGACGGAAAAAAATTTTATTAAGAATCTGAAAAATGAGGACGGCACTGCGAGACGGAAAAATAATTTTATTAAGAATCTGAAAAATGAGGACGGCGACCTGATTGAAGAAATAGATCATCTGAAGGGCCTCGCTGCGGAGTATTTCGATCACTTGTTTACATCGGAGGTACAAAACCCCAACCAAGAGGTTCTTAATAAAGTTGAACCGTGTGTTACGTCTGAAATGAATGAGCGCCTTATGGCCACATACACACGAGAGGAGGTGAAGAAGGCGTTGTTCAACATCGGGGACCTCAAGGCGCCGGGGCCTGATGGCCTCCATGCTGTGTTCTACAAGAGGTTTTGGCACATTATTGGTGAAGACCTTACAGATGAGGTGCTGCAAGCGGTCAATTCTCGATCTATCCCAGGAGGGTGGAACAATACCACCATTGTGCTTATCCCAAAGGTGGAAAACCCGGAGTATATTTCCCAATTCCGCCCAATTAGCTTATGCAACGTGGTCTACAAAGTTATATCCAAGCTGATTACAAATAGGCTGAAGAATCTACTTCCTGAAATCATCTCTCCCACGCAAAGTGCTTTCGTTCCGGGGAGGCTTATTACGGATAATGTCTTGGTTGCGTACGAGTCATATCACGCTATCAAAAATAAAAAGATTGGGAAGTATGGTACTTGTGCGGTAAAACTTGATATGCACAAAGCCTACGACAGGGTGGAGTGGGGGTTCTTGGAAAAATTCTTTTGCAACTGGGGTTTGATCATCAATGGGTACAACTGATCATGGCATGTGTTTCCTCGGTAAGATACCAAGTTCGAATCAATAATGCATTTACTGATACTATTTATCCCTCTCGGGGTCTCCGACAAGGGGATCCCCTCTCACCATATTTGTTTCTTTTTGTGCCGAGGGTTTTAACGAGCTTGCTGAAATTTGAAGAGAGAGCTGGAAATTTATTGGGGGTCAAGGTTTGCAGAGGTGCCCCTGCTGTTTCGCACCTACTGTTTGCGGACGATTCGCTTATTCTCATGCGAGCGGATGCGTCCAATGCTGCTAGTCTGAAGGGTGTATTGGATGCCTACTGTGCTGCTTCGGGTCAGCTGGTTAGCGAGGCCAAATCAAGTATATTTTTCAGCCCAAGTACACATGTAGACATCAGAGTTGAGGTTTGTTCGATACTAAACATTATGACTGAAGCTATAACAGACAAATATCTCGGTTTGCCTCCATTGGTGGGAGTGGACAGATCGGATTGTTTTCAGCATCTAATTGATAGAGTATGTAAGCTACTTAGTGGATGGAAGGAGAAGAACTTGTCTTTTGGTGGGAAAGAGGTGCTCCTAAAAGCCGTTATTCAAGCTATTCCTGCGTATGCAATGTCGGTGTTCAAGCTACCCAAACAGATTATTAAAGGGATTATATCCGCAATGTCCCAATTCTGGTGGGGAGATGACGATCAGCAGAAGCATATGCACTGGTTTGCGTGGTGGAAAATGTGTGTACCAAAACTACAAGGAGGCATGGGATTCCGGGATCTTCACTGTTTTAATTTGGCGATGTTAGCTAAGCAATGCTGGAGACTTATTTCTGAACCAAATTCTTTATGTGCTAGTGTTCTCCGAGCCAAGTACTTTCCCTCAGGGGATATTCTTAACTGTGAGCTTAAAAAAGGGAGCTCATACACATGGCAGAGTATTTGGGCGGGTATCCAGACTTTTAAGAGAGGCCATATCTGGAGAGTTGGAGATGGGTCTGAGATTAATATTTGGAATGATCCATGGGTGCCGAGTAGTCCATCAAGGAAAATTGCTACTAGAAGAGGTAATATTCTTCTAACGAAGGTGTCTGAGCTTATTGATGGTGAGACGGGTGCTTGGGATGTGCAGCTTATTACAGAAAATTTCTGGTCAATTGATGTGCAAAGAATTTTACATATCCCTGGCCCATAATTTGATGAATGATTTCGTTGGATGGCATCACAACAAGTCAGGGATTTTTTCTGTTCGTTCTTCTTATCATATGGAATGGGAACATCAACACGGACAGAAGCTGAGACGGACCAGCGGCTATGGTTCTTCTTCCACGCTGCCGATTTGGAAGATTCTGTGGTCTCTCAATGTCCTGCGAAAATCAAGATCCATTGCTGGCGTGCCCTCATTGGAGCGATCCCATGCAATGGGGTATTGGCAAACAGGCACGTTCAACCCAGCTCACAATGCACGCTGTGCAACACCTAGTGTGAGAGAGCATTAAACATGCTTTTTCACCTGTCCCCGTGTACAGGAAATTTGGAGTATATTAGGGATGGAAGAGACGATAACTCTAGTAGGCAATGTTGAAGTGGAGGGACGGTCGACTCTTGAAGTTCTCCTGCGTGACAAGACAGCCAAGGCGCCATTCATTGATCAGGTGGCTCGCAATGATCTAGTGGTTGTAGCTGTCTGGTATATTTGGTGGGAAAGAAGGAAGGTCACTCATGGCGACACGGTGCAATCCCCGGCAAGAACGGCACATGCGATAACGACGCTGGTTCTTAACTACACGAGAGCGAAGAAGAAGAAGCCGGGAATTCATCGTCATGGGTGGATTAAACCAAGGGAAGACTACGTGAAGTTAAATGTTGACGCGAGTTTCAATGGTGATGTTGGTACTGGAAGTACGGGAGCTGTTATCCGCGACGATAGGGGGTTCTTTTTGGCGGCTTGCTGCCGGGGACTTCCTTATGTCTCGGATCCTGCGACAGCGGAAGCACATGCGCTTCGTGATGGATTAATCCTTGCCGGGCAGATTGGGTGCAACAGAATAGAGGTGAATTCCGATAGCATGGAGGTGATTGATATCATGAGGAATGGCGGAATTCTCTAGGTGCTGCTGCGGCGATATATGAGGAATGCACGATGCTATGTCGGAACTTTGTTACAGTTGTTTTTTATCATAGTCCTAGGGAAGCCAATAAGGCTGCTCATTTGGTAGCTAGTCACTCGGAGAGTTCCTTGTCGGTAGTTTGGCATGAGGACCCTCCGGTTATCTTGTAAGCACCCTAGCGGACGATGTAACTGTGATTGATGCTTAAAGGCGGCAAGTTTCAGACGCACTCTTTTCCTAACCAGGGTACCGAAAGGGACTGGCAGGGTTATATGGGGTAAATTTCAAAAAAAAAAAACAGTACCAGCAATCGTTCAGACCAAGACATCGCCATTCCGAACGTCCACGATAAGGGCGCTCGTGTCGACAATTTGGGCAGCATGACCCGCAGATTGTATAGTTCTAGGGAGCTTTCCTGGATCAAGCTTTGCATCACTCCCAGGAGTATTTTATATGCCAGATGTTATGTTTGGTTAGCTAAGCAGTATTAAAAGCAGATGTCCCAATTTGACCAACTAGCCCGTATATTTTTGCTTTAGTACTAAAAGATCTTTCTGACCCACACCAGGCTGAATAGATCAAGAGAGTATTGGCAAATACTCCCTTTGTCCCTAAATATAAGACATTCTGTCTTTTTACTTTGAAAAACTGCTAGAACATCTTATATTTAGGGACGCCTTCACTCTTCTGCCAGGCTGAATAGATCGACTATTGGCAAATACTCCCTCTGTCCCTAAATATAAGACATTCTATGACTTCAAGTTGAACTGCTAGAACATCTTATATTTAGGGACGGATTGAGTACATCTATTACTTAAACATCAGTTTGAATCCATACCGAAAACATACACCCAGTTTTACTTCTATGTCACGAAGGAAAACTTACTGTTGGTTTTTCTAGCCCTCCATGACAAGGCAATGAAGATATAAAAGGTGCAGTGTCGATTACTAGAAAGGTTCATTGCTGACAAATATCCGAGGTCTAAGTCTACAGACCTGTAACGCGTATGCAAGACTTGACACATGCACAACATTTGACCCGCCTCTGAAAGCTACTGGTCATAGTTTTCTAAAGGCCTAGACAAAACCACAACAAAATATCTCGTATTAGAAAGGTGAGAAGCTGAAATGTGACAGCTGCTGCATTTGCTTAACCTTCTTTCCTTTGGCCAACAACACATAATTTACCCAAGAAGACGAGACCCCAGCAACAAGGCATCACTAACTGACAACCGGTTGTGATATCTATGTGACAAAAGCACAAGAGATATTCTTATGGACTTCCATTTGATTACGTTCTAAAGCTTGACAACTACTGAAACGATAAATGTACACGTGCATTCTAACATATTGTGTGTCTGTCACAATGTTGTAGTCATATGTTAATTCTCGACATCAACAAAGTTGGCCCGGATCATGTGACAGCAACTAACCAAAGGCTCCAATGTAAACACTAGACCAGAAAAGTATGTACAAGCACGGACTAGATATTATCATTCGATATAGAAGATCGTAAATAATCGCTGACTTTACTTCATTTCTAGAAGGGTTATTATGAATTGGTCCAGATGACTACCAGCGGCACCAATCCACTTACATGAAATTATAATACTATTAAGACATGAAGGGCAAAGATACACGCCTACCACTTACAACATAAAATAAAATCCAGAATTATCAGTAACACTACTAATTAAACTTCCAAGCAACAATCAACTACCATATCGCTATCCAAGACCTTTTCAGATAATAGCATACAATAGCACTTTGTTGACGTATGCATTATCATTGCCTCTTTGGTTGTTTACTATACAGTATACACCATTTCATATGCATACACTTTACGGATGACAAGCTGAACAAACTGAATAACAACGGTCTGTGCACAAAGAAAAGTAGTACAAAATTTCAATTATGCATGTTCTTGTTTCAAACCTCACTCAAGACTTTTAATGCATATTTGCACACCACATGCCAACGGTGTGTGCTGTCATCTAAATCTACCTATGTGTTTGGTAGTGAAGGTGATAATTTTTAAGTTCATGACGTTGAAATGCAAACATCATGGGAGAAGAGCTATGCTAGAGCAATTTAAAATCACACCATGGGAGAAGACACTGGTGATACTATCAGCTCAGCAGTAAAACACGGAATTACCCATAATGGAGATTTCACACGGACTGGATATGAAATGTAATAAGCTTAAAGAACATGGATATGAGAGTAGAAACCATAAAACATCAAAGGGAGTTCATCGATTTCCATTCCACGTCACATTGGTGCAGGATTGCCAAACCTCCTTCTAAGTGCTGACATGACGCTCCGCATCCTACTATTCGCCTGAGCAAAAGATTGTGCACCAGCAGCATTCGTAGGAAGGTCCATGGCCGCCATCTGTCCAGTTAGCTCTGTAATCTGTGCTTGTCCAGTCTCTTGCACAACATTTTCCCTCACGATTCCTGCATCATGCTCCAATACAATATCCAAGCTGATAGAGAAGGAATCCCCCCTAACAATCTTCAGTCGCTCAACACATTCATACGATACTCCACGGCACCTCTTCAACTTCAACTGGACCAAACTGGGGCAACCCTGATTGAGCGCTCCCATTCCGCGGTCCGAGACAGGGCATCCCTTGATGCAAAGCTTCTTGAGAGCGGCACAGCGCTCAGCAAGGCAAATAATCTCGATATCCCCGACAGTCTCACACCCGCAAAACGCGAGACGCTCCAACACACGGCAGTGCTCACCAAGCATCCGGAGGCTCTGCACGGTGGGGTTGACCCCAATCAAGAGAAGCTCCTGAAGGTCCGGACATCCTCGAGCGACGGCCATGAGCCCCCGATCCCCGATCCTGTTTGTGCGCCACCCATCAATATGCAGCTTGCACAGCTTGTGGCAGTTCTGCGCAACACTGATTATGCCGTCGTCGGTGCACTCAGGGGTCTTGACAAGGAAGAGCACCTCCAGACTGGTACAGGCCGAGATGGCAACTAGCCCACGGTCGCCGACCTGGAGCTTCTCAAGGTGGATCTCAACGAGGCCAGGAGCACGGGCGGCGATGACCTCCAACGGCAGGTCCCAAGCACCCGAGCACCGCAAGATCTTCAGCGAGCGAAGGTTGGGCGAGGACGCAACCAGCGGCACGAAGCTGAAGGCGCTGTAGAGATCCTTGAGGCAGACGGAGCGCAGCGCGGAGGCGGGCGGGAAGAGGATCTCCTCGGTGATGGCGGTCCCGGCGCCGGAGGTGTCCGGGAGGCCGCGGAGGCGCTTGACGGAGAGGTCCTCGAGGAGCGGGCAGGACTGGAGCACGGCCACGAAGGCCTTGGGCCGAAGGTGCAGGAGGCGACGGAGAGCTTGCGGAGCGCCGGGGCGGCGGCGGCCAGGGACCCGAGCCCGGCGTCGGAGAGCTGCCGGAGGCCCCAGCTTGAGCCTGGCGAGGCGGTCGGAGGGCAGCGCGGCGGCGACCGCGGTGGCCCCAACGTCGTTGAGGCTGTCGGCGCCGGAGCCGCGCGCGGCGCGGAGCGCGAGCTTGGTGACGGCGGTGAAGCGGGCGAAGAGGGCGGGGGAGGCGTGGCCCAGCTTGGCGCGCGCGTCGAGGGAGAGGCGGTAGCGCGTGGCGGCGTCCACCTGGTTCCAGCGCGCGCAGGTGAGGGAGCAGGCGTTGCGCTCGGCCGGGGTGAGGGAGGAGAAGACGAGCGTGAGGATCTTGTCCGGGAGGTCCTGCGTGTGGTCGCGCGCGGCGGCGGCGCGGGCATCGGCGGCGGCGGCGCCATGGAGGCGGGCGAGCCGCGGCACGGCGGCGGCGGGGAGGGGGTGGAGGAGGATTTGGAGAGGTGGGAGGAGGGGGGACTGGCCCATGCTAGGAGGGCGCCCCCGGGGGCGTGGGGAGGCGCTGGCCATGCGGGTGGACGGGAGCATGGATCTGGGGGCTGCGGTGGGGAGGGGAGGAGACGAGAAGTCGAGAAGGGAGGTGAGGTGGGTTTGTTCCGAGTGGGAGGAGAATGGGGAAAGTATATTTGTTCAGGGTAACGAGGAGCGGCAGGTACTGCCTGGGAGAAAAATCCTCTGCGACCTGGTCGTTCCATCCGGAACGGTGGACCAACCTCTGCGCTTGCCACGTAGCAAAACCAATCTCAAAGCTCCTGGCCACTTATTCCCCAATTCCTATAATCAAATCCCTAATCCCACGAGCTCTCCTACACGACGGCGTAGCTCGTTGACTACGCCGACGCGGCGCTCCAGCTAGCAAGGAACAACCTCCACCACGCCTGGCGGCGCAGCTCCTTCCGACGGCGTCGCTCACGGCCCCATGGACGCTCCAGCTAGCCACGGCCGGCCACCCTTCACTGCGCCCGGCGGCGCAGCTCCCTCGCCGTAGCTCCCGTGGCGCCACCGGCGCTCCAGCTAGCCCGACCTCTCTCCTCCACGCCTTCGTTCGCGGCGGCGCTGACAGTCCGCCTCAACTATGCCCCAGCCGGCCGTGGTGTTGCCTGGGCTGCCTCTGTTTCTATGTTCGACAAGCGCCACTGTTAGATGGTGTTTTAGTTAGCAATACGAGTGCCAGGAACTTAATTCATGTATCTGATGAGAAATGAGATGCTTCCGATTGTATGAATGATTGGATGTACATGTTTGCAGCAACATTCTTTCACTTGTGACATTTGGCAAATATATTATGAGACAAAATGCAAAAGATTTGACAAATAGCACAAACGTGTTTTGACCAATATTCAGAAAACAACATTCAGGTAGCAACAAATAGCAATTTAGCTGACATGCCCAGCTAACTAGCATTAAGGCATCAACATGACACATCACAGTTGAAATCCGGATGTACTGGAACCTTCGCCGAAATCCAGTTGACGAGCAGTTGGTGTTGTGCCATCTCCATGAACCTCAAACAGCAGTCTTGTAAACTCTCCATGAATAGGTGGAAGAAAAGCTGGCTGATATTCTTCAAAAGGCACAGTTGTGTATGGATTTCTATTATCAACACAGTCAACTTGTAAAAGCTTCAGCCGAGGGTGGAACAAGTACTGATTCATTGGCCGCCACACCCGCTCCATTGCCGTTCGCAGGGATGCCGTCGTCTTCGAGGTCGATCGCCATCTAGCCAGATCGTCGCAAGACGGCAGGAAGACCGATCGGCAATCGCAGGTAGACGAACCGTCCAGGCAGAAGCTCGTGGGATTAGGGATTGATTATTAGAAATTGGGGAATAAGTGGCCAGGAGCTTTGAGATTCGTTTTGCTACGTGGCAAACGTAGAGGTTGGTCCACCGTTCCGGACGGAGCGACCAGGTAGCATAGGATTTTTCTCCTACTGCCTGGGTCTTGCCCCTGAGGCCGGAGACTCGGTCGTTGGTGACGGGTCTGCTTGCAACGCTAGCTGGTTTTTTCTTTTTCCAAAACACTGTATAAACATAAGCTCACGTAAAATACTCGCACACGCGCATCACCCCTATTAATAATATGAAGTCATGTCTTGAAATTGACGAAACCATCACACACATCTCGCTGTCGACCAGAACATCGCCCCGCACTAAAGAATATTTGGCTTTTAATGAGAAACGCCATCATAAAATCTAGAATTTAAAATCCAAAGGGCTAGGATACAACTATCCTCCTAACTATCCAACCTATATATCCAACCTGTGGTTGGGTCTGTCAACGCTAGCTAGCCTAGTTTAGGTTCTCTAATCATGTTTTGTCACCCTTGCATGTCAATGGCCGGACATAAAATGCGATGCCCAAACCCGATACCCCAATAACCGATCTCGATCACAAATTGCCAAACCCAAAAATCCCGATTGCTTTCTCGGATGTTTCGAAACCTGAAATTATTTCACCTAATTCAGGATTAAAGTATTGGCACCCGAACAACCCGAATATAAAGCCTAGGGCCAGGTGCGGAGCGCACTCTCTTCACTGCTTCGATCCTCCCCGTAACCCTAGCGTCGGTCTTTTCTCATCTTCCCTCGTAGCTGCCACATGCCACATCGTCACCTCCCTCACTCACTGCCCTAGCTAAATCCCTTCGTTCCTCCTCGTGTCAGTCCAGGACGTGATGCGACATGTGCCGGTCTGCCCCGACGCAACGCTGCGAACCCAGCGTGGCCGACAGGCCGATCTAGCTTCATCCCCGACTCCCCAATCCCGACCTGCTCGCCACCTGCGAATTATCCGGCTCTTATATTATTGGCAAAATTTTGGTTGTCATTTTCCATATCCCAAAATTTGAAAACCCGAATTACCCATCCCAAAAAAATTCGGGTTTGACATGTCACGATCGTGTAACAAAACATTGAACTACTATATTGAAAGACTCGCAAGGATTCATACTAGGGCTTTAAGAAAACTACTCGTATTTGTCACCGTAGCATGGAGTATGGATTTTACCTGACCGCGATGAACCCTCCGCTGATTCCAAAGTTTCGTCGGTTCCAGGAGGGAGCAGTGGTGGCGGTGCGGCGGCGCACCTTCGTTCCGTGTCGGAGTTGACAGGGAATCCGGATACCAGGGACCCGGTTCTAATTTCCAAGTTTTGTGATGTGAGTTGTATTGTTCGCTGTGGCTAATAGATCTGGGATTTTTTTCGCAAAAAAGAGTGGTGTTTCACATCGGGTACAAGTGCACCCTTTATGCATGAACAATGTAGTAATATTTAAGAAAAGTAAAAAAAAAGTATTATAGTCATATAAAAATGTTTGGCCAAAAACGATTCTCATTGTTTTTAGGGGGAAAAAGACAAATTATATATGTAGTTGGAAAGTTTTTGTTGCTCTCGAGTTTCAGTGCTCTCTTCATTTAAAAAAATCAAAAAATCATAGTTTCAAGAAAACTCGAAAAAATGTCTGGATATAGTCAATGGTGTATCCCACAACCATGCAAACTATTAGGTTAAAATACTTTATATGGGCTACACAATAATGACAAATCTGACAAAATTAGAGATTTTAAAAATATGCATACTCAGATTCACACTTGTCATTTCTATGTAGTTAAAAGTACAAAGTATGTAAATTAGATATTTTATATATTTTTGGTATACGTCATTGGTTACATCCGAATTTTTAAGAGTTTTTTGAAACTTATAAATATGATTTTCTAAAAAAAATAAACAGAGTGAGTTTTTTTTTTTGAAACCCTAAACGGAGTGGGTTCGGGAACAAAAAAAGTTCTACTAGTATGTAGTGCCTTTTTTTGCAAATTTTTTACCACTTCCACGGATATTTTATACATGTACAATACTTGACCTGAGTTTCAGAATTTGGACCAGCCTACTTCTTCGGAAGAAAAACCACTCCCAACGCATTGATGCTTCGACGCCACAAAATGACCAAAGACGCGTGTAGAAGTTCCAACCACCAAACGTACGCTTCATGCCTTCAAGCCTACCATCCATTACATCAACACAGTACCACCAACTCTGTGTAGTTGGAAGATTAAATTTGCCTGTTTTGGTTTGTCAGATATTCCTTCATAGATCGATTTTTGGAATTTTTTCTCCAGGTCTTGCAATATCTGTCCCGACTGTTATGTCCTCGACAATGATGATTCATATCCTTGGCTCCCAGCGACATCGATCAGGTTGTCCGTTTGTTTTTTCCGGCAATACTGGTGTTGGTACTTAAGTTCAAATACTGGTGTTGGTACTCTTGCCAATGTTTGCCAATGTTGTTGATTATTTCAATGAATACATGCGTGCACGTAGTCTTGGCACTGTGGCTAAAAAAAAATTATGGGAGAACCTTAATTGGTATGTTTATGATTTGCTATTGTCGTTCTTGGCTACTTTTGAAAAAGTCAAGAAAGTTTGAAGATCTCAAAGATTCGCTTGTTTCTTTGAGACTTTATTTTGGTAATAATTGTTGTAGTCAGTTCATTTTTTTTTTGCGAACACAGTACGAAAACAGACGGTCACATACACTCGCATACACTCACCCTTATGAACACACGCATGCACACCCTACCCATGAGTACCTCCAAAATACTGAGCCGACGGATCGAGTCTTGAGATTAACGCACACCCTACCCTATCCCTACCTCTACGAGCACCTCTGAAATACTGAGCCGACGAATCGATGTCAAACATGAGGTTATGCTGAGAGTATAACCAACCTTTTTTTTGCATGGTAATACGATTCTCATTAATAAATAAAGACGAGATACAAAGTACATATACACCGATCTTACAGATCTGAAAAGATAGGATAAACTATGTGACAAATCAACGCCTATCCATCTTTTTTGGCACCACCGTAGCAGCCACCAAAGAAAAAATAGACAGATAAGCTCTTCACCCGAGCTCGACGCGGCTCCATCGATGATCATCAGCTTTTCGGATCTCCAAAGTAGTTTGCCATAGGACAAACCATTGCCGTTGAAAGAATCAGACCGGGCAGCACGACCCCGGACACGCCATCGAATTTCAGCACTGGCACCCCGCACGACGACGTTGGAGTAAGGAATCAGAACCGTCA